>JAPQNM010000004.1:10003924-10033924 GCA_029783475.1 Metacarcinus magister
GAGAGAGAGAGAGAGAGAGAGAGAGAGAGAGAGAGAGATAGGTCAGACAAACAAAAAATGTATACATAGGTGCTGCTTTTTTTTTTTTTTAGACATCCTCATATAAACCAGTGGGCCAGATTTTTTTTCTTCTCACAAACTACTACTTATTATGTGTGTGTGTGTGTGTGTGTGTGTGTGTGAGTGTGTGAGTGTGAGTGTGAGTGTGAGTGTGTGTGTGTGTGTGCGTGGGTATCTAATTTAATCCATGAAAAAAATAATGCTGTGAGATATTTACATGTGAGAGAGAGAGAGATAGAGACATTTATATATGCAACACTTTGATTTTTTTTCCTTATCACGCTGATTTCTTAAACCTGTAATCAAACTCTCTGTTCCTGCTTTCTTTCATGGGTGTCACCTCGCTTTATTATTATAGGTTTCTGTTGATATTATACTCTCATTTTGTTGTAGTGTCCTGGATGGTGGCGGACGGAGGCCTATACCTGAACAACACGCAAGAAAACCAGGTAAGAATCTCACAGGTCCCGTTGAAGCTATACACCTGTGCAAAACGTCATAATTACCTCGCTTACGGGAAAAAAATAATGAAGAAAAAGTTACGGTAATACGAGTCTAAATGAGTATGCGGGCTGAATCTGATTAGGTCTTATCAGTACAACGGAACATGCTGCTAATCGTGGCAATTGCATAGAGAAATTCTTTAAATCGCGTGATATTCATATATATATATTTTTTTTTTTCTTTTTCTGAGTGCATTATAAACAAGTCTCTGGAAACACATGCTTATATTATTCAAGATTATTTATTGTTACTATTATTGGTATTATTACTATTATATTGTCGTTGTGGTTGGTTACTGGACTGTGTGTGGGACGGCAGGGCGGCGCCACAGAGGCCAGGTTTAGGGAGAACTAAGGTAATCTGGCCGCTCCTCCCTAATCCCCTCTCATTTTCTTAATCACAGGCCCCTTTAGGTTATTTCACAGTGTTTTCATTGACCGTTAAAAGTAGAGAGAATACCCAATACATATTTTAATTTCATATTTTGTTTCGGTTCGTCTGAGATTGCTAAGGTTCTATTATTTATTTATTCATGTATTTTATCTGTCAAAATTGGTAAATATTCGTAAGACGACCCATTCGATATCTCCTTACATTTATAGTGCACTGCAAATTCAACCTCAGATACTTGTTCAGATCATCTCAAACAGTTATGCCGCTGAATTACAGAAAAAAATACGACTTTTGTTTTAAAGTTACGGTACGTTTTGTTAGGTTTCATTAGGTTTAGTTAAGTTTGGTTGGGTTAGTTTTGGTTAGGCTTATTTAACTACAGCTCTAGGAAGGTTATGCTAACAAAACTATTTTTTTCGGTAAATTTTTACATCTTCACCAGAATGGCGTGTGGCTACGAAAGAAAATGGCGTCTGCCCCTTGCACAACCACCTACTTTTAGTCATAGAAAACATTTGATAGCTTCTAAATTAACATAACATAACATAACATAAATCAACCATGCTTTAACTTATATTGACAAATAACAGAACCTTGTTTAAACCAAACTAAACTTTACTTTTCGAAGAGAAGGAAAAAAAATATATTCGTATTTTTTTTTGTAATTCAGCGGCATAACTGTTTGATGTGATCTGAACAAGTATCTGAGGTTGAATTTGCAGTGCATTATAAAGGTAAGGAGATATCGACTGGGTCGTCGTACGAATATTTACCTCAAAATTTCCTGTTCTAAGAGAAGTGAAAGTATATACGTGTGAATGACTATGTAGTTGGACTTCACATAAACGCAGAGAGAGAGAGAGAGAGAGAGAGAGAGAGAGAGAGAGAGAGAGAGAGAGAGAGAGAGAGAGAGAGAGAGAGAGAGAGAGAGAGAGAGAGAGAGAGAGAGAGAGAGAGAGAGAGAGAGAGAGAGAGAGAGAGAGAGAGAAAAGCAGGTTACGTGATGCAACAGTGATGGTATTCTCGTCCCACATCATTGGTGACCTAGCTATCGCCCCCTTTCCTTCACCCGCCCCCCACACTTCACCCCTTCAAACCCCCACCTATATTATAAAAGTGGATGAAAGTGGAGTTGGTGGTGTGGGGTGGAAGATGATGATAATGGTAGTGAGTGCCTGAATATTTCCACAACCTCTTCTAGATCGCCTTTTCCTGTCTTCTATTTTCCACTTTCGCTCGTATTCATTCTCATTCTGAAGTGATTTGTGTTGATTCTGATCTCTCTTTGTTTCTGTCTTGTTCCCCTTGAGGCGACACAGTACTGAGTCAGGCTGTTGACGGTTGTTTACTTTTGCACCTGTGACGGAACTGGATGGCAGGAGCGGTGTTGTCTTGATCATGTAGCAATTTACAATGTACGAGTATGTATTTTATAGGTCGGTTTCTCTTCATTGATCTTCGTTGTTAATCTGCCATGAGTTTCATAAACGTCATCAAAGCAATTATAAAGACATTTGTGTATATGCAGTAGGTATTGTGCATCTGTATTCAAACATCGAGGTATTATTTTTTTCGTGTTTCTTTCCTAGAGTTACATCGGACACAGAGCCATGCCAGGAGTTAAACGGAGGAAATCGTTTATCGTGTTCATCCGTCCTCTGTTTATGATAAGTGATAAGGTAAGCCAAGTAAAGGGAGGAGGTGTGTTGTGTAACCCATGGTGGCAGGAAGGGAAGCCTGTGGATGGATGCAGGTGGAGGCTTCTTGGTAGAGTTAACTATTCGACATATCAACTGTCACTTCGTGGAATCCGTTATCTACGTTCATATCTGTTTGTTGAAGTGTGGGGGGAAAACTGAATATGTATTTGTTCGTGGGTAGGTTCAGGACAGATTAGCAGGCAAAAGGCAGTAAGGTGGGGTGAATAGAGGAGCTGGAGAGGGCGAGGATGAGATATGGCTCTGTAGTTATACGCAGTGCACATAAATTTGTTCTCTCTTCGCTAGTCGCTAAGGAATATGCATCTATTCCCCGATAACGTTACTTAAAGCTCTAATATTCCTTTGCAATAGCCGTTGATGTGGCTCGGCCCAAGGTCTTTCTTAGTTATGAGAGATCTTGACTTGACTGTTGAAATTGTGGTCGTAAGCACTTCATAAGCGTCGCTAGTACATGGTGAACCCAATCAAAGCACTCCACGCGGCCTTATGACACTGCCTCTAGAGCTTATTACCGTTTGTAGTCACTTATTTTGAATAAACAGCCTTATATTCGTATTTAACACTCAAACATTAGCCTTCACTCTGATATTTTGATCAAACACTTAACGGCGGACGACATTTGTTTGTAAAGAACGAAAGGAAATACTGTACCAGTAATACTACAACTTTGTCGAAGGAGCGATTCTTGAGAACCTTCGCGTGATTGTTGAGACGAGTGACAACTACTGGTGTCTACAAGATGGAAGGTACTTGCTATCTTATCAGACCCCCACAGCATATCAGCCTGCAAAGTGTTGCCATATTGAATACCTTAGATTCAAGGAATGAGTTAAAGAGAATGAAGAAAGCGCCACACAATATAGTACAGTCGTCCAAAGAAGTGGTGGCGCCTCTTACGGAGATTTTTGTTCAAAAATTAGATTATGGCAACCCTAACAAATTAAAGGAAATATCCTTATAACTTGTCAGGAATGTCACTATATTCGTGAATTGTTACTGTAAATGAACTAAAAATAAATTACAATTGCTAATTAAATCTATTTGTTGAGAAACAACCATCTAATCATGATATTTCATTAAGACTTGTCGAAGCATTTTGACATCGAGGTTTTCGCTCACAGAGAAATTCAGTCAAATGAAATTCATTTGTAGAAGTAAAATTTATATATGCATAAGACTATGTATTTAAGATGATCTTAAATATCAAGCAAAATACAACTCAAAAAAATATGTATGAATTATTTAAACATTCTCCATTAAGAATTATGATAATATAAAATCTACATTTAAACTCTCGCTTGACCATGACGTCATCGGGCAGGACGTTCCTTAAGATATTGGCAATAGGCTATTTAACGTAATAAGATATAGTTATTATTCATAGTCTTCACATAACGGTCAGTAATAGGCAATAATTAGTATATTTCAAAATACCTTGCAATATGTTATGATTAATATATCTTTGAATAATGATAATAATAATATTATAATTAATATATCTTTATATAATGATAATAATAATGTTATAATCAATATATCCTCATATAATGAAAATACTGGTAATAGGTTATAATCTATATATCTTTAAATAATAATAATAGGCTGTAATTAATATATCGTCTCTAAATTATGATATTATAATGCTCAACCGTTGGCGCATGATGACTATAATCTAAATAATATTTGAGCTATAGCAATAAATTCTTCATATTTCTTCCATTTTCTTTGAAAACGAAAAACTGAAAAAAACAGTTTTTAAGGATGGCTTAAGTAAAAAGATACTGAATCTTATAAAATTTTAAAATACAATAGTTTTATTTCGTTCTAGAATTTTTTAGATAAAAAGAAATACTTTTTGCCACCAATACAAATATGATGTATGCAATTTTAAGGCATATTGTTGTCAAATGATGTGTAAAATTAGGTGATATCAATTAATGCCGAAAACATGAAAGCCTGTTATAGGTCTTTTTTTTTGCACAAACTAATTAAAATAATTAATAAGGGCGATCAAAAAATCTATAAATTGGTAAGTAATCGTTTTATTGCGCCGAGGTACCACTCAGAGTGCGTTAATAGTGTAATTATAAGGAAATATCGGTTATGATATTGCCCTAAAACGAAACAACATGGCGGCCGGCGAGCGTCAGTTATATTGAGATCAGTGGGTGCAGTTGCCAGATGTCGCCAAAACGAAAAAATCTGAATTATATGCCACCACTTCTTTGGACGACTGTACATTCAAGGAAGTGTTTACGTATTGATGGCAACTGATTATAAGTCGAAAGAAAATAAGTAATGACAAATATAATTCTAGATTCGTGATCAGCATGCCCGAGAACCCCTTGGTACCAATTTTCATGAGCTGTGTTGTTATATTAACAAAAACCTTAACCTAACTAAATTACGTTTTCCCACACCTTGGCTGAAATATTTTTTTCAATAACTCCGAAATATGAGGTTTACGTCAAAAGTGTATATAATAGTCAAGAAAGAGTAAAAGACGAACATTCTATTGAGCTTTAGTAAAATGGAATTGGAATGTAAGTATAGTTGAAGGAATGGAAAAAGTACTTTTAATAACTTTTAATCGGCTTTAATCAGTTTTAATTCGTTAACAGTTCAAGATATGGAAACCAAATAACACCTATTCGTTAAATTGTGTAGAATTAGGATAGGTCATCTCTATGTATTTTTGTCATATGAGACCAGCATTAGCCAGTAAAGTTAAATAATGGTTATTTCATTATTGTTATTAGGCAAGCAAGGGTGAAATACAGATTGACATTATAGTAATCAGGAAAATAAGGCCAGATTCGTGATCAGCATGACCGAAAACCTCATTGTACCAATTTATATGAGATTCGGAGGTATGGAAATTTTCATGAAATTTTGTAGGGTTAGTTTTTTTTTACATAAATCATATATTTTGAAATAACTCGAAATGTATTGGGTTTACGTAAAAAACGTGTGGAATATAAAAGAAAGAACAGAAGACGCTCGTTTCTATTCAGCTATAGGAAATTGAAATTGGGAAGTAATTAAAGATGTAGCAGTGTAAAATATTATGCAATAATATCTTTCACATCATTTTAATTTTCTTCATAAGTATTAGAGTTATTGGAAATATGATGACAGTATAAGATAGACATTATCAAACTCCATAACTTTATATATATGCAATTTTCCTGTAGGACTAATATTTACGTAGTAAAATGAGAAAAAACTCCTTCGACTTCAATTCTGGTGGAATTTACGGGCCACAAAATGGAAAATACAAAATATTATAGTAATGACAAATCTAATTCCAGATTCGTGATCAGCATGCCCGAGAACCCCTTGGTACCAATTTTCATGAGTTGTGTTGTTATATTAACAAAAGCTTAACCTAACCTAACCTAACTAAAATACATTTTCCCACCCCTTGGCTGAAATCATATTTTTTTCAATAACTCCAAAAGTATGAGGTTTACGTCAAAAATGCATAGAATAGTAAAAGAAGAGTAAAAGACGTGCATTCTATTGAGCTTTAGTAAAATGGAATTGGAATGTAAGTATAGTCAGTGGCGATCCTCGGCATAGGCGGTATAGGCAGCCTCGTAGGGCGCCAGTTGTGGCAAGGGGCGACACAGCACGGTCAGTCAGCTGTAATAGGACAATCAGTAACTTTTTATTAAGGCCGTAACAAGTAATGTTTACTAACAGACGCTACCAAAAAGTGTCTCGTAAAACCTAGCAAATCCGCTGCTAGCACTGACAAGGCTTAGCAAACAATGTTAGGTAACAACGGTTTTGTTACTGAATGTAGCGAAAATCCACTGAGGGGGGGGAGGGGGCACCTTTGTATGTCCTTGCCTAGGGCGCCAGAAATGCCAGGACCACCACTGATCAGAAGGGACAGGATGGGTCTGTTGCAGATGCCTGTCCAGGATGCAACACATCGTCCCACACAATCAAACATATTACAGGACACTGCACTGCAAATAATCATATGCCAACAATGTAACATACACACCATGAAGGCTAAATGGAAACATCTGGTACAGGCCATGGCTTATCTCAGGTGGTCAGCTAGTTAGCCTGAGGAACAAAAACAACAATGGTTGAAGAAGGATAGAAATGGTCGTTTTTAACTAAGGAGAATGGCATAAAAACGAGGCGTCACTATAAAAATCTAACCTGCGCTACTAACAGGCAGAGGCCAACCATCTAACACCTCCATCGAGCCTACCGGCACCACAGATGCAAGACATAAGAAATATAACTAAGTCGTAAGAACTTTGGACATCATGGTAGATGGAAGTGAAAGTGACGGCATAAGCAGAGCCCTGGGAGGATTTAGAGCCATCAGTATAGACAGGAATTGAGAGTGGCATGAGTGGAAATGTGTTTGAAGAAACAAGATCTTAAGTGGATCATACTTAGAAAGAGAGGAGCTAGAAATTATAGAACGAACTGGAAGAGGGGGTATGAGTCACAGCAGAAAAGGAGTATGGAACAAGAGAACATTTAAATTAGGAAAAGGGGAATGGGAGAGGAGGGTGCACTGATGGGCATGGAATGGGTGTTGTCATTCTGGATGGGAGGAAAACTTTGGAGATCGTGTGAAACAGTAATCTTTGAAGTAGAAAAAATTTGAGATTGGTGGTCAGTTATAACACTGAAGGCAAAGGGCACGGCAAGGAGAAAGGTGCACTTAACCTGGCTCTGCATAAATACTCGCTACTGGAGAAGAAAGAAAGGCACCAAATGTAATTCTAGATGATGAACAGGGTCAGGTAATCCTTAGGCTGCCTTCACACCAAAATGATACGTCGCATGTAGCATAGCACCTGGCATGCCACTTGAAAACTAACCTACAGAAACAAATGTAACCTTTCACACCGGAGTGGTGTGACACGGTGCATGTGCCATGTGTCACTTGGATGCCATGCCAAGATAGGACCGGATCTTCATTTTTTTAGTGTGCGACGTGCCACCTCGTACAATGTTGTCAAATTCAGTAGAACTTTCACACCCAAATGATTAATAACCAAATGATATCAATATCATGGAATACAAATACCATTAAAGATGTAACAATAATATCCTTGTGGATGTATGGCGTACGTATAGTACTTTTTTAAGTCTGTTAATAGATTTTTGTCAGCCACATTTGACAACAATGCCTCAGTCACCCCTTTGCACTTGCTTGTGCAGTGAATAGTCGAGGGCAGACGAGTATAGTCTGCAATCTGCGGAGAAGAGTGCACAATTTCTTGCACAACTACCACATGTAGGCCTCCAGGCCTTTTGTAGCTTCCTTATATTCTTATAATGCCTCTTCTAGAGAGTGATACATTTAACATCACATTTGTGCAAGCTGTAGAAACTTACAACTGTTTGTATGACACAATTTTACCAGATTACAGGTCAAAGGATGAGCAGGACAAGGCATGGAACCACGTGACACACAAGTTTTGCTTTTGTAGTTGCAAGGCAACTACAAAAGCACTGTGAACCCCTACATTCTCCATCAGATACGGATGTATCCAGCATCTCCTCTTATTACACCTTCTCGGGGTGACTACACTGATCAGGGCAATTATATCGGCCTCATCCTTTGATGATGCCATCTAGACACGCGCCACATGTCACTTTGGTGTGAAAGTACCGTGTCGCGTGTCATTTGCCACTTGCGACTTTGGTGTGAAAGCGGCCTAAGAGAGAAGCAGAAGCTGCAGAATATTTGTACATGGTATCTGTTATCAAGGGTAGAAAGGATTAGGATGAAATTTAACTGAAGAAGTGCTTTATGGTCAGCACGCTATGATAAATGAGATATTTGAAGCAAAGAACAATTTCCTTTATACAAAAGATATGTTCCTTCTAGGTTAAGTATGGCTGAGCCAGAAACATCGGTCATAAACCTATGGACCTCTTACACAATGCCACACTGCAAATGGCAGCTTCAACCAAGACAGATTAAATTGAGCTTGAGCTTGGTAGCCAACACCATATGGCTTTGCAAGGGTAAACAAGAGCTACCCGTCTCGCCAAGAAGCTGTCGTAAGCCAGGATCGAACTCGCAACCCTTAGGCCACGAGCCGAGTACTGTACCGCAGAACCACCCAACCCCCAAACCATTACCATGAGAAAATATACTCTTGTTCCTAAATCTAAAATAAATTTCATAGAGCGGTTTTAATTGTTCAATGTATGGTGCAAAGCTTCAAGACTAACAATATGTATGATACATGAGATTACTGATGCCGTTTGTTACTTCTTGGAAGAGGTAACTTTGTCCCAACCCTACGTCTTGATGCAGTACATACGTTGTTTCATTACATAATGTGTATGGTGCTTCTTCAAGTATTCTGTATGGAAGAGTAGGATGAGAGGTATACGCAGAAGCAGAGGTAAAAAAAAATCATCTTGTCCTATGTTGAAAAGCAAGAAACAACAATGTCTTACTTGGAAATTTTAAGGAAACCAATAGAGACTAGAAGAAGCCTGTACTGAAACTTAGTTCTTTGGACCTGCGCTAATGATCAAGTTAAAATTACCCTTTCAATGAAAAAGTGTTGTCAATCACCCCCATGACGTGTAGTGTCGCTCCAACTCTTTGATAGTTCCATGGTCAGGCACCTCGGGCCCAGTGTTATGGTAGTGGTGGAAAAACTCTTCGGTAGGCACTGCTAGTGACTTGTGTGCTGCTGTGCAATTATTTTCATTATTATTGAAAAATTCTCATAATAGTAAGAGCGATAAGAAAAATCATGGAGTGAAATAATGGTAAGAATGATGGAGTAAAACAATTTCATTATTTCAAATTACTTTTAATTTCTTTGAAAAGAAAACCATGGAATGAAATAAATTAAAATACCACATATGTTGTTATGTACAAAGATTCTGACACTTTAACAGCAAACCCATTCTCGTGAGCTCACTATTGACTGGAGGCACCGACTCTTCTCTTTGAGCTGATACCCGTGTTACTATTATGTACAGGAGACCACCAGCATTACTTGCCAATCTTGGGACCAAAGCCGAAGTTAATCAGGTCACTTTCCTTCACCTGAAAAGTAAACAAAATTAGTCTATATATCTATCTATATACCAGGCCATTATCCTCCTAAGACCAGGTATGCATACACACATACACAGACACTCCTCTCCTAGGCCTCTAGAGAAGAACAGTACACACCGCCCAACATAGCGTGTCAGGTCAGTCAGGCAAATGGGGCTGAGGGCGGAAATCATATCCACAATCCAAGTTTTGCCCGTGCCACCTCATATTGAACTCGTGCCCCTTCCCCTCCCTGCACCTGATTTAGTCCAATATTCATAACAGATACACAGAAACCTCCTTCATGTGTTGTGAAAGCTGCATCATTTCTCATGCATGTACTACTGCTCTCCATCCACTTCAATCTTCCTTGCTCCACAGGCATTACTCTTATCATACCGTCCATTCATTACGTTCCTGGCCTTCCTCTCACATCAGATCCTACTCTTCTCACCAACCGGTCCTCTTCCATTCTCTCCAAGTGTTCAAACCATCTCAACACACACTGCTCTGCTCTACTAGCCAACTCTCTCATAACACCAGTTCTAATAATAATGATGATAACAATAATGTTTATGATAATAATAATAATAATTTATCAATCTATATACCTAGCTTATGTCCCCATTAAAAGTGGGTAGTGAAGACACACTTTTTCCTTGGTTAGAAGCTAGGAAAGGAAATGACGTGTGAACCTGCCCCAACCTCCAATTTGTGTCCATAGAAAACATTCAATATTTCCGAGACTAGGGATTTGCAACGGAAAAGTAGCGAGTAATACCTTCTCAGAATTTATCAAGCAATGGAAAAAAAATTACAATTCTCTAGAGCATTATTGTGAAGTAAAATAATACCATAATAATAATAATAATAGTTACTATTATCAATGTTATTCACACTAATCTTAAGCTATGTGTGCCTCAGTGGTGCAGTGGTTAGCACGTCTGGCCCGAGTTTGATCCTGGGTGACGGCAGTCGGCACACACGTCAATTTGCTGTTCACAGTGGCCGTGTGTCCCAGGGTAACAGATTAATTTCCACCACAGGCTCTAAGGCCGCCTGCAGCTAAAGCACTGAAATCAGTTATTCTAAAACTACCCATCACATATAACTTACAAAGGCAATAGTGGCAACAGAGAACAAAATGCCAGCGACTAGGTGAAGGTTGTTCCTCCTCTGCAGGGCACTGTTGGCATCCTTCCAGGAACCTTGAGGTACAGGAAGCTCAGCCATGGTGGGAGGCTTGAAGTCTGCCACAGACCCCATGCTGCGCCGTGAAACTGTTGGGAAAACCATCGTATAAGAAAAAGAGAACATGTATAAACCAGAACACCTCAAACTATATTTTAAATGTTATTATCATCCTCACTTTATCTGTTTTAGGGTTTAAATCGTCACAAAGGTTCGTCCTCATTGCACTCTAGATTAAACAGTGATCAGAGTACATACCCGAATATGACCGTATTTCATCACCACCACCACCACTCCCACAAATCATTCTCCCATACTGGATATACCATGGGTTACATTTGTACTTTTAATACTTATCATCCACTCTGCTCACACCACATGCATCTCAGATCAATATTTCCTTTGCTTGGATCTTGGAATTTTTACTTTTATCCCATGTGCAAGTCTTCTTTGAATATACCAGTGCTGGAACTATTAGATTATCCACACTATCATACCAGCTTATCGTCCAACCTCTCATCATCATATGACCCACTGATCCTACCACTTATTGAAGTTTAATTGTCTATCATTACTATTTGAAAATAAATCAATAGATATACAGTTAAGGATAGAATTTTGTTATTTGCTACCATGTATCCTAGTGAAAAGGCATAAAAAAGTATGTCTTATTGTTGCATCGAGGGGTTATTACTGGAAAACTATTATTTACAAGTATTTGCACACAATACTATACCTTCACATATGGGTTAATTTGAGGGGAGGGAACTTCCTTTTTTTATATTAAAAGGATACTGGCCATGGGACAACAAAAATATACTGAAAAAATCCCTCTTGTCGCCAGACCTTGTAAAGAGGACAGTAGGAAAATAGTCAAGGGGTGGATTATTTATATTTTATCTGCATGTAAAGTAATTATATATTCATGGATTGGTAACGTACTGGACCTGATTTAGTAGTGTGGTGGTGTTGCTATTATTAAAGCTTCTTTATAATGCTGAATTGAGTGTGTCGTGTGCTGGGTGCAGGATGTTGCAAGTCAGCTGAGAGGCAGCCAAGGGTTGCGTCATGGCCAGCCACCCAGCCGCTCCCATTCCTCAATACTAAATTTAACATCACCAAACACCGATATCCCTGCAACTCACAATACACACCAAACCTTTAATTTAAATGCATCCATGTACTGCTGCCTCTATCTCACCTGCTAACCCTTGCACGAGATGGCTAATGGCAATATGAATTATTTTATTCAATATATGTTGACCGGCAGCTCCGTACACTAATGACGCAATCCTCATCTCACCCCCAGACAGACGTTATAACTCCATTTTAGTGTGGATACTGACCAAAGTAGTTATTTGATTTGATTAGGGTAGGTCTAAATACTTACCTATGGCCTTGGCGGCATTGCGAGCGGAAGGTAGAGTGCGTGCAAACATTTTTCCCTCGAATGGCTGATCCTTCTGCTGACTGTCGATGCTGCCCTCTGTGGCCGACCTCTGCACCTCAAACACTCCACATTAAACTAACATTGTACCTTATACGTAATTTGTGCCTCAGAATACTATATATAGATAAGGAAAAATTAGTTAAGCTTATTTTATATGTATATAAAAACTCAAGACAGCATGTATTTTTATTTCCATTTTTGTTATGGATAAGATTACATATATAATGTTGTTTTGCAGGATTATGTCATGATATAGTTATACAGTATTATCATTGGAAATAATTTGTATTGAAATCACTATTTTTTTTGTTTACATCTTGCTTAGATTTAAGACTCGGAACTTAACAATCGGTGACTGCATCTATTCGGTATCTATTCGGCGCTATTGTTGACCTTTGAAGCATTGAATGTTGACTTCGTATCATGAAACACCTATAAAAATGTTCAAATAGGATTTATAGTCTATTGAGTAATGAGATAACTCTGGCTCTCGCTTGACTCGACCAGTGTTGCCAGTTCCGCGGTTTCTCTACAAATTGGGCTATTTGTGGACTGGATTGTGGTTTAGTAGTTTTTGTTCAAGGTGACTTTTTGTTATATTGTTGAAGAGTGAAGAAATGGGAGTCTTAATCAATTTGAAAGCAAAATCTTATCTGTATATATTTGATAGCACTGTCTTATCTCTCTCCTCTCTCTCTCTCATCGATCCTCTCTCGCTCTCACGCTCATGCTCTCTTTCCCTCCTCTCACCTCATCTCGCCTCTCGTCTCTCTCGCCCGTCAATCCTCTCCTCCTCTCTCTCCTCTCCGCGATCGTCTCCTCTCTCCTCCTCTCGTCTCGTCTCCTCGCTCTTTCCACTCATCTCATCTCTCTCCTCTATCTCTCCGTCCTCTTCTCTCTCTCTCTCTCTCTCCCTCTCCCCGTATGTGAATTAAACCATTTTTTCTTTCCCTCTGTAAATAAAAAGTATTGAACATAATACAATGCCGAAGTTTATAAAGGAAAATTTTTCATTCAAGAAAAATAACATAATTTTACCTTTGTACATACATCAGTTGCGTCAGATACACTCGCAGTATGCAGGGAAATTTGGGTCGTCTCACCTTGCAAAGGATATAATAAAAATAGAAGTTGTCCAGCGTAGGGGTACGAAGATGATCCCGTCTTTGCGTATTAAATTATATGAAGAGAGGCTGACACGAGAAACATCGCCTCCGAGGAAACCAACGAGGAAATATTTAAAGAGTTTACGAATGTTGACGCAAATAAATTGTTTTCAATTGAAGATTTATCACGAATGAGGAGTAACGGATTAATAGTAATATGTAAACAAATACAACTTGATTACACTAGATTCCTCTTTACCAATGACGTCGTTAGAGGTTGGAATAATCTCCCACCTTCCGTGATGCAGTGTGCTTCAATAAATTATTTTAAACACAAACTCCATTACCATCTCCAACAAGGTTTCCGATAGAGGCTACATGACCAGGCGTACTGCTGGTTGTTCGACTATGTTGCTTCTGACTTATTAAATTGTGTTTATATTTGCATTAGATAGCGTTTACTCTAGGTTCAGGGGAAACCATCTAGTTTGGACCCTAGGGTCTGTGTGGTGCGATTTTCTATGTAATAATTTTTTTCTCTACCTCAGGTATTGGGCGTTTTGTTGTTCGGTCAGGTATATACATGTTACAGGTAGCAGCACTAACTGTAACTATCGAAATGATAATTACAACTAGATTCTCCTTATCAGCAAAGAGACAGAGGGTAGCACCGTGGCGATGAACTCCTTATGCATGTATGCATGACCCAGTAAGCTTAATTAAGACTATTTTCCAGAGGAGTTTGGCGTGTTGGGCGGTTTTCTTGAAGTGATTGGGCGGGTTTTGGCGTACAGTTGGCAACGGTGGTGGGTCGCCGAGACGCGGGAGTGGTGTTGGTGGGTCGTCCGCTTTGTTTACTTCAGTGTGCGTTGAGTTGGTGTTGAGTGAGGAGTTACGCGACACATGGAATGGTGCGATATGTGAGTGCTTGGTGTGATTTACAGTAAAGCTCCATGTTGCCTGCGATGGTGCTTCGCCGGTAAGGGATGAGGCATAGGGCTTCGCCATGAGTGTGTTTACCGAGTTTCACAAGGCGTGGCGTGCCAGGTTCCCCGGGAATGATCTGCCGGCGGCATGGGAGGAGGACGTTCGTGCCAACCTGGCGAAGCACCGCTCGCGGGTCGCCGTGCTCAAGGAGGAGCTGGAGAAAGAGCAATTCTACGTGGAATACCTTGAGTGCCTCTTAAACGATGTCCACCAGGGGAGCGGCGAGACGGAGGACCTAGAGCGGGGAGAGGCCCAAGGAGAGGAGCGGGGCCAAGGCGAAGGCAGCGAGGGGGTCCCAGCCTCGGTGTCCTCTGCTGGAGTTGACTCCGCCGTGACGGAGGCTATCAACACCATGATGGTGCAGCGCCAGCATCAGCCTCAACGAGAGTCTGCTCCCACTCCCGGCTCTCCTGAAGAAACTGCTCTACCGCAAGAGGACCAAGCCGAACCCAAGGAGAGTGCCGGGTTGGCGCCTTTGTCAGATGAAGAGGAGTCCCCACTGGCGCCCATCACACCCCTGGCCGCTCCCCCGCCCGCCGGGGGCAGTTCGGTGCGAGACCTCGCCCGTCGCTTCACTGCTTCAGGTGGCACTAGGCCCAGTGCCGCTGGGCGCCCGCCGGCTTATAATCGCTCCACATCAGTGCCTGGCGGAGTAGTCCCCACCAAGGAGTCGCAATTCGTCACCGTCATCACTGTGAATGGCGCTGGTCAGGGCGAGGATGCACGGGGCCGCAAAGTGCCACCTGCTCCACCACCCAAGACTTTCCGCAGGTCAACGGGAAATGAGGGTGAATCCGAGGCCAAAGCTCATGTAACTCCCTCCTCCCCTGTGGCGGCGCGGCCTCCCCAGGCTATACCACGCTCCCCCCAGAGGCCACGCCATCCCTCTCCCGTCAGAGACGCCTCGGCCCCCGTTCCTGCGAAGGCGCCACTGCAGAAGACGCTCTCTGCATCTAGTGACGGCCGCCCAGCCACGCGGGAGGCTCAAAGAGGTTCTCAAGGGAGCCACGAACTCCAAAAGTCACCCTCTAATCCAAAGGAACTACAGAAGTCACCCTCAAGCGCCTCGTCCTCGACAGGAAGCCTGGGCAAAAAGAGCGTGTCCAAGTCATCCTCAAGCGCCTCTTCTTGTGGGGGCAGTGGGAGTGCACCGTCTCGTCGCGTGGGGCTGAGGAAGACCTCCTCACTGTCATCCTCGAGGTGCGGTGAAGATGAGGACGAAGTGGGTGGCGGGTCAGCCTCAGGTGCATCTTTGGAGAATCTGACGGATGATGAGCCGCTGTATGACACGGTGGCGCCTGATGAAGATGAGGACACTGGCGAGTACGTGCTGCTATCTGACAAGAGCTCCGAGTACAATGGCACCGACACCCTCAAGTCTGCGGCATCAGGCGCCTCAAGTGAGGGTGGCCTTAGCAAGTCTGGCGGCGGGGCGTCTTCTGGGGCGACGCCCTCAGGAGGATCCCCTGCACCCGAGCACCCTCCGGACTCCCCTAAATATTCCAACTACGTGAACATCGACTTTTTCCTAAAGAAGTAAGTTGAACTGTTGAATTCCCTGTTGGTAGTGATAGTTGCATTTACATGATTAGGATTTATTTACTAAATTTGTGTTTGGAAAGGTTAAGTGCTTGGCTTAGGAACGAGGTGGATGGGGCAGCACTTACCATAGGTGTCCAGTATTATTACCTATATTTCATTATATTGAAACAGAAACTACACATTCCCAGGAAGACTAATGATAGTTTTAGGCATGAGAAACAAACGTCATTATGTATTTTGCTGATGGTGGTACCTTACCATTAGACCGCTGGTGTGGTTTGAACTATTGTTTGTATTTTGTCATCTGGGTGACTTGACACGTTATAAACCATCCCATCCATCATTATTGTCATCATCACTCACCGTTATTGCCGTCATCACCAAGGACCACCCGCTCGTAACAGTAATGTCTGGTAATGGTGTACGAGTATGGTGGGGGGCGGGGGAATGATGGGGTAGGAGGAGGAGAGGATGGGATGGGTGGGTGTGGTGCCAGAAAGCTACTGCTACCTCCCACCCACCCCTCTGCCCCCCTCCCACGCCATCCTCCACCATCAGCGACTATCACTCTTCAAGATAAATAAGAAAGATTGTTACTAGAGAAAGTTCGCCTCACGAGCACACTTACAATAACACAAGGCTGAGAAGGTTTTCATTAATGATGGGAGAGGCAACCGACCGACTGTCACCTTTGTTTTTCTTCTTAATACTCACAATAACTACGAAAACGAAAGTGAGAACGGCCTCCTTCCTCCTCCTCCTCCCCCCCCCCCAACCTTACATACGGATGAATTAACAGGGAAATACGTGGTGTAGTTTCAGGCTGTGTGGTGTTGTATACTTCCTGGCGGGTGTTGGGGAAGCTGCCTGTCTTCGTAGTCCCGTTATGAGCTGACCTTGCTTGTGCCTATGTTTGTCTGGCCTGTACTTATCAAAGGTGTTCAGGACGTTTGTGTCGTCATGCTGAACACCTTAATGACTCTCTCTCTCTCTCTCTCTCTCTCTCTCTCTCTCTCTCCTCTCTCTCTCTCTCTCTCTCTTTTAGCTGCTTGGCGTGCCTAGTCGCGCCTCGACGAGCAAACGACATAGTGATGGGACCCGCGAGTGGTCGGGTGATGAGTGAAAGTGGCTGCTCGCTATACGCCTTTCACCCTGTTTTCCGTAAGAGAAGTCAATCATCAACCTCGTCACGGCGCCGCCACTCCAGGGCCTCGGGAAGTAGTTGGGAAAGTAGTCTCGAGAGCTTCACCTGAATCCCAAGCATGAAGTTTGTAGCCCAAATAGCAACTTAGCGAGGGTGGTATTGGTGTGTTTTTTATTTTTTTTTATTTCTTAATTTTTTTTATTATTATTATACCAAGGCGATGCACTCTCCCTCGCACTGACCTTGGGATCGACAAGTCTAGTTGAGGGAGAGAGAGATAAGTAGAAACAGCTCACGACTTTTCTTTCTGGTGATCGTGTATTTATTGTCTTCGGTGTGAAGCAAGAGGCTCACCATTCCGTGCGTCTCGTGAGGTGATGATGCTGGGTTGGTGTTGTGTACTCACTCTACTGGTGGTGAAGCTGCTTGCTCATCACAGAGAGTGGCTGTAGAGTTCAAACCACGTCAAGGAGAGAGAGAAAAAAAGAAAGAAAGACGGGGGAGGAAAGAAGAAAATTATCCTACTTATTATATATCTTCATTGAGGCGCCGGGCAGCATACTTACTCACCTCTGTACCCTTATCTACATCCCTACCCCTCCCCCCCTACAAAAAAGGTCAGCCTCTTAGTGTACTGGGTATAATAAATCATAAGTTAAGTGGCTTAGTTATCACCCTTTAGTCACATGTACTGAGGTTGCATCGAGAGAGAGAGAGAGAGAGAGAGAGAGAGAGAGAGAGAGAGAGAGAGAGAGAGAGAGAGAGAGAGAGAGATAAAGCGCCTCTAGTGTAGCTGTACTGCCCACAACACCAACTTCGGGAGTCAAAACCAAGGGGAGTTAAAGTTTGTTCCTTGGTATTGTTTTCCGGCGAGTGAGTATGATGAGTGAGTGCGGTGAGGGGAGGTGAGGTGTGAGGATGCGGTCACCAGGAGGGCTTTGGGTTCCAGTTGTTGTGGTTGTTCATGTCGTTAAGCTGTGTGTTTCCCAAGCAGTCGTTCACCTCGCTGTTTAAATGAGTTTGGCGTAAATCCTGTGTGTGTGTGTGTGTGTGTGTGGTCTTAACCGTGTAACGCAAGCTCTGTTTTGTTTATTTATATATTTTTTTGTATATTATTTATTCCTTTTTTTGTTCTTCTTTTTCGCAGAGGTACACATATCGCCTTTTCTGTAGCCTCCCTTTAAGTGGCAATTCATTTCATAGCTACTACTACTACTACTACTACTACTACTACTACTACTACTACTACTACTACTACTACTACTACTACTACTACTACTACTACTACTACTACTTCATGTAACCCACCAACATTCACATCGTTACTAAGGGCACGCTGTCAATGTCTCCGGCTACAAATCATTGACTTTGTTCACGGCGACAACTGTGCTCGGCAGGCAGACTGATCTACTTCCTCCCTCTCCTTTATCCATGTTCCACCTCCCTCCTCCCGTCCCCCTTAATGGCGCCCTAACACACTGCCGCCGCGTCGCCCCTCATCTGAGCCGCCCGTCAATGCGACTCTCGGCCCTCTGTTGCCTAGTAGTGCATTTCTTCGCCTCTTTCGGGACGGATTTACGGTAGATGCGCAGATGCCACAGAAGCAGACGTGACCAGATAGAATGACAGTCGATATACCTCCAGCAGGGAACGTGATGGGGGGAAAAGTGGTGCTTTTTCCACGGGAAGGATTTGGGATCATCTTGGGAGGAGGAGCATCTCGTCTTACGACCCCAGAATCCAACACTATGCATACCACCTGATGAGGAAGACCAGCCGTGTGATGCTACCCCACTCAATGTCTATTCTTTGCTACTACTACTACTACTACTACTACTACTACAACTAACTCGTGTATTTTGTAGTAAGTCACCCTAATTCACCCTTCAGATACACGTTAAGATGACATGTTATCCTAAAGAGATGGGAAGCTTTCACGTAACTGCTTGTCCCTCGTTCCTCCCCACTCTCTTAGGTCCCCCAGGCGATTATTTCATCCACTCTTGCTTCCCTCATTGAATGGATTTGTGTTCCGAGGGTGAGGGTGAGGATGACAGACTACACACATACGTCGTGGTGATGGTGGTGTGTGTGTGTGTGTGTGTGTGTGTGTGGTGAAGGGTGATGAGCATCGTCTTGCCTGATGCACACCAACCCGATCTTTTTGTTGCATTGATAGAATTAGAAACTGTCCACTAACGCTCATGCACTCTCTTTCCTTCCCTCCTGCCACGCCACACACACACACACACACACACACACACACACACACACACACACACACACACACACACACACACACGCTGCCTTAACCGGGATGGATCAAACTTGTGGCGTCGATTATTTAGGTTGTGTAGCCACGCCGGGTTGAGTGTCTTTGTTCCCCTCCCGAGTGCTTGCCTGAGAGAGAGAGAGAGAGAGAGAGAGAGAGAGAGAGAGAGAGAGAGAGAGAGAGAGAGAGAGAGAGAGAGAGAGAGAAAGGTAAACACACGCCGGAGTTTTCCTGGTCTGGGTTTTCTGCGCCGCCCTCCTACGGACATGCCATTCACCGCCTCTCGTTTTCTTTCGTTTACTAAGTGACAGTTGCGGTTCCGTATGTCCTCGTGTCTTTCCAGCGGCAGGATTTATTTTTTCTCTCTGTCTCTCTCTGATGTTTCTTTTCTTCCCTTCTTTCTTTAATTCCTTCATGTTTTCTTTCTCCCATTCCCTGTTTCTTCTTTCCTTCGTTGTTCTGTCTTTATTTTTTTCTTTCTTTCCTTCCTTCCTTTCTTCATTTCTTCTGTATTCATGTTTTTTCGTCCCATTCTGTTTTATTTATTTATTTATTTTATCTTGTTTTTCTTCTTCCTCACTTATCCATTATCTTCCATTATCTTTTTGTCCTGGTGTGCGTTAAGTTAGGTTAGATTCCTTATCCACTTCCTATCTCTTGTCTTCCCTTCATTTCGTTTTCTCTCTTTGTCTCCCTTATTCTTCTTGTCTCTTCTTTGTACCTTTCTCTCCTCTCTTATTTACCTTTCCTTCACTGATCCAACTCTTTCTCTTCTCATCTCCTGTCTGCCTCAATGATCTCTTTCCCTTTCTACTTCTCTCCGTTTCCCTCTCCTGTTTGTATTTGTCCTCCCTTTCTATCTCCTTCCCTCCTTCCCTCGTCTCTTACCGTCTGTCTATTATCTTCCTTCGTTCCTCCTTTCCATCCTTCTTCTGTCTGTTCTTTCTCTACCTTCTCTTTGACACACACACACACACACACACCACACACACACACACACACACACACATCGCACTGCTGTTTCTGGTTGGTAGTAGTAGTTTGGGTTCTGTGTGTGTGTGTGTGTGTGTGTGTGTGTGTGTAGTGAGTGAGTACGAGTTGATTTTGTGTATACTCTCTCTCTCTCTCTCTCTCTCTCTCTCTCTCTCTCTCTCTCTCTCTCTCTCTCTCTCTCTCTCTCTCTCTCTCTCTCTGTCACACACCCACACAAACACACACGCACCTTTCTTCCTTCCTTCCACTGGGGTGTGTGTGTGTGTGTGTGGAGGGGTGGGAGTGTAGGTAGAGGTGGAGGGAGAGGAAACTCTTAATTTTAGCGAGTGCACTGACACGGGCTGGAGGGGAACGTGCTTTTATTGGAAACAGAACACGTGGGGAGAGTCGTCTGCATCCACACACACACACACTACTCATCTCCCAGCCTCCCTCCCTCTCTCTCTCTACCTTTATCTCTCCCCTCCTTACATCCGCTCCTCACCTGGCTCTAATCAGTGCTTATCGGTAGGTAGGTTGGTAGGTAGGTAGAAAGTATAAGAACAAAGCAGTGGTTTAGTAGCACGAGTTATCAAGTTATTCTATGTCTCGTTATCTGCTTCCGTTTTGATCAAGGGAGGAGTGACCTAACTACATATTGCTTTGTGGTATTTATGTATCAGTGGTATAAGTAAGGTGTGGTGTAGACTGGTGTAAGGTGATGAGGTGTGGTAAGAGTGTATCATAAGAAAGTATAGTTACATCTCCCCTTTAAATAGCATATAGAGAATGATAGTGACGTTAGACTGTATCCTTTTGCGGGCTGAAGTGGTGTGGTGTGGGTGTGGGTGTATGTATGGCTTGCTGGGTGCTGTGGCTTAGGTATAATAGTGTGGTTATGGGTGTGTTTTGTTATCTGTTTGGTGTGGCTGTGGGTCGTTGGATGCTGTGGTTGTATATGTTTTCCGGGTAGGTGTGATGTGTGGGTGGACTGAGGCAGACTGTTGAGCTGACGTCAGGCTGTTGAGCTGACGTCAGGAGGGTAAGCGTCAGCTGATTCCGGTATTTCCCTTCTCCTCCTCCCCTGCACTTTCTCGCCACCCACACCTAGGGAGCCTGTGTGTGTGTGTGTGTGTGTGTGTGTGTACGTGTGTGTGTGTGTGTGTGTGTGTGTGTGTGTGTGTGTGTTTCACGTGTGTGTTTTTTTTTTATTATTATTTGTTCATACAGTCTTGGCTTTATCATATACCCGCGTTATAACCGGATGTGGGAGGTGATAAACAGACACATTTACACACACACACACACACACACACACACACACACACACACACACACACACACACATACACACACATACACATACACTCACACACACTTTATGGTCTCAGTGTCTTCCTGTAACTTGTGCCGCTCGGACGATCTTTGTGTGTGTGTGTGTGTGTGTGTGTGTGTGTGTGTGTGTGTGTGTGTGTGTGTGTTTCTTAGTAAAAGGGGTGGAGATTAAAGTTGTAGCAGCGACACCAATGACTGACCCTCCACCCCGTGTGTGTGTGTGTGTGAGTGTGAAGTTTATTTTATTTTATTTTATTCATGTGATTAATATTTTTTATATCTTGCGTATTCATTATGGTGATTTTTTTTTCTGGTTAACGCAATATGGTGGTGGTGGTGGTGGTGGAATTGGTGATAATGGTGATAGTGGTTGTGGTAATGGTGATAGTAGACAGTGATAGTGATGGTAACGTTGTAGTGGAAGTACTTACACACACACACACACACACACACACACACACACACACACACACACACACACACACACACACACACACACACTATGGCTTCTCACATGTGCTGCAATAACTTCACGTAACTTCCCCGTGACACCCTGGAACAGCACGGCGGCTAAACTGTGTAGAGTAGAAGTCTCTCTCTCTCTCTCTCTCTCTCTCTCTCTCTCTCTCTCTCTCTCTCTCTCTCTCTCTCTCTCTCTCTCTCTCTCTCTCTCTCTCTCTCTCTCTCTCTCTGTCACCCACAACACTACCAGGCAACGAGGACGCGAGGACAAGGCTAAGATTCATGCCTCCAATTAGGTTCGAGTATACAGGACACGGCAGAATGATACTGTTTGCTACTACGACATCAGTTTGTGGTCCTGGCGTGGCAGTCCCCGGCCGGCCCCTCTCTCTTCCCTTCCTCCCCGGCACCATCATTTGTATTCCTTGTTTGCACTGCCTCCACTTGTTCATGAGAGAGAGAGAGAGAGAGAGAGAGAGAGAGAGGAGAGAGAGAGAGAGAGAGTTTTAAGAAGTCATTATTTGTTGTGAGTTTCCGTCTCGCCTTGTCGTGTGTTAGCGCCGCCAGCCATTGTTTTAACCTGTGCATAAATAACAACAGCAGCAGCTAAAGTACCTATATAGTTATACCTACACGCGACTCTCCGGTGATTAGTGGGCGTGTTACCTCCAATTATGTGGCTTGTTCCATCCTCTCAGGTAGTGGTGGTTGTGGTGGGCGGTCGTAGCGGCTGTAGTAGTAGTAGTAGTAGTAGTAGTAGTAGTAATAGTAGGAAGAAAGTGAAGGACAGGGCTAAAAAGTGGGGATTTCAGAAGCGCTGGTATTTATTTTAGTCATACGAATGTTTATTTAAATGTCGCGTTGGAAGGGCTCGTGCATTCGTTCGTTCGTTTGTTTGTTAGTTAGTTAGTTAATGGTATCGTGTTATTAATGAATTGAAAAGAAAACGTGAATTGGTAGTTGATAAAAAAAAGAAAATAGGAAAGGTTTTTTGTGTTGTGTTTATATTCGCGTCGATTTATTTGTTTGTTGGTGATAGAGATGGATAAGCGATAGTCCGCCCCGCCCCGCCCCGCCCCGCCCCGCCTTCTCAGTCCCCCTCTCTCCCCCTCTCAGGCTTGTCTGATGCGCTAACCTTGACATCCTGGGGCAAGCGGTCTTCCCCACCCCCTTCCCCCCCTCCCCCTTCCCCCAACTATTCCTTTCTACTCCCTCCTTTCCTCCTTGTTTTCCTTCCTTCCCCCTCCTCCTCCTCTTCCTCTCCTTCTTAGCCTGGTGTTGGTGCTTCCTGGAGACCAAAACGATTCTCTCTCTCTCTCTCTCTCTCTCTCTCTCTCTCTCTCCTCTCTCTCTCTCTCTCTCTCTCTCTCGGTGAAAGGCAAAAGATGGCTTGGTGTAGTAATGGCCGCGGTGGAAGCACTAAGAGGACATAATCCCCCACCGACAAGACCAGGGCTTCAAGAGGAGGGGGGGAGGGGGTGGGGGTGTGCAAGGTGGAGAGGGGGTAGGGGGGTATGTGATGGTGGCGCCGCGGGTCTTGAGGGAGGTCGTGAAGAGGAGGAGGAGGAAGAGAAGGAAGAAAAAGAAGTAGGAGGAGGAATATTCTAGGGTAACATTCTGGCTTGCTGAGGCTGACCTTGCCTTCCCTGAATTCTTGGCTCGAGTGTAATTAGTCCTTTAAGTTACGCCCCTCCAATGGTCCCCCTCCTGTGATTACTTAAGATAATGAGTCTCAGAGGCCGTGGGTGGGTGGGTAGGTGGAGGGCGTGGGTGGTATGGGGGTGAGGGGTGTCTATGTTAGCTACCCTTTGCACCTCTCTCTGTGGGGGTTTAGTGTTTAGGGGTAAGGGATGTGAGGTTGTCTGTGGCGCCATCTATGGGGTTCGATGTGTGTGTGTGTGTGTGTGTGTGTGTTGATTTCCTTGTTTTATTTTATATTGATTTTTTTTTTTTACAATATTTTCCTACCTAAAGGAGTGGTGGTTCTCTCTCTCTCTCTCTCTCTCTCTCTCTCTCTCTCTCTCTCTCTCTCTCTCTCTCTCTCTCTCTCTCTCTCTCTCTCTCTCTCTCTCTCTCTCTCTTCTTTTTCACTGGCAAACAAGGGAATGGAAACGGTAATTAAAGAGAGAGAGAGAGAGAGAGAGAGAGAGAGAGAGAGAGAGAGAGAGAGAGAGAGAGAGAACAATTATACTCCATGATCTTGGGTCGTGAAGAAAATAGTCCTGAGTCGGTGATAAGATGTGATAGCGACCTTATCTAGATTAGAGAGAAAGAGAGAGAGAAAGTTTTTTTTGCCTCGTTCAATACCCCCCATTCATTACTTTCACCCCTCTTTCTCCACTCTGCAGCATCACGTAGTGGAAAAGAAAGAAAGAAGAAAAAAAACTGATGCAAACCACTTCACAAACAAACACACACACACAGAGAGAGAGAAAAAGGGGGGAAAAGATAAAGAGATAGAGTAGAAAGGAAGAAAAATTAACACTACCACAAACAAGGTGAATGGACACACCCACCCGTTCACTACTTCACATGGGAAAGGCTACGTGTGTGTGTGTGTGTGTGTGTGTGTGATGGTAGTAGTGATGGTTAGTAGTGGTGATGGTTGGTATAGTGATGGGTGCTGCAACGAATCTGTCCGCGGAAGAGGCCGGTGGACTGATAAGAGTAAGCACATCATTGATAAGCAGTTTGCCAAGCCTTCAGTGTGGTAGTGGCTGTGCTGTGAGGGGCGCCAGGGACTAAGAGGCTCCCTAAAGTGTGGTAGTGCTGGTTGTGGTGATCGTGTATGTGTGTGTTAGGGAGTGATATCATTTCCAGTGTGTACTACGTGTGTGTGTGTGTGTGTGTGTGTGTGGTAGTGGTGGAGGGGCAGGATGTGAGTCAGGCAGATAAAGGTGTATGTAGGACTGGCTGTTGGTTGTTCCTAAGACCTACCGTGCTACAATAGTCCTGAAAAGAGAGAAAGAGAGAGAAAAAAAAGGAAGTGACGAAGTGTTTCAAGACTCGGTGATCCTGGTGTTGGTGGTGTTGTTAGTACTTAGTGTGGAGTGGGGTAGTATGATGGTGGTGGTTAACTTCACCTCATATTTAGGTTGTTATTTGTAGTCGGTGTTCTGCCTGCCACGCCCACAGCCCCGCGAAGTTGTGGAGTAAAGCAAAGCAGTCGTCACGTTATCTTGCCTGTCTCGGATGTATAAGGCGCCACCGGAACGCCTGTGTAGACAGTGAGGTGTGACTTGGTGATGCGCGCGGGGACGTCCCAGTAACCTGGACGCGGGCAGGTGTGGTGCGCTGCGGCTCCGGGGTCTGTGTTGCCCAAGATATTGTGGAGGGTGTTACGTGCGTGGTTTACCGGGTGTGCAGTGCAGTCTTAGATTGGGGTGCTTACCTGTGCAACGCTCATTTTGCTGCGAGAGTCATTTCCTGTGTAATGTTGCCGGTACTGGAGTGTGAGCGTGTCTGTGTTGATGCAGCGGTGTTACGTGAGCTGTGTCGGATCTATGGGTAAGACTGAGACCTCTCACACGTCACACACACACCCATCCCCTTGCTCAAGGGGTACAGTAACCACTCCCAGGCAGTGAAAAATCCTTAGCGATCTGAGCGGGATTCGAACCTACGCTTTGGCAGGCGAAGCCGTTTACCACTGATCCACGGGAGCGGGTGTGTGTGTGTGTATGTGTGTGTGTGTGTGTTCACCGCTAAGCCGCAGCAGCACGTTGTAACTGTGCTTCATGGTGGACGTGTGTGTGTTCGTGGTCATGACACAGTGGTGCTGCTATTCTGGAGTGCTTGTCTGCCGGGCATGTGTGTTTGTGCGTTTGGCCTGGCGTCAGGAGCGTGGGTAGAGGCAAGATAATGGGTAGAGGGTGTGGGGACGCATTAGGTTTAAAGGTGGGGAAGTACGTGAAGGCAGTGGTGGTGGTGGTGTTGACGGAGGGTTGTGGGCGGCATAGGAGAAAGGGTCGACCCCCTCCCAGGGCCGCTTGCAGGACCAACAAGGACTCGAAACAAGGCTGGCTTGTGTCCCACCACGTGTGTCCCGGACCCCCCCCCCTCACCCCTGCCTCCTGCACCTTCGTAATGGCCGCCCTCATGACACCCTCACCACCACCACCACAACAACATCAACAGTAGTAGTAGTAGTAGTAGCCACCAGCCGCTTCACTGTTTACATGTTTGTAGGCATACTGGGCCATCTCAAGGAAACGTATCCGGTTCCGTAAAGTCTTAAGTCCAGGGTTTCGTAGGAAAGGACGGTGGTAGTAGGGAGAGAGAGAGAGAGAGAGAGAGAGAGAGAGAGAGAGAGAGAGAGAGAGAGAGAGAGAGAGAGAGAGAAAAAATTGAGAGATTTCGTTTTGAACAGAATATAAAGTCAGACCTAAAGCCTGTGCGTGACGCTCTTGGGGTACATTGAGAGGACTATATTCGGACAGAACAAGGTATGGATGGGAAGCATGTGACGTGGCTGGTGGAGGGCGGCGACCCGGGCGAGGCAGACCTGCCTGCTCAGGCCACCTCTGCTGCAGGAAAATGGCCGGGTAAGGCTGCCCCGGAAAGCCCTCTCTGCACCGGGGAGCGTGGGAGCGAGAATGAGGAGGAGGAGGAGGATGAGGAGGATGTGAGCGACACGGACACGTACCCGGACACAGATGACGACGGCCTTGATACCGTGCCGTCGCTTCGGATGGCGGCCTGCGGCAGCACCGATGACCTGCTGGCGCTCTTCTCCAGCCGCGACGACCCCGACACGCAGAAGCACGCCGGCACGGCCCTAGAAGAGCAGGACGAAGCGGAAGACACCTGCCCTAAGGAACTCCCAAACAACTTCAGACGGTTTGGGAGGCAGGACGTGATCAGGGGACATCGCCGCCTCGGCCCAGCCTACCCCAAGGCGAAGTCAGTGATGGTGGACTCAGCCGACCCCTCCCCTCGCCCCCGACAAGAGGTAGATCATGTAGGAGTGGCAGTTGAGGGGATTCCTGGGAGGGAGGCAGATGGAGAGATACATGATAGGATAGATATATACATGTACTATTTACATTGAATTTTCCTTCGTCTTGATTTGTTGGCTTATAAGGATTGTCTTTTTGTAATTCATTGTTATGAGGGAAGTGTCTCTGGTAATTACCTTCACTCATCACCATCTGCACAGGGGAGAGAGAGAGAGAGAGAGAGAGAGAGAGAGAGAGAGAGAGAGAGAGAGAGAGAGAGAGAGAGAGAGAGAGAGAGAGAGAGAGAGAGAGAAAGAGACTCAAGTGTCCTTGTGTCACCCCTCACCGAAGACCCCAACTGGGCTAGACAAAACAAATAAACACACAAACAGAAAGAAGAAAAAACTGGCAAGAAAGTGGTGTACCCTCTCTTCCTCTCCTCTCCTCTCCTCTCCTCTCCTCTCCTTTCCTTTCACCTGCACGTAAACTTTTTTTCCCCGAGCTGACGGCTGACGGAAAGGTGCTGACATCCGGGTTAGGGGCACGCACGCACACCTCAGCACCTGTGGAGTACTTAACCTTACCTGTGTGCCTCCCCCTCCCCCCACCCACCCTCCGTTACAGGTGCACACTCACTTTCATTCTCCTCTTACTTCTCCCTCCCTTCCCTCTTTCTGTTTTACTCTTTTCCCTCCCTCTTCTGCCACCTGTTCCTCCTGCTTCTCCTCGTAATCCCTCCTTCCCTCCTTCGTCCCTTACCTAACAGCTGTGCCTTCCCCTGTCCCTTTCACCATCGTTCTCAATCCCCTTCCTTTTCCCCTCCTCCTCCTCCTCCTCCTCCTCCTCCTCCTCCTCCTCCTCCTCCTCCTCCTCCTCCTCCCCATCTGTGGTTTGGAGTAATAAAGTTGAGGGAGGAAACTGAATAAAGTTTATTCAGACGTGTGTGTGTGTGTGTGTGTGTGTGTGTGTGTGTGTGTGTGTGTGTGTGTGTGTGTGTGTGTATCATCCTCACCGACACTTAGCTAATCAATTTATTTCCGTAAAATATAGTATCTCAAAGCAAACGCCCACCACCTATGTTGTGTATGTGTGCGTGTGCGTGCGCGTGCGTGTGCGTGTGTGCACTTCCTCACTCTCACTCACTCTCCCTGCTGCCCCTCACCTTCACCTTGAGTGCCACTTTAATGTATGAAACCTTGATCACCACTCAAGTGCGGGAAGACTCGAGTGCCACTTGAGACTGGTGGCTGTAGCGGGAGGAGGAGGAGGAGGAGGAGGCAGCTTATCATGGTGGAAGGCTGTGGTTTGAAGAAGAGAGAGAAAATAAAAAGATAGGAGGAGGATATGGATGATAAGAGAAAAAAAAAAAAGAAGGAAGGAAGGAAAAAGGAAAAGAGAGAGAGGGAAAATTTGCTAGGAGTAGGATTTGGAAGAGTAGGAGAAAGAAAGGATGAATTAAAGGATGGAAAGAGGGAAGAGGAAGAGAGGAAAAATACGGTATTGAACTACAGCTTGAAACATTTTTTTTAGAAGGACGGAAGGAAAGAGGGAAAAAAGAGAGGGGAGGGAAGTATTATAGGTAGGAAGCAGATGGTGTATGTATGGATAGTGTGTGTGTGCGTGTGTGTGTGTGTGTGTGTGTCAGATTGCGTCATGTGTACGTAACACTTTACTTATCGTAGTTCGTGGGCGAGATCATGATCTATATATATTGTTATCAGTGTGAGAAGGAAAACAGTGGTGGTGGTGGTGGTGGTGGTGGTGGTGTTGTGGGAATTGTTTAGCGGAGGAAAGTGCTGCACCTAAGTGGTAGTGGTGGTGTATGGTGGCGGCGAGGTGGCTGTGAGAGAGAGAGAGAGAGAGAGAGAGAGAGAGAGAGAGAGAGAGAGAGAGAGAGAGAGAGAGAGAGAGAGAGAGAGAGAGAGATAATGATGACACCCACATTAATTATCTAGTCATTTATATTTACGGAAAGTTTCAAATCATAAAGAATTACAGGTTCATATAAAAGGATAAGAAACTAAAGAAGAAAAAAAGCTTTAGTATTGAATAATAATAATAATAATGATAATGATGATAATAATAATAATGATAATAATAATAATAATAATGATGATAGTTTCCCTGGCCCTGTCTGGAACGCCCGTAACTTGAGAACCAGAGAAGCTGGTTAATTAGGATGAACTAATTAATATAAGTCCACAGCCCTCCCTCCCTCCCTCCCTCTCTCCCTCTCATCTCTCCTTCCCTCCCTCTCTCCCTTCCCCCCGCTGTTGAAGGACACACTAAAGGAAAGACTTTGTTACATCCTTTTAGTGTACATTGGTCCCTTACTATTATTATTATTGTTATTATTATTATTATTATTATTATTATTATTATTATTATTATTATTATTATTATTATTACTGATGGTGGTGGTGAGTTGTATTTTCTTCTGTCGCTGAATTGCTCGTGTTTCTGCAATAAATTAATGAAATAAAAGTGAGGATATACAGTACGAGACACACACACACACACACACCCACACACCCACCCACCCACCCACCCACCCACGCCCTCCACTCACACTACTCTTCCTTCCTTCCCCAACAGAAAGAAGGCCAGAGGGCGCCACATGCCAAGATGCGAGAGTGTGGAATCAGATGAAGAAGTAGGAGGCGCCCCATCCTTACTCCGTTCCCTCTCCTCAGACCACGAGGATGAGCCGGACACACGCGAGGAGCCCTTGGATATTGACTCAGGTAAGGAGGATGATCACACCTGTACAAAATGAGGTGCAAACAGGTGTAGGAAATTAGGAGAAGGATGGATCGAGAAAATTAGATGTAAACATATGTACCTACAGAGAGGAGGAGGAGGAGGAGGAGGTGGGT
>JAPQNM010000004.1:10051424-10053924 GCA_029783475.1 Metacarcinus magister
TCCCGGACCTCCCTCCTCCTCCTCCTCCTCCTCCTCCTCCTCCTCCTCCTCCTCCTCCTCCTCCTCCTCCTCCTCCTCCTCCTCCTCCTCCTCTTCGTCATCTCCACCTCATCCTTTCCTTCTTACTTGATAAAACTCCTTTCTCTCTCTACTCTCTCCTCATAATACACCTTGTTGCATCCCCCTCTCCTCCTCCTCCTCCTCCTCCTCCTCCTCCTCCTCCTCCTCCTCCTCCTCCAAGTCACACAAAGACAGAGCCGAGCATCATCGTCACCTGCTGCCCCCCCCCCTTCCTCCCCCCCCCCTCCTACTCACCTGTACCCTGCGCTTGGGTTCTCTGCTCCCCCCTCCCCCCCCCCTTCTTCCCTCCATTCCCCTTGCCTCTCTTCCTCCATTTCTTCAACATTTAGACAGGGTGGTAGGGAGGAGGAGGAGGAGGAGGAGGAGTAAGTGTAGGCGGATATGTAGGAATGTGGTGCCAGTGTTTGTGCAGAAAGAGGAGGAGGAGGAGGAGGAGGAGGAGGAGGAGGAGGAGGAATTCGTTGGAGGATAATGGGAAAAAAATGAACTAAGAGGAAAATGTTAAAAAAATGCATTAGAAAAGTAGAACAAGTCAGTCAGTTAGTCAGTCAGTCAGTCATTTGTTCAGTCAGTCAGTCAGTCATTTGTTCAGTCAGTCAGTCATTCCATCTTTAATACCTCTATTTGTAATCACATCTGCTTCTCTCTCTCTCTCTCTCTCTCTCTCTCTCTCTCTCTCTCTCTCTCTCTCTCTCTCTCTCTCTCTCTCTCTCTCTGTGTGGTCCCATCCTGCTTATGTTTCTCTATTCCTTCGTCAATCATTTCCTTCTTCCTCTCCACTCCTTTCTCCATCTTCCTCTATGCACCTCTTTCCTTACTTCCTGCATTCACTCCTCCTCCTCCTCCTCTTCTTTTTCTCATCTCTATCCTACCTGTCTTCACCTTTCCTTACCTGTCCTACTTCACCTGTTTGTTGTCTTCACCTTACAACTTTCCTTCCACTTCCGTCCACCTACCTGTCTCTTTTTTGTTCACCTGTGTGTGTGTGTGTGTGTGTGTGTGTGTGTGTGTGTGTGTGTGTGTGTGTGTGTGTGTGTGTGTGTGTGTGTGTGGTGTGTGGTTACCTGTCTCCCTCTACCTGCCTCCACCTGTCTCATAGGTGTATTTGTGGAGTAAATAAGGAAGGCGTCTCCTAAGATGGGGGGGGGGATGTACACACACACACACACACACACACACACCACACACACACACACACACACCTGGCAGACAGTCTAATATGAACTGACTGATTGACTGATTGATTGAGTGGATGAGTGATTGGATAAATTGCATACTGGTGGTTGGCTGACTGACTGACTGACTGACTGACTGACTGACTGACTGACTTGTTTACTGCCTTCTTACTGTGCTGACTGACTGAGTAACTTATTTCTAACTGACTAATTTGCTGACTAGAAGACTGACTGCTTATTTTACTGACCGGCTGACTGATTAAGAAACATGACTGACATGGAAGATAAGACACAGCACAAGAATACTCGTCTGTACTCTCTCTCTCTCTCTCTCTCTCTCTCTCTCTCTCTCTCTCTCTCTCTCTCTCTCTCTCTCTCTCTCTCTCTCTCTCTCTCTCTCTCTCTCTTAATAAGTGGGTGAACTGAATAATCGGATCACGTGCCTCAATAAACTAATTAGCTTCTGCTTGGGATCAGTGCATGTGTGTGTGTGTGTGTGTGTGTGTGTGTGGTGATTGGCACGAACACGGTCGATACAGGATGCACGTGCACTGGCCGCCCCTCATAGTGCCAGCTGGGAGGAGCAAGGGAAGATGACATGGAGTTTAGAAGAGGTGGAGGAGAAGGGATGTTAGTGTGTGGGGAGGAAGAGGAGGAGGAGGAAAAGGAGGAGGATGAAGGATGAAGGAGATGATGACGTGGGTGATGGGATAGTGGAGGAGGTGGAGAAGAAGAAGAACAACAACAACAACAACAACAACAACAACAACAACAACAACAAATAAGAACAAGAACAAAAAGGAAAGAAGAGAGAGAGAGAGAAAAAAAAAAGAGCAAAGATTAGGAAGAGGACAAAGATAGAAATAAAAATCACACGTAGTCCTTGGGAGAGACAATGGGGCGGTGGGGGGGGGGAGGCAAGGGCAAGAGGTTAAGGAGAGACTTACCCATTCTTACCCTGTCCTTTGGGGGGGTCCTTGGGGGGGTCCTTTGGGGGGGTCGGGTCCTGCAGGCCAGTTATCTATCTTACATTGTTCCTTCGCGCTGAGATGACTCCTGCAGATTGGTACAGATAAACAGGTGCAAGGACTCAGGGGGGGGGGATGCATTGTGTGTGTGTGGTGTGTGTGTGTGTGTGTGTGTGATTAGCTTTTCCTGTGATCTTCCTTCTCTTCCTCTGGTTTTCAGGAGGCAAAGGACTATATTATTAGTTAGGAAAAGTTTTGACTCTTTCTCTCTCTCTC
>JAPQNM010000004.1:10058924-10061424 GCA_029783475.1 Metacarcinus magister
AGTTATTATACTATTGTGTTGAAAGATTCGTCCCTGGCCACACGGACAGCCTCGTTAGGTCCAGTAGGACTGTTGTTGTTTGTTCTTCCTTTGTACTCCTTTGTACTCCTCCTCCTCCTCCTCCTCCTCCTTATTATATATTTTGTTTCATCTGAATGTTTTATTTGTTGTATGGAAGTTATTTGGTATGTTGTCTTATTTCTTTGTTTTGCTTTCTTTTTTCCTTTCTTGTGTGTATTCCTTTCTTGCTTGTTTCCTTCCTTCCTTCCTTCGTCTTAATTTTGTTCTAACATAATCACCACATCACCACTTGTATCTCTTTCAACCAGTTATCATCCACTTTACACCCACCACACCCTCCTCCTCCTCCTCCTCCGCCTCCGCCTCCGCCTCCGCCTCCGCCTCCTCTCCTCCTCCTCCTCCTCCTCCTCCTCCTCCTCCGCCTCCTCCTCCGCCTCCTCCTCCTCCTCGTACTCCTTGTCTTCCTTGTCCTCCAATGTTGCTGAAAAAAAAATCATATATTCCTTATAAAATTACCAATGAAAAATATATCCTGGTTTTGAATAACATTTTTTCAGTTTTTATGATAATTGGTTTTGTTTTTTGATGTAATTTTTCGAGTAGATAAGTAATTTTCATGCGATAGATACTCCTCAAAATATAGGAAATAGCTGTTTGAAAAAAAAATCACACAAATATATTTTTCTCTTTCTCTTAATGTATATATAAAATTTTAATCCTGTGAAGTATTTTTTGTGTTGTGTTTTTGTTTGTGTCTACCCAGTGTGTGTGTGTGTGTGTGTGTGTGTGTGTGTGTGTGTGTGTGTGTGTGTGTGTGTGTGTGTGTGTGTGTGTGTGTACCCAGCAGACGTACATACAGACAGACAAACAAAACTATTTCACCCACCCCACCAAACACGCCCACGCACACGCACACACGCACACACGCACACGCACACACGCACACACGCACACGCACAAGAACAAAAGACATTTAAAGGAAAACTATTACAATACCAAAACGAGCTTGTCCAGTGAAGAGGAGGAGGAGGAAGAGGAGGAGATGGAGGAGGAGGAGGAGGAGGAGGAGGATGGTAGGTTTGCTATTGTGATGGTGATAGTGAGGCTGAAGGGGGGAGGAAGGGAGGAAAAAGGGGGGGAGGGCACAAAGAAGTCTTGGAGGGGACTCAGTAAAGGTAATTATTGAGTGACTGGCGAGGAGGAGGAGGAAGAGGAGGAGGAAGAGGAGGAAGAGGAAGAAGGAATAAGAATAAAAAACAAAAAATAATAAGATGAAAAGAAAAAGAAGAGCAAGAACTAGGACAAAAATAGAAAAAAAAAAGGAAAAAGGCGATGAAAGGAAGAGAGAGAGAAAAAAAAGTAGAAGGAAAGGGAGAGAAAGAGAAGTTAGAAGGAATATCTAAGGAAGAGGAATAGGGATAAAAAAAAACGAAGGATAGAACTAAAGAAAAATTAAATAAAAATATACACATAATTAAAGACGTTAATAAATAGTAATACAATGAGAGATAGAGAGAGAGAGAGAGAGAGAGAGAGAGAGAGAGAGAGAGAGAGAGAGAGAGAGAGAGAGAGAGATGAGGGAGACTAAAGGGGAAGTAGTACTCAGAGAAATGAGAGAGAGAGAGAGAGAGAGAAAAAAAATTAATATGGACTTTCTTGTCATCTTTCATTGTCGTTGTTGTTATTATTATTATCATTATTTTCTCTATTTATCAAGACTATTTATTAGGTAATATTTTTGTGTTGCATATTGTTTACATTGACTAATTATTCTCTCTCTCTCTCTCTCTCTCTCTCTCTCTCTCTCTCTCTCTCTCTCTCTCTCTCTCTCTCTCTCTCTCTCTCGCTCTCTTTCGTGTGTCACTTACCTTTAATTATACGTTCTCTCTCGACAGGTAAGTGAAGATGAAGAGGGATGCTGACGTGCCTCTTACTCTCCCTTCCTCCTCCTCCTCCTCCTCCTCCTCCTCCTCCTCCTCCTCCTCCTCCTCCTCCTCCGAGTATAAGAACCACCGTGCCATGCTTCATCGGGTGAGTAATTATTATTATTATTATTATTCCTGTTTAGTGCATTTTTTTTGTCCCTGAACCGTCGTCTTTGTGGTGGTGGTGGTGGTGGTGGTTGTGAGGGGAATGAGGTAAGGTTGAGGGGTTTCCTGGGGGTGTGGGGGGGGGGGGATGAGGTGAGGTAAGGTTGAGGGGTTTCTAAGAGGGGTGGGGATGAGGTGAGGGGTTGCCATAGGGGCGGGAATGAGGGGAAAACGAGGGGATCTGGGCGACGCAATCAAGTCGTTTAACGGATCCACAGCTCGGCTCGACGGTCCACTCTCCTCTCCTCCTTCCCCTCCTTTCCCTCGACCGCTGCGTCCCCCCTCACTTCCTCTCCCTTCCCCTACCTTCTTTCCCCTCTTATCCTCTCACGTCTCTCCTTCCCTTATTTCCTTCTTCTTTATTGCCCTTTCCCTTATATTTTTCCACT
>JAPQNM010000004.1:10071424-10073924 GCA_029783475.1 Metacarcinus magister
CAGACACATCACCACCATAGACTACATTACCATTACCATATCATCACCATTACTACTTCCACAAACACATACCACACCACCACCACCACCACCACCACCACCACACACCACCACCACCACCACCACCACCACCACCACCACCACCACCACCACCACCACCACCACCACCACCACCACCACCACAACAGAAGGGCAAGCGAGGGCGAGGACCGGCGGGGCAGCGGCTTTATATAGGAAGAATATAATTGCAGCTGAATTTAGTAAAATGGTTGGTGGTTGGAGGTAATGGTAGGGAGGGAGGGGGGGGAGCGGAGGAGGGGGGGGGTATGGAGGAAAGGCAGTATTGAAATGTCATTGAGAGAGAGAGAGAGAGAGAGAGAGAGAGAGAGAGAGAGAGAGAGAGAGAGAGAGAGAGAGAGAGAGAGAGTCCTTTAGGGTATCAAAGAAGGACTTTTTTATCTCCAGATCTTGTTTGGGGATGCGATTGTGTTCGTAAAGTGTGTGTGTGTGTGTGTGTGTGTGTGTGTGTGTGTGTGTGTGTGTGTGTGTGTGTGTGTGTGTGTGTGTGTGTGAAGAGGAGCACCTGTCTCTCCATTGATGGGTACTCTCTCTCTCTCTCTCTCTCTCTCTCTCTCTCTCTCTCTCTCTCTCTCTCTCTCTCTCTCTCTCTCTCTCTCTCTCTCTCTCTCTCCCCCCCCTTACACACCATCCAGGAAGGAGTAACTGGTTAGGAAGGGAGGACAGGAGGTAGAGGGAGGGAAGGGGGGGAAGGTCACAGATGTTGGGGTGAGAAGGGAACTGCCACCCCTCATTCACCACCACCATAACACTGTATTAAGGTGCTACAGTGTGTGTGTGGTGTGTGTGTGTGTGTGGTGTGTGTGTGTGTGTGTGTGTGTTGGTCTCATTGCCGTCATAATGTTTGCGTTGTGTGTTGTAACTGTAGTATGTTTTGGTGTGCTGTTGTTTAGGTTGTGGGTGGAATGTACTAATGCTCTTTTTTGGGGGGTGTAGTGTGATAGGGTGTGGTGATGGTGGTGGTGGTGGTTGCTGTTGTTGTTGTTGTTGTTGCATTCTACTACTACTACTATTTATACTCCTACTATTTCTACGTCAACTTACCTTCTCGTAGTGTCCATTGTCCACTCCTCACCGCAGCGGAGTTTCAAGGTCGTTATAACCAGGAGATAAAGGAGAAAAGAGAGGAGTTACAATAGTACTCTGCTGCCTCGACCTTCCCTTTCCCTTCACCTTACACCTCATAGCAGAAAGAGAGAGACGAGAAAGGAGATGAGGAGTGAATATAAAGAAGGGAGAGGTAGTGTCAAGGAGGGATTCACTAGGGGAAGACAGAGGGGGATGAGGGAGGAAGGGAGGGAGGGAGGGAGGAAAAGGGGGGGTAGGTAGCCATGTGCTGCACTTAGACTGTATTATTTATGTGAGAGCTGACCACTATCTCCTCCTCCTCCTCCTCCTTCTCCTCCTCCTCTAAAGAAAACGAAAAAAACAAACAAAAAACACTTGCTAAACTGTCCCATCCACCACTCAAAAAAAATAAATAAATAAAAAAGAGAAAAAATATTGAAAAGGGGGTTTGGGTTTCAAATTTTCGGTACAGGTGAGTTGGCGCATGAACAGGTGTGTGTTTATAGGACCTACCAGGCTTCACCTTGACCTTTTTGTGTTGTTTCATCTATATCCCTCTCTCCCCATCTCTCCCTTCCCCTTCCTGCCTGCCTCTCTCCTTCCCACTACCTCACTTCCGCGTCTCCTGCTGCTGACAAAGGTGCTGAAAGAAGAGGATTACTGAAGAGGTATAAACACAGCAACAGGCTATCTGGTATGTTAGGTTAGGTAAGGTTAGGTTAGGTTAGGTTAGATTAGGTTTGGTTAGGTTAGATTAGGTTAGGTTAGATTAGGTTAGGTTAGGTTTGGTTAGGCTAGGTTAGGTTAGGTTAGGTTAGGTTTAGTTAGGTTAGGTTAGGTTTGGCTGTTGAAAGAGGAGGAGAAAGGAGAAGAACAAGACCTAGAAGTAGAAGAAGAACAACGAGAAGTAGAAAAAGAAGAAGAGGAGGAGGAGGAATGATAACCGGGATGATAGAAGAGGAAAGATGAAAGTTATGGTGATGAGCGAGACATATTTGAAGGATGATGAAGATGCCGGTGAAGAAGGATTGAGTGAGAGGTGATGGTGATGGTGATGGTGATGATGTGATAGTGAAAGCCAGAAAATTGTTGAAAGAAAGAGAAAGGGAATAGTTGATGGTGAAGACTGTTAAAAATGTCACCCCGTTAGAGAGAAGGGGAATGATGATGATGATGATAATGATGATGATGATGATGAATGGAGAGAGTAGAAGGTAAACAATGAGGATTATAATGATGATGATGGTGATGAGAGATGGTGGTGAGAGAGAGAGAGAGAGAGAGAGAGAGAGAGAGAGAGAGAGAGAGAGAGAGAGAGACAGAGAGACAGAGAGAGAGACGCGATGGGAGTGGA
>JAPQNM010000004.1:10086424-10088924 GCA_029783475.1 Metacarcinus magister
ACCACCGAGAAAGTGTCGAAAAGACCTGACCGTCCTTTCTGTGTGACCACCAGGAGGAACTTAATTACATTCCCCTGACACCTATTTAAGGAAGGAAAGGAGACCACCAGGACTTTTTAGCTCGTCACACATGGTCACGCCTAAACAACATGATTCACAAACTCAGCTGCAGGTGGAGGCTTGAGGACGACTCTTGGCAAAACTCTGGGTCAGGAATTATCACAGTCCGCTGCACTTAAACTTATGCAGTGGAGGCGAGGGTGGTAGAGGAGATGAGGGAAATAGTAGTAGTAGTAAAAAAAATAGTAGTAGTAATGGCCTTTTAACACAAGTGGAGTAAGGTGTATTTCCCTTGAACTGAATGGAGTGTCTTAACAGCGAGTTCCATTATCACAAGGAAAAATAAATGTCATTGTTCTGTTGTGGTGTGTGATGTAAGTAAGACACGACATCTGCACCACAACAGCCTATAAGACACACTTTTGTACACCTCTAAGCCTTGAACTTTTCGAGTCCAAAACTTTCCATTGTAATTTCCAGCTGGTGTTAGACTTGTTGACTTAGTAGTGTAAAGACTTTCCAAAGCCACAAATCACGTTAACCCGGGAGGCAGGTAAGAGAGGCCAGTGCACCTGTATACAAACACACACACACACACACACACACACACACACACACACACACACACACACACACACACCTTATGTTACTCCTGTGTACTGCTTTCCTGTCTTGTTATCTGGCTGGCTGTATGAATCTCCCTTCCTTCACGTTTTTTCAGGTGTTCCATATTCATCTGGTGTATTTATAATATTTTTCTCTCTAGTGATGAAATAATGACATGTTTTAATGATCGGAACCTGTCCATCCTGTCTCGATTACAGGAGTGTGGTGCAAGGCAGGGCAAGGCAGGGCAGGGCAGGGCAGGGCAGGATAGGATAAGGCAAGGCAAGGCAAGGCAAGGCAAGGCAAGGCAAGGCAAGGCAAGGCAAGGCAAGGCAAGGCAGGGCAAGGCAAGGCAAGGCAAGGCAAGGCAAGGCAAGGCAAGGCAAGGCAAGGCAAGGCAAGAGAAACACGTGTCATTTCCATCTTCTATGCGCTGTGAATAGAGTTATCGAAGGGCAGACTAATACAAAAATCGCTAGTTTAATGATGTTTTGAAGGTGTGACTGTCGGTTCAGGAAGTGTGCCAGTGTGTGATGTGCTCTCGGGGGTCAGACCTGGTGTGGTGATGTAGGGGTAAGTTTGCATGACAGGTGTGTGTAAAGTACCTGTGTGTTGGGGTATTCCTCCGTCTTCCCTGCATCCTCTGTGTTTTATGTACTATTCTGTAACCTTTTTGTAGCCCCCACCACCCCCTCCTTCTCCTCTTGTAATTGCCTCTTATGTGAACGAAACTCTTGATACCTCGTCGTAGTGTCTATAAGTTTATCGTTATGAAGAAGAAGAAGGAAAAAAAAATAGGATTGAAATATAGCAATGACTGTGTAACCCAAACATTGTCTCATACTTATTATTATTATTATTATTTTTTTTTTAATAGAAAGTTGTGTTGCTTTGTGAATCTAATCTAATCAAACAAAGGTGAATAATTTTAAGTGATACAGAGAGAAATCATCGTTTGGTTGTGTCGTGATTATAGCGTTATGATGATGTATGTGTATGTGTATGCTGCTGTGTGTGTGTGTGTGTGTGTGTGTGTGTGTGTTGTGCTGCAGAGACAGGATGAATTAAAGGATGTGTAACGTTGGACTTGAACATATCCAAGAGTATATGAGACAGGATGCGACACACACACACACACACACACACACACACACACACACACACACACACACACACACACACACACACACACACACACACACACACGAGAACACTAAGGTTGAATTTCATTGCCGTGGGACTCAAATATCACAGTCTATCCTCCTTCACTGGATTGTAAAAGTGTTATGTAGACAATACGAGACCTTGAATCCCTGGCCTCTTCACAGCATCAGTCTTCCCAAAGTACTTACGGCTCCTTTCTCAACCTCCCTCCCCTCCCTCCCCTCACACCAGACATCCGTGATCCCCCTCCTTGTGCCTTGAGTGCCGGGAATCCTTCAGGTTAACACTCAACCGTAGGAACCCTAAGATAACATAAAGGATTTCCTCAAAACTCGGTCCTTCCTCACTCCTTCCTCCCTCCTCCTGTGTTGAGCTGTATTGAAAGGTTATTGAATTCGTAACTCCTCACACGACTGTCCTTTCTTCCCTTTGTGTCTCCGCCTGCCTCCACCTCTTCTCTCTTTCACTGTGTATTATTCCACTTCGAAATATTATTATCCTCCATTTCAAAAGCAGCGACACACCACCTCCATCCACCTTCAATTGGATTCTTTACACCTGCCTCCTCTACCTCCTCCTCCTCCACCTTGTATATCTTTTCTCCACTCTCTTTACATCTTCCTGTCAGTGTAGACGAAAATGTGTGTAACTCTTCTCATATATATTCTTT
>JAPQNM010000004.1:10098924-10104213 GCA_029783475.1 Metacarcinus magister
GCAAGTGAAGGGAAATTCAATACATACTAGGCAATGCAGTATGATTAAAGATTATAAGAACATAAGAAGGCTGCAAAAAGCCAGTTGACCTACACAAGGCAGCCCCTGTGCACCTAACACTTACTATCTGTTTTCTTCATCTATTGAAATGTCCAATTTTTTCTTAGTTTTCTTAATTATGTATCTTACGGATCATTCCAACCGCTGCCACCAATATGTCGTAGTGGAGACTCTACTATTCTGGGGCATTAAGGAAAGTAATCTGAACTGTTGATGTTGGATTATATAATAGTTGTACATGTGTGGTAAGTGTAGAGCATAGTGGACGGCGCCAACGAAAACCAAACTAATATATGTGTGTCTCTATGTATAATTGGTTTTGTTATGATAGTATTGTAGACATATATGTTGCACTTAGATTTATATTTGTTGTTACTGGAATCGTCATATCAGTGTTCACGGAAGGTGGAAAAACACTGATAAATAACAGACTTACAGGAAATGGGTGGAGAAAGAAAATAAGATATAAAAAGTAGATAAGATAGAAGGCAAAGCAGGATATGGATTATAAATTCATGATAAAAAGACAAAAATAATTTATAATGATAATGTACTTAAAGATTTGAGAACTAAACTATTTTTATTTGTTTAATGGATTTTGTTTATGATAATAATGTAATATCTTAACCAAAGTTCTAGGTCATTTAATTTGAAACTTCTATTACTAAAAAAAACAAATAGATTAAAAAAAATAATAAAACATGAATCTTTATCACTTCTTATATAGGAGCTGCAGGTTAATTTTTTTGTTTTTTCATATTTCTATGTATTTATTTATTTATTTACATATAATTTGCATGGCCGTATACTTTTACATGATCGTTTATTTATTTATTTATTTATTTTATTTACACGAACGTTTATTTATCTATCTATCCATACATATTTATTTGGACGCCTTTTTATTTGTTTATTTATCAACACCACGTCCCTGAAACCAAACCTGTGCATCCCTCCAGCAGGTTTTGCAGCGGCGGGGCGGGCCGGGCAGGGGCTTGTGGAAGGGCCAGGGGGATCTACATAATACCTTTGGCCTCCCAGTTTGCATACTCTTGAATAATTCTACTCCGTGTGTGTGTGTGTGTGTGTGTGTGTGTGTGTGTGTGTGTGTGTGTGTGTGTGTGTGTGTGTGTGTGTGTGTGTGTGTGGGTGGCCAGTATCTTTGCCAACACTATTCATTAGAGATAAAAGAGAGAAAAGATATAAAACGTTTTCTCTCTCTCTCTCTCTCTCTCTCTCTCTCTCTCTCTCTCTCTCTCTCTCTCATTGAAAACACCACAACTTAAACCTAACAATAGACTATAAGGAGATTAGATGAAGTATATAAGTAAATAGAAGAGGAAAAAAACTATAATAATAATAATAATAATAATAATAATAATGATGATAATGATGAAAATAATGATAAGGATTGAGAGTAAGATGTAATATTTTTTTTCTCCCACTCATTACAAAGAACAATTCCATCTAAATTCACTATGTCATTGTTTCATGTATATTATTCCACTAAGAGAGAGAGAGAGAGAGAGAGAGAGAGAGAGAGAGAGAGAGAGAGAGAGAGAGAGAATAGGTGATTTTAGTGATTGTTGCTTTAATTATACTTTTTTTTCTTTCTCTCTTTTTCTTTTCTTCTTCTTGTAGTTTTATTTATTTATTGATCATATTTTTTTTACTGCTTTTCATTCTTCCTCAAATATTTTTTTCTCTATGTAATATTAGTGATGTTTTATTTCTTCTTTTTCCTCCCTTCTTTATCCTATTTGTCCTCCATCTCTCTCCCTTCCCTCCTTTTCTCTCTCCCTCCCTCTTCCTCCCTCCCTCCATCACCCTCCCTCTTCTCTCCTGGTTTCTCTCAGTCTATAGGGAGGGACCTGCAACTCCTCACCCTATTAATGGTCAGGGAAGAGGGGAGGGGAGGTGAGGGGAAAGGGAAGGAGAAGGGAGAGTGAGGGGAAGGGAAGGAAGAGTGAGGGGAGGGGTAGGGAAGGTGAGGGGAAAATCAGGGGATGAGGGTAAGGGGAAGGGAGAGTGAGGGGAGAGGAAGGGAGAGTGAGGGGAAGGGAAGAGTGAGGGAGGGGAAGAGAGAGTGAAGGGAGAAGGAAGGGGAAGATGGTTGGACTTGTGCCATTTTTATACAGAGCAAAATAGCAAAGTGAATCCTGATAAAGAGAGAGAGAGAGAGAGAGAGAGAGAGAGAGAGAGAGAGAGAGAGAGAGAGAGAGAGAGAGAGAGAGAGAGAGAGAGAGAATGAGAATGAGTGTGGAATGTTAAGCATACACAATGGAAAATTAATTAGAGAAAGAGAGAGAGAGAGAGAGAGGAGAGAGAGAGAGAGAGAGAGAGAAAGAGAGAGACAGTAGTAGTAGTCTAGTCATGTCCCTCCTCTTCTTTGTTACTGAATGAAGAGAAAGAGAGAGAGAGAGAGAGAGAGAGAGAGAGAGAGAGAGAGAGAGAGAGAGAGAGAGAAATCTGTGATCTTCAGGTGGCATCAAGCGACCACGTGTTGTAATCAATAGTTGTGACATTGAAATTACGTCTACCCTCTCTCTCTCTCTCTCTCTCTCTCTCTCTCTCTCTCTCTCTCTCTCTCTCTCTCTCTCTCTCTCTCTCTCTCTCTCTCCCTTCGCAAATCTTCGCTGATCTCGTATTTGCGTAATTAATTTTTCATGGTTTTCCTCCTCCTCCTCCTCCTCCTCCTCCTCCTCCTCCTCCTCCTCCTCCTCCTCCTCCTCCTCCTCCTCCTCCTCCTCTTTTTTTCCATCTTCCAAGTTTCTCTCCCTTTATTGATATTACGTCACTCCTCTTTCCCTCACTCTAATCTCTCTCTCTCTCTCTCTCTCTCTCTCTCTCTCTCTCTCTCTCTCTCTCTCTCTCTCTCTCTCTCTCTCTCTCTCTCTCTCTCTCTCTCTCTCTCTTTGTTACATATTTATCGAGTATTTTGCTTATTTCCTCGTTTATTTACTTTTCTTGTATGAGAGAGAGAGAGAGAGAGAGAGAGAGAGAGAGAGAGAGAGAGAGTTCCTTTACTTCCTTTACGTTGTCTTAACCTGATTACTTAAACAAAGGGATGGTAGGGAGACTGATTGATCTAGTTGACACCCTCTTCCTCCTCCTCCTCCTCCTCCTCCTCCTCCTCCTCCTCCTCCTCCTCCTCCTCCTCCTCCTCCTCCTCCTCCTTTTCTCCTCTGCCAATATTTTTTTCACAAACATTCTACGATATTTCTTTGCATATTAATACTCTCTCTCTCTCTCTCTCTCTCTCTCTCTCTCTCTCTCTCTCTCTCTCTCTCTCTCTCTCTCTCTCTCTCTCTCTCTCTCTCTCTCTCTCTCTCTCTCTCTCTCTCTCTCATAATACCATCTAACTCTTCCTTCCTTCCTTTCTTCCCTTCCTTTTATCTTCCTTTTCCTCTCTTCCTTTCTTTCTTTCTCTCTCTCTTCCTCTTTCTTTCCCCTTTCCTTCCTACACACCTTTAATAACTGAGGGTAGAAGAGGGGAAGGGGGGAAACAGGATAGAGCCATCAAAGGTATGTTTCCCCTCTTCTCTCTCTCTCTCTCTCTCTCTCTCTCTCTCTCTCTCTCTCTCTCTCTCTCTCTCTCTCTCTCTCTCTCTCTCTCTCTCTCTCTCTCTCTCTCTCTCTCTGTCTCTCTCTTTTTCATCTGCTACCTCCACGCTTTGTCTCCCTCCCTCCCTCATCTCCAGCTCTCATCTCCCCTCTTCGTTCTCCCCTCAAGCGGCTCAGCGGGGGGGGGAGGGGGGAGAGAGAGAAGGAAGCACTACAGAGAGAGAGAGATACAGAAGGGGAGGAGGAGGAGGAGGAGGAGGGGAAGGAAGGAAGGAGACAGAAATGAGGGAGGAAAGAGAAGTGTTGCGTAACGGAGAGAGAGAGAGAGAGAGAGAGAGAGAGAGAGAGAGAGAGAGAGAGAGAGAGAGAGAGAGAGAGAGAGAGAGAATAATGAAAAAAACAAGGAGGAAAGTGCACAAAAGGAGGTAAAAAAGGGGAAGAAAGTTAAGGGAAATTTAGGGAAGGGAAAGAAAGTCGATTTTCCCGCGCGAAAAAAATAATCTTGTACCGGACAAAGGAAACAATCTAAATGAGCAAGTAAACAGAGAGAGAGAGAGAGAGAGAGAGAGAGGAGAGAGAGAGAGAGAGAGAGAGAGAGAGAGAGAGAGATGGGGAAGAGGGGAAGCATCGGAGGCTGGGTATTGTTCCTTTCAAGAGGGGAGACATCTGGCCTCCCCTCACCCATCCCCTCCCCCCCCTTCCCTCCCTTCCCCCCCACCTTCCCCTCCCCTCCTTCACCTTCCCTACACGCATCCCGGAACCTACATAGCCTCCCCTTCTTCCCTCTTCCCCTTCCCCTCTCCTCCCTTTCCTCCTCTCCCTCCATCCCTTATTCCTTTCCTTGCTCACTCTCCTTCCATTCCTCTTTTTTTCCTTCCTTCCTTCCTTCCGAGAGAGAGAGAGAGAAGAGAGAGAGACCGACCCACCCCAATATACACTACCCCCAATTCTTTCCTCTCACCACAGTTAAAAAAAAAGGGAAGGTTGGAGGAGGGGTGGAAACCGCTCCCCTCTTTCCCCAACCCCACCACAACCCTAGTAAACTTCTCCTCAAATCTGCCTTTCCCTCACATTGTATTAGGGGAGAGAGTTCAGTGAGGGGAAAAGCAAGGGGGAATTTTGCATAGGCCTGGCAGGGTTAGGCTGAGGGGAAACAGAATGAGAGAGAAGCATATAAGTGTAAAATTTGGGAATGGGAGAGAGAGGGGATTCAATAGAGGGTAAGGGAGGGTAGTTTAGGGCGAAATCTGAGGGGACAACAAGGGTGAGGAATGGTGTAACAGGCAGATAGAGGGGAAAGGAAGATACACAAGGAAGGAAGGAAGGAAATAATGTGGGGAAAGGTGGAAGTGAGGGGAAACAAGCGTGAGAAACTGTGTTAGGAAGGAGGAAAACAAGGATGACAAATAGTGTTTAGAGGGAACAGAGAGAAAGAGAGAGAGAGGGAGAGGGTAGGGAAGGGAGCAACCGTGGGAAATAGTGTGAGAGAGAGAGAGAGAGAGAGAGAGAGAGAGAGAGAGAGAGAGAGAGAGAGAGAGAGAGAGAGAGAGAGAGAGAGGAACATTCATTAACTTCAATACTCCACTTACCAAAGAAGAAAAAAAGAAAGTGGAAGAAGAAAGAAAGGAAGGAAGGAAGGAAGGAAGGAAGATGGATGGAGGTAAG
>JAPQNM010000004.1:10114313-10121813 GCA_029783475.1 Metacarcinus magister
ACAATCCCCAACGATTCCCCCCCACTCTCTCTCTCTCTCTCTCTCTCTCTCTCCTCTCTCTCTCTCTCTCTCTCTCTCTCTCTCTCTCTCTCTCTCTCTCTCTCTCTCTCTCTCTCTCCCCTTCCCTTCCCCTCTCCCTTCCCACGTCCACCAAATAGTTTCAAATGCATTCACTTACCAGCTTCGTCTTCAAAATCCCTTCGGAAGCAGGATTTTCCAACCCCAGCGCGAGGAACGAAGGGAAGAAGAGAGAAGAAGGGAGGGAGAAGTATAGCAGCAGAGGAGAAGGAGGAGGAAAGAAACAGAGAAACGGAGGAGTACGTAATGAGGGAAAGAGGGGGAGGGAGGGAGATAAATTCAGGTATATTGAAATGGAGGAGGAAAGAGGAGTAAGCGAAGAGGAGAGAGGAGTAGGGAGATAGACAAGAAGGGATGCACAAGAAGAAGAAGAGGAGGAGACAGATAGGGAAGGAGGAATGAGCAGAGAGATAGACAGCGGGAGGGAAGGCGGGAGAGACAAGAGGGAAGGGAAGGAAGGAGGGAAGAACAACACCACAGGGAGGCAGAACAAGGCAACCTGAACATAATTGAGTTAGTTAGTACGTGTTCTGTTCCGTGAGACTTGACGGGAAATAGGGGAAGGGAAGGGAGGGAAAGGGGGAGAAGAGGTAGAAAGGAAAGGAAGGGTTAGAGATAGGAGATGTAAGGAAAGGGAGACGAAAGAGGGAAAGGAGTGGAGGAAGAAAGGGAAGGAGATGGAGAAGAAGGCGAAGTGATGAAAATACGAAGAAACAGAAGAAGAAGAAGAAGAACCACAACTTGAAATTCAAAATAGGAAAGTAAAGGAATGAAAAAGAGAATATCACAAATACTAACTGCAAGAACAGGAAGACAAAGAAAGAAGAAAAAAAGTAAATAGGTAAATAAAAACAATTAAATGAATATAGCAAAATCGCAATATTTACATCCCCACTTTCCCCCTTTTTTTTTTCCCCTCTTCTCCACAACCAACATATAACCAGCAAAAGGAAGGAAGGATAGAAAGAACGAAAAGATTGCAAAATATGAACGTAAACAAATGAAAATAGACAAAAGTTATGTTCTAATAAAAAAAAATAATAATAATAATAATAATAAAAACTACATATTTTCTTGATTGTTCTGTCACTGCCATTTGTGTTGAGGGGAAGGTGAGGGGAGGAGGCAAGGGGATCTAGTCTCTTGTTCTGTGCCTGTGACCTAATATGGCTCTCTCTCTCTCTCTCTCTCTCTCTCTCTCTCTCTCTCTCTCTCTCTCTCTCTCTCTCTCTCTCTCTCTCTCTCTCTTGCCCTACATACACACTCACCTGTCCTGTCTCTCACCTACTTTCTCTCTGCATTCATCTTTATCACTCTCCCCTCATTCCTCATTTTTCCTGACTCGTGCCCCTCCCAGCATTCCTTCAACTCGTTTTCCTTAATCCTCATAATCCTTCATCTTGTACTCACTCCTATTCCCCTTTATTTACCTCCTCTTCCCTTTCTCCTTTCTCCTTTCCTCTCTCCCCTCTCCGGTTTCAAGTGACTGAGTGTGTGTGATGTATAGGAATGAAGGTGAAAGTGTTGTATTGTCTCGTTATCATTCTTGTAATACTCTCTCTCTCTCTCTCTCTCTCTCTCTCTCTCTCTCTCTCTCTCTCTCTCTCTCTCTCTCTCTCTCTCTCTCTCTCTCTCTCTCTCTCTCTCTCGCTCTCTCTCTCTCTCTCTAAAAAGTTAAAGATAATCAGACCACTCACCTTGTTTTCTTTGGACGACTAGAAATCTTGTTTTTATTTTTATTTACGTAAGAACCACTTCTGTTTTTTTTTGTTTTTTTTTCTCCTTCAAAAACCAGATTTATTATTTTTTGTAAAGATGCTTTTTTTTGCGTGTATTGCATGAACTGACCTCAATGTGGGTGGGGGGGTGGGGGGATTGGGGGGGAGGAGTGGCTTAGGGTCGTTGTCGTTGGAGGAGGGAGGGGGAAAGGGGGGGGCAATGGCATGCACTGATGTGTATTATTGGGGTGGGTGGGGGCAGAAGGGGGTTTGTGAGGGTGTGGGGGTGGAATGTGAGGGTCGTGATAGATTTTCAGATATGAGGGGAATGAGAGGACGTTAAGGATTTATATTTATACCAATGGGGGGGGGGAGGAGGCTTGGAAGAGGATGGTGATGGCTGTGGTGAGTGTAGGAGAATGTGTGGTGCTGTGAGAGGCTGTGAGGAGTCTGTTTGTTGCTGTGGAGAGGCTGTGTGGTGCTGTGGCGAGGCTGTGGGAGACTATAGTAGATTGTGGATGCTGTGAAGAGGCTGTGTGGTGCTGTGGTGGCTTGTAGATGCTGTGTGGTGCTGTGGTGAGGCTGTGGTGGCTTGGAGTGGGTATAACAGAGTACCCCCTTGTGTCTTGCTGGGGCAGGTGTGTCAAGGGAAATTACCTGCGTTGCACCACTCATTAGAGGGGAAGCTCTTTTTTTACACCCCCTCACATTCCCCTCACATCTCCATTTTCCCTTTTCCCCTCCTTCCTCTACCCTTCTAATCTCCCCTCCCCTCATTCTTATCACCTCCCTCTTACCCACCTTGCCTTCCCCTCTCTCTGATGCATTCACTTACCCTCCTTTCCCTATCTTTCCATTCCTTTTTTCCTTTTTCCCCTTGCGTTACCTCCTCGTCTTCTGCATTCTTCCCCTCTCCTCCTTCCCTCACATTTTTTTCTCTCTCTCTCTCTCTCTCTCTCTCTCTCTCTCTCTCTCTCTCTCTCTCTCTCTCTCTCTCTCTCTCTCTCTCTCTCTCTCTCTCTCTCTCTCTCTCTCTCTCTCTCACTCATGTCCTCTTACCCCACGCCTCCTCACTCTTTATTTATGCCTCTCCCTCACCCCCCTCACCCTCCCTTCCCCTCTTTTCACTGTTAGCTTTCTCCTCCCCTTCCCCACTCCTCTCTCCCTCCCCCTCTCTCCCCCTCCCTCTCCTCGCTTTTGCACTTTTAGTTTGACCTTTCTCCACCTGTTCTGACCCCTTCCCCTCTCTTCCCCTCTCCTCCCCTCTCTTCCCCTCCCCTCCCTGACCTTTCTATTTGATGGTTTACCTGAATGCACGTCCCTCAGGTGGGTAAAGGGGGCTTTGGTTTCCCCCCCCTTCCTCCCCTCACTTCCCCTTGTTCTCTCCTCTCCTCGCCTCTCCCTCTCTCCCACTTCACTCCACCTCCCCTCTCCTCCCCTTCCCTTCCCTTCTCTCCCCTCTCCTCCCCTTCCCTCCCCTCTCCTCCCCTCCCCTCCCCTCCCCTCCCCTCCCCTTCTCTCCCCTCTCCTCCCCTCCCCTTCCCTTCCCTTCCCCTCCCCTCCCCTCTCTTGCCACCAGTGAGAAATATTGAGGTGCACATCACATCACACACACACACACACACACACACGCACACACACACACACACACACACACACACACACACACACACACACACACACACACACACACACACACACCTATCATCGCATGCACATTAAAAAAAAAAATGTAATAAGTATGTATGAGAGAGAGAGAGAGAGAGAGAGAGAGAGAGAGAGAGAGAGAGAGAGAGAGAGAGAGAGAGAGAGAGAGAGAGAGAGAGAGAGAGAGAGAGAGAGAGAGATAAAGGGACATCAGGTATGGTATCATTGCATGGAAGGAGGTCATATTAAGGTTGAGGGGAAAGGGAGAGAGGGAGGGAAGGGGAGGGGGAGAGGGGGAGAGGAGGAAGAGGAGGTGGTCATGAGCAGAACAACAAGACTATAGGAGAGGAGTGTCCTTAAAGTTATCCCAATCCCACTCACTCCCACTCACTCCCACTCAGGTTTCCCCTCTCCAATATCTCCCACTTACTTGCAAAACCCACATTTCCCCTTCACCTCACCCCCCAGTCTGCTCCTGCGCCCCCTTCACTCTTTTACCTCCCCTCTCTCCCCTCTCTTCCCTCCCCTCTTCCCCTCCCCTCTCTCCCCTCAGCCACAGCCGCCACGCAAGCCAGCATTCTTAAAGGGTAACATGTGCTGCTGACTATGGTGTGTGTGTGTGTGTGTGTGTGTGTGTGTGTGTGTGTGTGTGTGTGTGTTTCCCTCTTGCTACCTGCGTTAAATATGAAGTGGTGCTTGTTTCTATTCCTAATTATTTGTCTTCCTTAAGTGATGTCCTCGTTATGTGTGCTAATTGCCGGTGTTTCGTTTGTTCCAGGTACGTGATGTGGTGTTGCAGCATCCACCAGGCCAGGTCAGATAAAGTGGAGGTGGAGGAGGAGGTGAGGAGAGGAGGAGAGGAGGTGGAGGAAGAGGATGAGAAGAAGGAGGTGGAGGAGTGTTATGTCATTGGGGACCTACAGCCTATAGAGGAGGCGTGGTGTTGAAGGTGGTGGTGGTGGTGGTGGTGTATGGATCGTGGTGGTGACATAAAGTAGTGGTCCCAGAAGAAGGGGGTTGATAGGGTAGAAGAATTTCGTGTATGGTAGTGTGATGGTGGTGTATGTGTGTATGTGTGTTATAGTAGTGCATGGTGTAGGTGGTGTGTTGGTGTTGTAGTTGTATTTGTAGTTGTAGTCCCTCCCCCAACCATCCATGCAATGTTTCCTCGCCGGCGACTCCCACTTTCCCCCTTATTCCCCTCTGTCCTCCAATCCCCCCCCCCATAACGCTCCGCCCCTCCCCTCACCCTCACCCCCCGCCGCTCTTCCCCCGCCGCCCTCCGCTCAACATTGCCTTATAAGGGGAGGCCGCTTCTTCTATTGACTTCCGGTTTCCGTTCAGATTATTTTTAGTTCCCTCCTCTCCAGAATTCCCTTTAGGACTTCTGTGGGAAAGGCAGGCAGGAAGGAAGGGAGATTAGAGGAGTAAGAAGGAAAGAGAAGAAAAAAATGAAAGGAGGGGAGATAGGCAGAATGGCGATAAAGAGTGTGAGGGGAAGTGCATGCAAGTGATGGTGTGTCGGGAAGGATTCTGGGAACGTAAAGATGGTGGAGTGGTGTGTTTGGATGGACAAGGAGGAGGAGGAGGAGGAGGAGGAGGTGGTGGTGGTGGTGGTGGTGGTGGAGGAGGAGGTGCAGCCAGGCGTGGGAGCAGACAGGTGCAACAGGTGAGCACCCAGGCAGCCTCTGTGCCCCGACGTCTGAGTTACGCTGCCGCCGCCGCCACCAGGCTCTCAACAACCTGATAGATTTATGTGTCTCGAGGAGGAGGAGGAGGAGGAGGAGGACATATAGCAGGTGACCCAACAGTTGTTATCCCTCAGAGACTAGCGTTCCTCGTGTGTGTGTGTGTGTGTGTGTGTGTGTGTTTAGTGTCATCATTAACTTTCCACGTCCCAAGTCTTTCCGGTCGCTCCTCCTCAACGTTGCTTCCGCTTTTTGCAATGTTTCAACTCGTCTCCTTCCGCGTTTTCGAAGTGAGCAATAAATCTTCCCTCGTTTCCTCGCCTCCTTCCCGCAGTATTTACTATAAGGTGTGTGTGTGTGTGGGGGGGGGTTACATGCGGCGTCCCTGTGGTAGATATGCTGTTACGAAGAGTACGTATAGATCATTGAAAAAAACAACAACAACATTCTACAGCACCGTTAGCATCCCCAAGCGTGGCCTCGTACAGGAGTGACACGCTGGCCAGTAATTGCTACGATGGACGAGGGTACGAGGGTCGACGGCGTGTTACTGGGAAGGTGATGCAAGCGTGGTGCAGCCTCAGCATCTTTGGAAGTGATCGAGAGTTGCAACGTGTGCGCCTTTACAGCATAAACACGAACGGGAGGGTGTTGATGGTGTTGAGGTGGTGGTGGTGGTGGTGGTGGTAACAGTGGCAGTAGTGGTGGTTCTGGAAGTCGGGTGAGGTGAGAAGTGTGACTCTCCGTTGCCAAATTGATTATGTGTTCTTCCTGTTGTCTCTCCTTCGCGTGGGGGAGTGAGTGAAAGTCTGCCGCAGGAACTCACCTCGTTCAGTCCTGCGGTAAGGTCGAGGCGCCGTGCTGGTGTGAGAGAGGGGTGGGGTACATGCAAGGGAGTGAGTGGTAAAGAAAAGACTTCATGTGGCTGCGAGGAATGGAAAGAGAAAGGGGGTAACCAGAAAAAAAATCAGAAATACAGCGGCTTGAACACATCCTCAGCATCAGGGAACCGTAGAGTGGCCTTCCCCTCCCACTCCACTAGAATACCCGGAGGTGCAGGTGGGACAAACAACTCAAGCTTCCTATAGTGTGGCTTCTGCGGGTGTGTCCTCACTTGTCATCCCTTTGAGGTAGCATGGGATCGTCCACTTGACCTGACCCGTTCATGCGAGGCACCAAACCATTCACATCCTGCCTTAGCTGAGTGACCGTCCCTCTGACACGCTTACTGCAGGTACTCCCAACACAGGGACAGCAGCGTCGACGGTTAGGGTGAGTGGCACGTCCCTGGAGCTTGCTAATGCCTTGCCTGCCTTGCCTGCCTTGCCTGCCTTGCCTGCCCTTGGTAATCAGATGGGACGTACTTACAGGGGGTGTTGTGGCTCCCTGGACTTCCTATCTCATGAGGGCGCAGTGAGGGTGTGCTGCCGCTGTTTACTGTGTTGTTATTTGTCATGTTACGTTGGTGATTCGCTGCTGCCTTGTTTGGGATTGTTGTCTTGGGTGTCATTTGCATCGTCGTGGTTGTCGTCGTCGTCGTGGTTGTCGTGGCGTCGGTGTTGTTGTTGCTTAAAATTTCAGAATCCGTCCCTATTCTCTGAGCCAGGAAGGGAAGGGAAGGGAGGGACAGAGAGGCCGCCCTTGATGCAGCACCATTCCGTCGCGAGGGGAAGGTAGTCGTCCCACAAAGAAAACGGCAACAGACCAACACAATTTAGTTCACACGCTGTTGGGGGGGGGGGAACTGAAAACTGAAAAAAAGAAGGAAAAAAACCCCATTTGGCTGAGGTTGGAAGTGTTTGTGGCGGATTATTTATTACATTAGATTAGTACAGCAGTTTACAGACGGTTTTTAGAGGGGAGATAAGGGGGAAAGGGATTATGGAGGGGACTGGATGGGTGGGGGGGAGGGGAGGAAGGAGGTTAAAGGCGGCACGTAAGGACTTTGAGTGGGTGGGGGGGGAAGGGGGAGTTCTTTGTTTTCAGGTTATGAGGAAGTAAAGAGAGATTTGTCGTGATTGATAATAGAAGAGAGACTTGTGGGGGTGACTCTCTCTCTCTCTCTCTCTCTCTCTCTCTCTCTCTCTCTCTCTCTCTCTCTCTCTCTCTCTCTCTCTCTCTCTCTCTCTCTCTCTGTCTAGTTGAGAGAGAGAACGTGATCAGCACAAAGCACATTTTTAATTAAATGTTGAGAGCTGGCGAAACATTTTTTTTATTTTCCTTAACATAATCATTATAACTCAAGAGGATATGAAATGTCTATATATAAACTCATGGTGTGTGCGTGTGTGTGTGTGTGTGTGTGTGTGTGTGTGGGAGGGGGGGGGGTTGAGGGAGTGCAGTGCAATTGTCCTGATACTGAGGTCATC
>JAPQNM010000004.1:10126813-10149313 GCA_029783475.1 Metacarcinus magister
CACCACCACCACCACCACCACCATCACCACCACCATCGTCACCTTCACCTTCACCTTCTCTACTGCGATGCATAGACAAGAGAGAGAGAGAGAGAGAGAGAGCAATCTTACAAACCTATCACCCTGTATGTTCCATTAAGAGGTGCCTGTCATCTTGAGACTCATCACACACACACACACACACACACACACACACACACACACACACACACACACACACACACACACACGAGGGAGGGATGGGAGATACTGTGAGGAAGGTTGGAGAGCTGTGAGTTGAGGGAAGAGCATGGGCAGGAAAGTGTAGATAAAGGGGAAGAGAGGAAGTGAAAAAGGGAGGTAGATAGGGAGGGAGGTAGGGAGTGTTGAGGGCAGGGAGTCGAGTCACCTGGTAAATATTGGAGGAGAAGAAAAAAATATATATATAGATGAACAGGTGATGTGAAGTGTGCTATTTTGAGCCAGTGAACGAAGTATGTAAGTTTTGTTATTGCTTATCTCTCTCTCTCTCTCTCTCTCTCTCTCTCTCTCTCTCTCTCTCTCTCTCTCTCTCTCTCTCTCTCTCTCTCTCCCTCTCCCTCTCCCTCTCCCTCCTGTTTGACCACCTGCAGACTTTCCCACAAATTCATCACGTGATTTAACCCCGAGATTTGATTTTTTATTTTATTATTATTTTTTTTCTTTCGTGTTTATCGGTGGTTTCGTTCCGATCAATAGCAAGTAGTAAGTGAAAACACACACACACACACACACACACACACACACACACACACACACACACACACACACACACATGACGTCACACACCTCACACTTGCGTCACTACGTCTTCAATTCTTAGGTCCTCGAGATACGAACTGACTTTCTGTCCAACTCCTTATCAGCCGCTACACTGATCCTGTTATTAATATCCGCAGTGGTGTGTAGATAGTAGTAGTAGTGATAGTAGTAGTAGTAGTAGTAGTAGTAGTAGTAGTAGTATTTCAAGTGGTATATTTTCTTATTATCTCGTCAACGCTCACACACACACACACACACGTAACATTCAAACGTGATATTCATTTTTTGTTTTGTTTTATCATATAACCAATATAAACGTACCGCTATTTACTCTCCCAGACGAAAATTATCCATCATATAACTAGCAAAAAACAATAAAAAAGTGCATTATAACCTAAATAAAATCATAATAATAATGTCATTTCATCCACTTCTTTTTTTTATTTTCAGGCGTGTATGGCAGCAGCGTCGAGTCCACAAGCCACATGCCCTCCGCCCCGCCCACGCCGCCCGCCCCTACCAGATGGCCGTCGTCAGGGGAGGAGACCAATCCCCCGGAGACGCCCGACCCCGCGAAGGAGGCGGAGCGACTCACCATGTACCGCTGTATCATCTCGTCTATAGTGGAATCTGAAACCATTTACCTGGAGTGTCTGGACGTGGTGTTACAGGTGAGCTAAGGAAGGTCTGTCTCTCTCTCTCTCTCTCTCTCTCTCTCTCTCTCTCTCTCTCTCTCTCTCTCTCTCTCTCTTTCTCTCTCTCTCTCTTTCTCTTTCTCTTTCTCTCTCCCTTAAATTATCGTAGTCTCCGTCACCCAACCACTTTTTGCAACGCGAGGTCGTGAGGTTCGTAACGGGAAGGCATGGCCAGGGGGTGAAGGTAGCAGTTCTCGCTCCCATTCGCCTGTGCTTTAAGGCAATCAGCTGGATTTCCAACCAACCAACCAACCAACGTTAAGACACATATGTGCACAGTAGTGGTTTCGGCGAATGTTATTTTAGTGGTGTAGGTTTTCAAAGCAGTGTGTTTACAAGTGCTCTTCTCATGCACGAACTTGTTTTCTTGATCTGTCTTTTCACGGCTCACGGGTTTCTTGGTGTTGCTGGTGTTGGCGTCCTTCGACCTTTAGCTTAATGTGTGTCTACAACTCCCGCCACTTTAAGCACGCCACTCCTCCGGTCACAGACAAATACATGGCTTGCTTTCTTGCTTTGCTCAGGGGATCGTAACCTCTTCATTATCTTGTACATGCTTCACATCACTCTCATTTCTCCCGTGTGGTTGGGATAATATCAAAGTATATTTTCTCTTTCAAAAATCCACTTTCTGCAATAATTCTTTTGGAGCCATCATTGAAATTGTAGAGTAGTAAGATTCATATGGTTATTGAACTTAAAAAAAAATAAAATTATACCAAGATAACGTTTGGTGTTGGTTGCCTTAACAAAAACATAAACTTGGTGCAACGTCTATAATGCAATTGCAATCCGTTCCTGCCTTCCCCACAATGCACCTTTGTAACTAACCTCCTCCCTTCTCAACAGTACATGAAGGCTCTGAAGGCCACCCTCACCACCTCGCAGCCCATGATATCCCCGGATGACTTCTCGACTGTGTTCTACCGCATCACCGAGCTTCATGCTGCCCACAGTGACTTCCTGAACGGCCTCAAGGACCGCACCAACCAATGGGACGGCACCAGCTCTATTGGGGAGCTGTTTAGAGTCCTGGTATGATGGCAGGGACCAAGTGTAGGGACCTTCCTTCCTTCCTACATCAATGGTGTAGGAAGGGAGGGTGCGTAGTGCTTGCAGCTAAACATTAATTGTTGTTATTATTATTATTGCTATTACTATTATAGCCTTGTGGTGGGGGTTGCAACAATACTACCACCTTGTCTTGGCTACCCACTTTAAATGGGGATATAGATAGATAGATAGATAGAATATTATAACGTTTGTCCTTTCATGTCATGTCCCCAATTAATACCAACAATATAATTTTTTTCCTAGGTTGAATATGTAAATGCAGTTTGATAGACAGGAACATTATCATCAGGCACAGGCATATCACTATTTCTTAATTAGCTTCTTAATTTATTTTTTTATTAATTATTATTCTTTATTTTATTTTGTTATTGCTAAGGAATGCATAACTAAATATTGATCATCATTTTAAAAGATATAATCATGTACAAAAACTATCTTATAATTAAAGACGATCATCCCCATTAAAAAATAAATAAATAAATAAATAAAAAAAAAAAAATTTCCCAGTATTATGCTCTGTACCTGGTTCCTTCTATCAACTTTATGGTCTAATATGTCATGGTTGATAACGTTGTCAGGCATCCTTAAATGTCAAACACTCACACATTCCCTCACTCTGACTGCACAGGCGAGCAAGCTGGATGTGTACGCCACCTTCCTGCAGAACTACCCCCGTGCTGTGGAGACGGTGAGGCGGTGCAGTGCTCAGTGCCCACAGTTTGCAGACATCACCCGTTCCATCAAACTACGTTCCCTCCAGGGTCAGGCACAGTCACTGGAGGATCTGCTTCATCGCCCTGTTGCCAGAGTGCAGAAAAATGCTCTAGTCCTCCATGTGAGTTCCCGTATCTCGGACATCATTCCCTTTTTCTCTTCATTTTTATTTTTGTCTCTGCGTCTGCCATCAATCGTTACTGAAGTCTGGTGGTATTTGTGTGCAGGTGTGTGCAGGTGTTGTTGCTCATGATATTTTGAAGATTGTGATTTATATTCTTCTTTTCATTTATGGTTAATTTTGATGATGCAAGCGGCAAACAAAGTTTTCCGCTTGCATGGTCCTGAGGCAATTTTCAAGTAGTTCAGCTTGAATGTCTTTCCAATCATGGATGAAATGAGTTAAAAATCTGAACATAGTTTGTAGAGTTTTTAGAGGGAGACCCGAGAAAACTTGGAAGGAAGTGGTCCAGAAGTATCCTAGAGATGTAGGTGTGTGCAGGGAGGCCGCTGTAGACCAAGCAGCCTGGCAAGCTGTCACTAGATGAAGTTGGCTGACACAGGAAAGCATATAAAGAGCCTTTTGAATTTTTTTTATGATGCTAATGTGTTGTCTTCCCTTGATGTAGCTACTTGAGGTTGTATGACATGTTATAAAATAGGTATGATGATGTTAAAACTTACTGTCACAAGAACATTTAGGTACTGCTCTTCACTATACTGTGCATTATGTATTTATAAACCTTCCCTCCACAGGATCTGCTCAAATATACGCCCGAGTACCATCCTGACCATGAGATTCTGCGAGAAGCTTTGAGGCTCACACAGAATTTCCTGACGCACCTCTCCATGCTGCACACTGAGGCCATGTTCCCCGTGAGTCGTGTCCCGGAGAAGTGCAGGGGAAAGGAGGATGCTGTGAGAGAGAGTTTTTTCGTTTTGGTGTGTGCAGAAAGACGGCTTATGCTTCGTGGCTTTTAGATGGAATAGTAATACTGATGGTGATGATGATAAGAAATAATATGTATCAATACTACGTAATAACATGATAATATTAATATATAACTTACAATCATTATTATCATCATCACAATCCTGTTTCCCACACCAAGCAAGACATGGATCCAGACTTGAAAAATGACAGTCATCAGTCCATGGGAGGATAGAATGCACTGTGAAGTGGACTACATTCCAGTCCTGTCTGTTAACCTCCGTTCATACTTCACATTCGACACCATATACCAATCCCTTACCAATGTTGCTGTTTATGTGCATCTATTTCAATCATGTTCCCTCCCTCTATCAAAAGTTTCCCGTCACCACTTTTGACTAGAATTAGTCTTTACATCATTTGAGTTAAGATTCATTAATTGTTTCAAGCATGTCCACCTTTCCCTTCCCCTTGCGAGACGAGTCCACTTTTTTCCTCTTTTCATCCGTTTTGCACAGTTCACAATCATTATGAAATAGTTAATGGTTCTCATGACAGTGTTTACTTCTATACATACTATATTCATAAACCTAATACAATCTAATATAATCTGGCAGTTATGAATCTAATGGGAATTTTTTTTAGCCATAAAGGATGTTATTAGAACTACGTTAGATAAAGGGATAAAGATTACGTTTGACCTGTACGCCAGATTAAGTTGTGCATCTTCAGTACTATATGATGTACTTATGTGTTGATATTATAGTTCGATGTGCTTTTACCTCCTGAGGGTAATGCGGTGGGCGGGCAACAATGGTGCTTCTTTTGTGTTGTCCTATTTTGTTGAAGTTGTAATGGTTGTTGTGTGGGAATGGTTGTTTAAACGTGATTAAGTCATGAACCCTTTACTAATAAGGTCAGGTGGCTTGGGTAATCTATGTATGGGAATGTAGGGGCTTTGGATTATTTTCTAGTGTATGTATGTATTGATATTGACTACTTTAACAGACTACTAGTTGCTATGTAAACTAGATAATGTTATGTAAACGTATCCATGAAATTTTTCCAAGGCCCTGTTATGTGTTAAGTATTTGATTCATGAAACACCTGATTCAAGTTATATGTTATGAAATTTTTATGCCAGTGATGATTTCCAACAACATTGAAGTTATATAAGGAATGTTAGTGATGTGTTGTTCTATGTGTCATTTTGTTTACCTGCCAATGTCACCCCACAGGCTCAGGATCGGCCTCAACGTCACCTTGTCCGTAACTCCTTTATTGTGGAGTTGGTTGAAGGTCATCGCAAGCTGAGGCATCTTTTCCTTTTCAATGACGTGATAGTCTGTGCAAAGTACAAAGTAAGCATCGACAACACTTATAAACTCATGATGTGACTATTGAATATGACATTATTTGCTTATTTTTGTGTTCTCCAACAAGTACAGTATACGCACACGGTACTTTTTTGTTTAAACTGTTGAATTTAGTCACCGTGTATACTTCATGGTAGACTTGTTTGTATCTTTGTTGTTTTAATAGTAGCAGCATGTCTTTCATTAACATCTGAATCATTTTTGACATTTGAAAGACTAAAAGAATCAGTGATGCAAAATTCTACACTACTTTAGTCTGAAATAATGATGCATCTCTTATCATTATATTACAAATAGAAAAACAAAAATGTTGATTGAAATAATTTAGCATTTCAATAATGAGGTTCTACTATAACAAAACTTTTAAGAAATATAACACAATTTTAACTTTACACTTCCTCTCTGAAGCCGACAGGCCGGTCTGAGAAGTTTACCTTTGAGGTCAAGTGGTACATCAGCCTCCATGACATTGCGGTGCTGAACGACAGTGGACCCGAGACTCTGAAGGAAGCCAATCCCCCCAACCTGGTGTCCCTCAAGTCACAGGCGTCCACGGTGCGGGACCAACTGAGGCGGCATGAAACTGCATCAGAAAAGGGGGTGAGTGTTAAGTAGTTAGTGAAAAGGGAAATAACAAACTAAGGTTATGGTGATGATATGATTTATTTTCATTTGTATTTATCTTATCAAAATGTATTTGAACGTGATGGGGTTGGTTGTGAGGTTTATTTCAGTGAATTAATTTGCTTTCTTCACCCTTGAATGTCATGGTAAGGTTGTAGTCATTTTTATATTTGTCTTAGCGTATGTTTAATTTCTTAATCATTAATAGAGTACAACTAAGACAGCTGTGATTAGGAGAAACTACTTCTTAAAATTTGTTCTAGAAAATTATGTAAGAACATAACATAGTTATAATCACAAGACAAACCAATACAATCATATTGCCTATAGTTCTTGAAAATTTATCTATGCAGTATATATTAATTTTATTTGTTACTTGCGTAATGGAGTCACAATGGTTTATGGAGTTGATTGTATAGATATAGAAGCTGTAGGAATATTCTATGAATGCTTTTTGTACATCAGGGTGGTCGCCTCAACATAGCTAGGAATGAGAAGCAAAGGAAAAAATTGGCCGAGTTGGAGGCTCAGTTGGTGCTGGCGTCCCCTAACCTGCCCTTCAGGATATCCAAGCGGGCCGGCTCGGTGCACACCTTCCTCATCTCATCCGAGTATGAACGGGACCAATGGGGCGAGGCTATCCAAGTGTTGCAGGTAAAGACTGATCTAAAACTTAGATTGTTATCATTTGTATGGAATGTGCTGTTGCTATATGATGAAATGTAGGTCACATACTTTTATATCTATATTGTGGTTGAATTCGAAGGCCATGTTTTAAATCTGAAAGATAATTCTACAAATCAATAATAGTAAAATTGTACCTTTGTTTTCTTCTTTATTGAATTGATTAAATTATTTTCATTCTAGGATTTTGTCATTTGTATGTGATAGTGGAATTTTATTTTTGATATTGCCATTGCAGAGTTTAGGTTCTTCTTCACATTGCAAGTATGGCTGGGTGCTCCTTAAGCCTCATTTACTGGAGAGAGGAACAGTTCTTATTGAATCTGTGTTGCCCTTCTTGCCCCAAGCCAGCCCTACTGACTCTTCCCAGTCTCTCTTGACTTCTTGTTTCCTTGGGGTTGGACACAGGTTTTCATGTTCATCTGTGTGTCCATGCATGTTGCAATGCCTTCTTATTACATGATTGTTTTTTCATGAGTTGATTTTTTCAAATTACCAAGAGATGTGTATCATTTATTACTTTAAATGCATAGATGGAAGCACGCTTTGTGGTGGATAAAAGCTCCTCTCTGTTGGAGGCTTTGTTGAAATGATCAAGAGACTGTCAGACCACAGCTGATACTTGCATCTTATGCACTTGTCTTTTTATTTATTTCTTCTACTAATTTCCTCCATTAGATATTGTATAGGATGAAATAGTTGACTGCAGAAGTTAAGAATTACCTTTAAACACCAAAGAAAACTATGAGACATGTTGATCATTATAGTTTCACTGCTTTCCTTATAAGACATACAAAGTTGTATGGTGTTATTAAGTTGTAACACTGTGGCAGCATACTGCTGATACAATGCGTTTATATTCACTTATAAAAGGGAAATACTTGATACCTTCGCACTGCTTTCCTCAGAGAATCTTACAGGACTGGAAGAATCTTTTGAGCAAGATTTAGAAAATAAAGATACTGATTGATAAGTTGTCTATCACAAATGAAATATAATCTTAATACTCTGTCACACATTATTTGGACCAATGAACTAGTGGAGTAATTATACAAGACAATGAAAAAACATTTTATATCAGATATATGTAGGTTTTATTTGAATGAATATAACTTTTTTTATATTACATCCCTTAGTGTGGCTTGCATTCTTGTTACAAACATTTGGTTAGAGTCTGCACACTATTCAATATACTGATGTGATGCATGGTTTCAGGCCAACACTCCAGGGGTCGGAGGCAGCTCCTTAACTCTCCAGGAACTACAGACTTGGATCACTGCCTGTCGTTCCTTCCTCAAGACCAACATGGGATCATTCTTGCTCAAGTCTGGTGTAGATGATTCCCTTCTTCTTGGTGACCTACACATTGTGGTGTCAAGCCTTCATGGCCTCACTAGTCCTGCAAGTAAGTTCATTACTATGCACCTGCTTGGCCAGGTATCCAACTTATTCTGACCATAATTATTTATTATAAATTTTGAAAGATGACCCCTTAAAAAATGGGATGTATAATTGTATGTATTCCTTCATTGTCAGTGATATATAATGTTACAATAATGACCATTCAAGATAATGAGCAGAGCAAACCATATTGAATAATTATTTGTGAGAGAAATCTTTCCTCCAGGAAATTTAAGTATGTTTTCATGGCTATTTAAAAAAGGATTACTTAATTGCTGATATCCTTCCACAGATATGTACGTGTGCTTTGAAGTAGATTCCTACGGCCATTTCTTCCGGAAAGTGAAGACCAAAGTAACCAATGGGATAGAACCTCACTGGAACCAGGACTTCATTATTGAGCTGGAAGGTTCACAGACACTAAGAATACTGTGCTATGAAGATCACCCCAAACTTGGCACTCAGCTGCGGGGAAAGACACATTTAGAGGTGAGGGTTGTCTACTTGTGTTGTGGTGGTATGGGAAGGTATGGTATGGAGACTTGCTCGGGATGATCGCCGGAGCTGGCGTCAGAGGGTTGGCAAGGCGACGCGCCCCTCGGCATATGACCCCAATGATTGATTGATTTATATTCTTTAATGCTTTATTACCTTTATTGTCTTCCTCAAACATTGGATCTATTTTATTTTCAGAAACCGAATGATTGTCTCGTCCAGAATGCAATACAACTTTTCATAACACACAGTATTAATAATGATTCATCCAATACCATGCCAACATACTAGCCATTTGGTCTGCACTTATAGATACTGTTATCAAATATACAATCTCAAAAGTTTCAGTGATTTTAAGCATTTTCATTTTCATTTTCAGTTGTCTCGGAGTTGGTTAAATGACAAGTTGACTGAACGGCGTGTGAGCCTCCAAGATTTAGTGTTAGTATTGTCACTCAAGTTCTTGCCTCCAGAAGAAACTCTGAGGAGGGTACCCACTGGCAAATCCACCGGCCTTTTTGGTACCAATATTTCTTTAACATGCAGGTAAGGACTTCAAGATGGTTTTTAACATTATATTATTAATTCAGCACACTATTTTCCACCACAATAATGCATTTTGTCACTTTTCTTTCTTAAACTAGTATCATCCCATAGTTTGTGATTAATGTAAAGGTAATATGGAAGTTGATGGTGTGGTTGGAGCGAGAAATAAAAATGGGAAGAAATTGTGAGGCTCTGTCATATATTTGTTAACTGTTTAAGTCTTGCATCTCACTCAAATTGCAAAAGTGATAAGTTACTGATTTTCTCTTTCTATTTAAAGCATTGCAGATAACAAACCCTTTATACAATTTTTTCCACGACAGACGAGAGAAGAGGAGTGTTCCCTTTATAGTGACCCGGTGTGTGAGAGAAGTGGAGAGGCGAGGCATGCAGGAGGTGGGCGTGTACAGAGTGTCTGGCCTAGCATCGGATATAACTAAACTCAAGAAGTCTTTTGAGTCAAGTGAGTAAGATGGAGTACTACAATGAATGATAGTTTATACTGAAATTTTATGTAACATTTATATAGTCTTGATTTTTTTTAACAATTACGTTACAAATTATTACTTTTTTCTTCTGTAAAATTATCATTGAATTGTTACATGTATACATATCCACTATACAATAATTTTACTCTTCAGATCCATATGAAGCAGAACAGCTGATCAAAGAAGTGGACATACATTCTGTGACTGGTCTTTTGAAGCTGTTCTTGCGAGAGCTTCCTGAGGCGATGTACACAAGTGAACTGTATCCAAGGTTCTTTGACGCTTACAGTGCAACAGACATTGAGTACAGAAAGACAACACTGCTCAAGCTATTCTCTTCCCTTCCTCAACTCAACCAGTCCATTATAGCATACCTGTTGGAACACTTGGTGAAGTAAGTAATAATACGTAATACTAACAGGAATAGGATATATTAACCCATCTTGATGTATACATGGTAATTTGAGACTCCATTCACCATCCAGTGACCAGATTCATTAATACCATCATAAGAGGTGACCTAACAGTGCACTCATCCCTCTGATATCACGCCTGATTGGTTAACGCACACACACATGATAGCAGAAAGCGCGATAGCAAAACATAATAATAAATGGGATTAATTGTAATTGGTTTATCAGCGGCCAATTTCTGATTATTTTTTCACTATGGTACCAATGATTTTGTTTCAGTTACGCCAACAACATTAAATAAAGCAATAATATATCAATAAGAACATTACAAACAGTAAATACACAACATAAAAGAGCATCAAACATACTCTTATAAAGCAGTCACCAAGTCTTGTGTGGATGATGGGAAGGTGCCGAGGCAGGTGTGTAATGTGTCTTAGTGGTCACCCGGTCACCCGTGTGTGTACAGGATTACCTCTCTTGTTAAGATCACCTTCCTGTCACCCGTCACCACCTCACCCTGCCCTCACCACCTTCCTGTCACCCGTCACCACCTCACCCTGCCCTCACCACCTTCCTGTCACCCGTCACCACCTCACCCTGCCCTCACCACCTTCCTGTCACCCGTCACCACCTCACCCTGCCCTCACCACCTTCCTGTCACCCGTCACCACCTCACCCTGCCCTCACCACCTTCCTGTCACCCGTCACCACCTCACCCTGCCCTCACCACCTTCCTGTCACCCGTCACCACCTCATCCTGCCCTCACCACCTTCCTGTCACCCGTCACCACCTTCCTGTCACCCGTCACCACCTCACCCTGCCCTCACCACCTTCCTGTCACCCGTCACCACCTCACCCTGCCCTCACCACCTTCCTGTCACCCGTCACTACCTCACCCTGCCCTCACCACCTTCCTGTCACCCGTCACCACCTCACCCTGCCCTCACCACCTTCCTGTCACCCGTCCCACCTCACCCTCCCTCACCACCTTCCTGTCACCCGTCACTACCTCACCCTGCCCTCACCACCTTCCTGTCACCCGTCACCACCTCACCCTGCCCTCACCACCTTCCTGTCACCCTGCTTCTGTGGCCTCAGCCTCATCATCTACATCACTACCTACCTGTTGTGTGAAAGTGTTATCGTCTAGCCTGATGTTGTTGTTGGTAAGAATGGGCCGATGCGTGTAACAGATGTAACAACAAAATTTACGTGTGAGCTCTTGCTTGACTGTGATGGCAGAGGATACGCACACTTAGTGAGGTGGTGGGAAGGGTGATGTGGTGGGAGAACATCAGACAAACAGGCGGGGAGGCTCAGTGACGTCAAACCAGGTTTTTCTAATCAGATTTGATGCGTGATAACGGGATTAACTGCGCTAAAGCAAGAATGTGTCCGCTTTTGATGTGTGCTTGATAGTAAAACGTGATGGCAGAACACGCGATAGCAGTGTGATGGGTGTACTTTTCAAAGTGACTATTATTGTAGGAAAAGCACTTCTGTGTTTTAGGGAAATGTCTCATGACTAATGACTAATCAGGAGTGAGTGAACCTAAATATGGAACAATCGCAGAGAAACTCAACTGACTTGTCTAGATAAATGCTATGAACTCAAGAATTTAATGTGTCCCTACATGCTTATAAGGTCATAGATAGTTATCCTTGAAGGTACAATTATATAGACTCCAATTGAAGTTAAAATAGCATGGCTTGTATTAGGTAGATAAGATAGACATTTAGGATTTTGTATATCTATTATGGTGTTTGCTCCTTGAAGAGGTTCATGTATCACTGGTGTCACTGTCAACTCAACAACAGGATGTGTTAGTAAACGGCCAAGAATAAGGAAATGTGGTGTTCACTGACAGTTTTGTATTGTGTATCTTGTGACTCATAGTTGTCCTTTCTACAGAGTCCATGAAATGGAACACTACAACAAGATGTCCCTCCACAACTTGGCCACCGTGTTTGGTCCAACGTTGCTGCGGCCGGCTATTAAGCCAGGGAACCCTTCGCCAGCTGAAAAGTTGGCGGCCGGGACAGTGGACGTGATGGCTCAGGCCGGCATCCTGCACTTTTTCCTCACCCGCCGGGCCAACAGGGAGCCAATCATGGTTGTTACTCAATGAATGTATTCATTCATATTATTCTATTATGTGTTCTGTTCTGTATATATTTTTGTAGTAACTTTAATGCATAAATTCTTTTTTCATCACCTTGTCCCATGCTGAAAGATGGATTTTTTTTCTTTTCTTTTTACTGATACAGCACACAATACACTTAAAAGGCACAGATTAGATCTTAAATAAATATTTTAATGAGTGGTATATAGAAAGTTTATATGTATTTAGATTCAAAGTATGATTGTTATAGTATATAATTATGTATTTGGAATAATAATACATTTTAAAATAAAATATATTGAAGTAAATTAAAGTAACTTACATTTACTAAGTGTTATTAGTTCCATTTTGCCATCTGTATAGCAATACTTAACAAAATTATGCAGAATGTCCATGCTAAACCTTGTCACTTTTCAAGGCAAGTGTTCATCATATTTCAGCATCTCAGTACTGAGCAAATACTACTGTCTCCTCAGAACACTTTATAGCTAAATGGTGAAGTAGTGACAGTGGTGGTACAGTATTTCATTATACATATGCTATATGTTAGAGGCATATATTCCTGCATATGTTATATGTTAGAGGCATATATTCCTGCTTCTATATTCCTAAATGATGAACACATTTATGCCACTAAAATGAAATAGTAAATATGTATAGGTAAATTTTTGTTCTCTCTCTCTCTCAACTTATAGTTAAGATATTTTCTTCAAAATATATAGAGTGAACAGTAGTGGCCTGAAGTACTGGAATGCTGAAATGTGGTGAGAAGCCATCATCCTTACACGAGTTGTAGGCAAAACCAAAGTGGCTTGATAAGGGTTACACATCTTCCTAGAGGTTGTGCAGTAGGTTATATATATCCTGTTGCTAAATTACCAGAATATTCTGAAATTTAAAAGTATATATCTAAAATCAAAGTAGGAAATTACTGTACCTCTCTGTGTGTCTTGTAAAAAAGCCATTATTTGGATGTGTTCCCATAAATCGTGTTTAATCTTCCTGTGATTGTTCTACAAATGAAGTTGCAAAGTTGTATAAGGTCATATTATGAGTGAAGGACATAAGTGATCACCACTCAAAGGTTGATCTGCTCCTGCTGCCCTCACAGGGGATGAGTGTTTGTGTCCGTGTTCTCCACCTTCAGAGGCATGACTCTGGCTTCACCTCATCTTGATAAGCTACTGTGCCGAGACAGTATAATTTCATAGTCATATTCTATTTAAATCCTTGGAAATGCACTAAGTATTAGTATCTGTGTGTCTTGAGCCATTACACACAATTCATTTTGACTCTGCAAAGTGTTGTGAGTCCCTAGCCATTCCTGAGATGCTGATCTCAAGTGATTCCTTAGTATGGATTTAATTATACTTTTGCTCAGTTTTGTTTCATATTTCCCTTAGGTTTTGCACTGTAAATTGTTATATTAGTTTTCAAATGGATTGTTGCCATAAATATATTTTCTTAATTTGTATTCCAGTGATTATGGTATTTAATTTTAAGCCATTACTACTGTGATAAATTTGTTGTGCTTGATATATTTTTTTTTTCAATCACTTTATTTTATAAGGGAGATGTTATGTTCTTTTCTGTGGTTTCATGTTTTATTAAACTGCAGATGTTTTGATTGAAAGAGTTCATAGTGAAATAGTGCCGTCTCGAACTTGAGGCGAGCTCTCGGTGAATATTGAGCTACTTAAATTTTAGGTATATTTCCTAGCAGTCCTGCAGCTCATTACATTGGTGGAGAGGACCTTTGTAATAGTTGAGAGGAATATTGTGTTTATTTGAACCATTGCCAAAACAGAAGACTATTAGTTAGAATCATATCATAATAGACTGAGTCTGCCAACAGTGCTTCTAAAGTAACTATGTGTTCAGAACCCTCTTATGCCTTCATGATAGGGAAACAACACCCAAAAGCACCCACACTTTTGGATAATAACTGAGGCCTTGTACACCACAACAAGACGTGCACCGTGCAGTGCACATTCTGCTCTGCCCAGGGGATATATGCCTGATATTTTATATACGTATCTATGCTATGTACATTTGCATAATTCAGTCGGACGAGACAAAATCTCTTGCACCTTCTAAAGCTTTACTCTATGTAGCTTACTTTTGGTGCAAGATGTAAACACCTGCTGTAAGCTTTGTGATGAAAAGTGTGCTGGAAATGTTTTGGGAAATTGAAGTTGAGGATATGATTGCCTTTTTGAATAATACTCTTTGCTCATAGGGATGAGATGTGAGTAAGAATTACGATAGATACGCTTGTGTAGGTGTAGATATTTGTATATATGTATGTACATTGTGCTTTTTTTTTGTACATTTAAAAATTCTGATTGCACTTGTGTAAATGTATTGATGGAGACACATAAAGGTCATGTTCTTATTATAAGAATACTTTAGAGAACTGCAGAGTTCTCGTGAACCAGGATTAAATTTTCATTTCAAAGAATATGGAAGGTATTACTTGTCCCTTTTGACTTTTCTTTTGTTTGATTTTCAAATTGCTATCATTCTATTAGTTTTGAGTTTGTCATACAGACAGAGAATCAGAATATTATAATAACTTGTCTGCATATTAAGTCAAATACTGAAGGTGCCTGAAGGTGCCTGCAATTAATAAAAGAAAAAAATGATTGAAGAGGTTATATGAAAAATTGGGTCCAGAATTTTTTTTTAATATCTTGATGTAAAAGTTGTCGTTTAATTGCGCGATGATATGCATAACTATGATTGATTCACAAATATGTATTTTTCTTTTTTTAAGTTTTACAAAAATCTTCCATGAAAACCTTGTATTTATTTATATAATATTTGTATTTATGTGTCCTACCATGGCCTATAAGTTGAACAGAAATCCTAATTTTGTAATAGTACTGATACAGGGATGTTTACTGTACATTTTTACTTCCAGTGGAGGTATACCATTAAGGTTGGAATATAAAAATTCATCAAAATTTTGGCTTATTATTTCACTACAGGAAAACTGTTGACCCAACTGTTGTTAGTGAAATCGGTGTTGGTGATGCTGGGCAGCATGTTTTGTGAACAAAAAAATACTAGTCTCATTACTTCAGCATTTGTCAAGCATCATTATTTGACTGGTGAGTTGTTGTTTTTTTCAGACCGTAATAACAACTTAATCAACATTAATAAGTTTCCTAGTATGAATGAGATGGAAGTTATCCAAATCCATGTTCCAGTTTGTATGTAATCACTTGCAACAAAGGTGTTTTGATGTCAATAGCTCCATAAAAGAGGTCAGCTAGCACTTTTTTTTATCATAGTATGCAAGCAGTCTTCTAAGGACATGAGCCAACAAAGAAATAGTCAAGGTGTTTGTTGTCTTAACCATACCTCACTTTATATAATTGTACCATTTTGAATGTATAGCAACATGTTAAACTAGGAATTGTCTTTGGAGACCGACAGACTGTATTACTATTAACATAGATGTTTCCTTAGGGAAGCTACATCAAGGCTTGCCCTCCAATGGCTCCAAGATTAATAGTTTTTTTTTGTGGCATATTCGATTAACAAATCATGTGTGTGTGTGCGCGTGTATCTGTGTGTGTGTGTGTGTGTGTGTGTTTGCGTGCGTGTGAGAGTGTATTTACATGTGCTGTTGGTTCTTTTTGTAATGTGTACATGTACATGTATGTGTGCAATATAATCTTCTTCATTATAAACACATCTTCCTTGGCATACATAATACAGTACCTTCTTGCTACCTCCTATGTTCATGCATATTTAAATGGATATTGAATATATAGTACATGATACACTTGTACGTATTCAAGAATTCTGATGACTACACCCCATTCCTAAATCATTGTATTACTACTAGTTGTGACAACATGTCTACCAGCATCCCTCGGAAAGTTTGTTTGCGGGACAGAGGTTGGGAAACACAGTAATGGACCAGAAGCTGTATTTTTGCATCTATTGTATACAGAGTTGTATTTGTACTTAAAGATATGTAGAAACTATACATTGTCTTTTTTAACCTCGTATGACAGTAAATTTCAACCTCTTCCGGGAATATAATGTGTGTGAATGCTCAAAACCGTAGATATATTTACAGTATTTATTGCCTCATCAGAGCTTGTTCAGAATTTTTCAAAACTGTTGGTCAACAATCAATGCAAACTGATGCTAATGTAATTTCGTCCATGGGCTTATCTTATAGATATTCTGTGAGTCGGTACACTTTTCCATTAATTATATTATGTTCAAATGGCTTATCCATATTCATTTAATCTTGATTCCCGTTTTTGTAATTACCCAATGTCTTACTTATTATATGTTCTTTACTGTACTTACCAATTCATGCCACAGTGCCACATGATCCCTGGTATTTGACTCTTGACTTCCGTCCACTCACACTGGACCAGAAGGTTGGAAGGTGCACCAGAACAATGCACTCCATGATCAAAGAGAAACTCAAGATCAAGGAGGTTTGTTTGCAGTTAATTTTTGAGATGGAAGCTGAGAGAAACAACAGTCATCTTCATCTTAACATTTCTGCTCATAGATGTAATGTTCTTCATGTGAATTACAGGTATTGTAACCACATTTTTTAAAAAGCAATGTTAGTTTCATAATTGCTGGACAAGATATGTAAATATATGACCCAGGATCACTGGCATAAATCAGCACGGGGGTCTATAATATGTAGTAGTGTAGGTACGTTGAAGTTAATGGTGTGATAAAAGTCCATTCATCATACCCATTGCTGCCACGCCTTTCTAGACACGTGAGGGGAATGTCTTACATATACCGACCTTATCTTTATAAAGCTGATAGTGAGACATATGTACGATGACAGTAATGACTTCCATATGGATGCAGATCATGTAGTTTCATTAACAACCATGACTGTGACTTATTAATGATATACAATATAGCTATTCCGCTTATGGATGGTGAGGAATCGATTGTTCTTTTAAGACAGAGAAATGAACTGTTATATAGCACTATTGATAAGCAAATAATGCCTCCGAGAGATGACATTGTAGCTATGGTCTCGTGAGTGAAATCTAGGCTGCGGAGTGAGTCCTCATTTTAAGGCCAGCTGGTGCCGCAGGGATACCACGTGCGCATTGTTGTGGCGGCGAGTGCCACCTAGCGGCGAGTAGCGGCGACCAAAGACAAGCAGGCTCACCGCGCCGCCAGTCAGCTGTTGGAGTGTGTTGGGTGGGGATGTGTTCTTGAGCCTCGTCTTCCTCCAGTGTTTTGCTCACTGAACTATAAAACATGGAGTTTAAGAACGGGGTCTTCAACGCAGCCAGGGACGGTAATCTGCGTAGACTAAAGGTAGGACAGTGCTTTACCCTTGTTGCAGTGTATTGAGGCTGAAATAGAGGCCGTAGCGCCGCGTGAGGTGGTGGAGATAGTGCTGAATGTGGGTCTGTCTCCAAGGTCGGGAAGGGTTCATCCTCAGTGGCGGAGTTTGCGTGTTCTTTTGTTAGCTGGTGCAGTTCAGAGTTGACGGTGAAGGTGGCCTTTTATCAGCCATCGACCTAGCCTTGAGGGGCCTGTGGTCGTGGCAAGGCAAGGGGAGTGAGGTGAGGCCGAGGGTCGCTGGGCTGAGGCTGAGCACCGCCTGGCGTGAACACAACACTGACCTGACCACATTGGCCTCAGGCTGTCTGTGTGCACTGACGCCTCGCTCCCTCCTTCCTCACTTCCAGTATTTTTTTTCCCTTGGCGCATACCTAACAAACACACCTGTTCTTAAGTAAATAAGGTGTACTATTGATTATTGGATTATACGCATCAGTTGGATGAGCTAAAAAATGTGTGCATACATACAAAGGAGGCGCGGGAAATACATATCAGTTTCAAATCACAAGATGCAGAAACAGATCACAAGTGTGGAGGGTGAATGTGTACTTGACCTTGGGAACAATACTGGGGCGTACATACTGTGGTTACTGATGGTTAATCTGAATTGAGTAATCTTGGTTTGTTTGTGATGATTGTAGAATTAATATATATACTTAATGTTTGTTTATTTATCTATAGGAGTACACTACGCTATATATATATATATATATATATATATATATATATATATATATATATATATATATATATATATATATATACCCACACGAACATACAGTTAAGCATGTGAAGTGTCATGTGTTTGGTTACAAGTTTTGATTGTAAGATAAAATGATTAATGTTATGTTCTGTCCACTCATAAATGTGCTACGTGTTTAGTTTCGAATGGAAAGCAAACATAAGCTGCCCTTTAGCACTTTGCGTCCTTGTCATAACAAACAACACGAATTAAGTAGTAGATACACATGAATAACTATACCTTATTGCATCCTAACTGCACCTCACACCATCACTGCATATACCAACCACATTCGGTGAGCGATAGGCTAATGTAAATTGTATAAACTTGAACATTATTTTTAACTTCCACATTCATATATTTTTTTTGGCTTATTAACTGTCTTAATTATTGTGTGCAACGCCAGCCTTCACCCCTTCCTTCCACACATTCATACAACATTGCGTCAGCGGGTTGGAAAGTGAAAATATAAGATCTAGTCATGGCAGAAATTGAGTAAAATGTGCTGCCTAAGACTTCTACGTAAAGGTGCGAAGGTACCACGATATTTAAAGGCCTTGAAGTGGAAAATGATGAAGGTATCGATCATATCACGGCAAGTTGCTGGCCAGACGAGTGTTGCCATCGAGAATTCACTATGATCGGGGAAGACTGACTCTCTCTCTCTCTCTCTCTCTCTCTCTCTCTCTCTCTCTCTCTCTCTCTCTCTCTCTCTCTCTCTCTCTCTCTCTCTCTGAACAACATCTTCGTTTTCTTCTATATAATGCTGAATAAGAATGTTCGAGCTGATAAAGATATAGAAAGAATGGAATGAACCTTGCATTCTGCCACGCTGACGGTGAGGGAAGGGAAAGGATTCAAACTTTTTTTATCTCTATTTTCCCCACGGATTGTCAGCAGCGCGTGTGTGTCTGCATGCAAGACGTGACTGGGTAGCAAACCTGTATGTTTACACTATACACCATTTGCCATTAGTGTTGGTCGTAAATGTGGATATTCACTACCTGGCTTTTTTCCACGTGTGTGTGTGTGTGTGTGTGTGTGTGTGTGTGTGTGTGTGTGTGAAGGTAAAGTGATAATATATTTAAGAGATGAAGGCCTCGTTGAAAGGGAGGGTGTTTGTTTTTGTCAGGAAACCTTCAATGTATCTAAAACAGTGTTGTATAAAACATGAAGTTATTCGTAAGTTATTATTAATGTTTTTTTTCATAATATTTTAGTACTTGTTTATAAATTGCTTCCATTGGAGCCGTATAATGGATGGTAAAAGATGTCGAAAAGTGCTCGGTTCACAGGACCAAACTAAGGATGTAGGCGTCGAGGGCATTATAAGTTGACGGTATAGTGTAGCATTAGAGTGGCCGGTGTGTCGAAACTTTCACTAAATACATGTAACCAAGTGGACGTTGTTGATGGGAAAAAAAATGCTTTTCAGTTCCGTTAACATGAACCCGTACACAACATTAACCTCATGACACTACATGATGTGTTATGAGTTTACGTTATTAAAAAAGAAGAACAAGATACAACCCTTTGAGTGGCTAGTCATTGAGTCCAGATCCCCGTCACTTCCTCGTATTTAACCCACAAACGGCTGTGTATTCCTGGTTAATTGCTTTCTCTGCAACACGTGAGCATGAGGAGATGGTGGAGGTAGGATGGGCTGGGCCAGTCCCAGGCACCGGATGATTATTTTAGTGAAACTCCTTTCACAATCCACTGTTAGGCTTTTTTGTTGTGAAAGGCTAATGAATGTCAACAGTTTTAACGAAATGTTTCGTTGAGTATAATGTTGGTGATGCTGTGTGGGGATTAGTGGCAGGGTGATGGTGGTGGGTGACAGGCCGCGGAGTCTTTACTCGTCGTCTTTTTGTTGTGGATGAAAGTGTCATGTCGTAATCATAACGGAGCGTCATTGTCGACATTTTGGCTGAGGTGCCTGCGGCATGGCGGCCCATTGTGATGAGATATACTATTGTATGCCGGCCATTCACGCTCACAGATCCTCTTATACCACCAGGGCACCTTAACCACAGTGAACTTGCGTACATCACCTACACCCTCCCGCCCTCCCGCTAGCCTGCCCCGCTATGACCTGCGTGACCCCCCACACAACAGCCTTCCACCCATGTGCTTACAGGGGCCGGTACCTCCTCGTAATACAACGTTGTGTGGGGACCAGTGGAGGGGCACGGCACGGCACGGCACGGCCACAAACCCCATCAACACAACACAACACACATGCAAACACGCAACAACCAGCTGCCTGCCTCAAGGTGGATGCCATGCCAACACCACCACACTTGGCGCCGTGACGAAGGGGCCTACCTAGCTAGCGGCCCAGCGAGGACAACAATAGCCGGGGTGAATAGCACTTTGAACCTATATTTCAACGCGTTTTTGTCCATCTCAGACATCGACACAAACACTATAATACGAGATAGCAGCGTTCTCATGTACACACGCACAGTCACCGTAAGGCCTGGCGCACAAAGCAGGTGTCCCGGAATGGAAGCGGTGCGCGTGGCCAGGCACAGACAGACACAGAGGAACGAGAATTTCTCTCTGGTAACCAAGGCGTCGACACAGACCACTGTTGATCACCACCTGTGTTGTCCGTTAAGGTGAGAGAGAGAGAGAGAGAGAGAGAGAGAGAGAGAGAGAGAGAGAGAGAGAGAGATGGATGTACCAAACAAAGCTCTGGTTGACCTCTCAATGACTGGCGCCCAGAGATCGTGAAGCCTGAGACCTTCGCTTCCCTGGATGGTGAGGGTTAGGGGAGGAGGGAGGTGTGGGAGGATGGTGGGGACGGGGAGGGAAGGTGGGGAGGAAGTGACGAAGGCGTACTAGTGTGGGGGGGGGAAGGGGGTTAATCGGGAGAGGAAGTGAGATGAAAATGTCCTCAGCTTCTGTTGTGTTCCCATTCCTTTCTCTCTCTCTCTCTCTCTCTCTCTCTCTCTCTCTCTCTCTCTCTCTCTCTCTCTCTCTCTCTCTCTCTCTTTACATTCCTTTTGTTACATAAATGAAAGCTGTAAAACAATGATAGTTTGAAAAAAATGTCCACATTTTGCTACTCAACGAAAAGGTTTTATAGTAAATATATGATTGTATAGATGTGTTTATGCTTATTAAATGAGAGAGAGAGAGAGAGAGAGAGAGAGAGAGAGAGAGAGAGAGAGAGAGAGAGAGAGAGAGAGAGAGAGAGAGAGAGCACCACTTCGAGGACACGCACACACACAGTAGCGGCACCGCGGTATCCAATCAGCTTATTAGCCTGACGGAGAAGCAACTGGACCCGACCTTGTTCTATTCACGTTTTCGGGGCCAGGGCGACCTTCTCCAGTGAATCAGTCGTGCCCTTCTTCCATGCGGGGTTTGGGGGAGAGGTGATAAGAGGAGTGATAAAAAGGGGAAGTGGGGGAAGGGTTGAGAAGGCCGTATCATGTGTTGATCTTGTGTGTTGGTGTTGTAGATCAGGCAGTGTGTTGGTTTGATTAGTAGCTTCCTTTCGCATACCTCAGTTGTACAGTACCGTGACTCTATGTGTGTGTGTGTGTGTGTGTGTGTGTGTGTGTTTGTGTGGGTGTGTGTGTTTGTGTGCTGTGGCCATGTATACCAAGAACAGAATGTCAATGAGTCCTCGCGTTGTGATGTCTAAATAAAGATGACACCTGTTTTTTATCGTCTTGGTCGTCGTGTTTGTCGTTGTGCTGGGTGGCGAGAGAGCGGTCGTCCCACAAACCTCACTTAGGCCGAGGGAGCCCGAGCCCCACTGACCCGTCCCTCCAGCGGGCAGCGTGGCGGGAACTTTGTGAATCAGTACTTGAGACAGGATGAGACGAGGACGACCTCATTCCCCCAGCTTCCTTGTCCCGTGAACTCGTACCCCTCGATCCTTGGCAGCTTTTTCCTTCATCCTTCAATCCTTGGCACACCTCCTACCTCTCCCCCGCACCTCTTACTTATGTATATCCCTTGGTCTTCACTATCTCCTACGTCGCAATCTTCATCCTATTTATTTCCTTCATCTTGCCAAGCTTCAATCTGTTTCCAGC
>JAPQNM010000004.1:10156813-10159313 GCA_029783475.1 Metacarcinus magister
ACAGACAGACAGCCAGACAGGTAAATAATCATTGATATAAACATTGGGTTGACAGCTTATATTAAAAAGAAAATAAATGAAGAGCTACATTTGATAACCTAATACATACTAATCAGATACAAATTATACAGTAGAGTGATGGCCAGACAGACAGATTGATAGTTGTGTCTGCATGTATGTATGTGTGTATGTGTGTGTGTGTGTGTGTGTGTGTGTCCTACCCTCCCTACCACCCCCTTCTTCACCCTGCTGATACTCTCCCTGCCACACCTTGCCCTTCACCCCTGCCACGCCTGAACACACTTCACCCTGCTCTCACCTCTTCTACTTCTCAGTCAGGTAATAAGGATGCGTTTTCAGAATTGCAAACATCAGTGTGTGTGTGTGTGTGTGTGTGTGTGTGTATGTGTGTGTGTTTGTATATAATTTATCCTTCTCTCTCTCTCTCTCTCTCTCTCTCTCTCTCTCTCTCTCTCTCTCTCTCTCTCCTCTCTCTCTCTCTCTCTCTCTCGTTCGTTTGATCTGATCTGAAGCCAGTTTATATATTTTTGCTTGGAAGAAGAGCAACAGAAGAAGAAGACGAAGGAGGAGGAGGAGGAGGAGGAGTTGGATGCAAGTGGAGGGACGGGTAATGAGTGGGTGGATGGCGGGTGGATGGATGAGTGAGTGGTGTGTGGGTGAGGTGGAAGTGGTTTTGGCCGGTGATTGCAAGTGGTGGTGGTGGTGGTGGTGGTGGTGTTGGCAGAATGTTGTCTTAATGAATGGTGATGAGAATGAGTTTTTTGAGCTTTGTGTGTTGTGTTGTATGTGTGTGTTGGTGTGTGTGTGTGTGTGTGTGTGTGTGTGTGTGTGTGTGTGTGTGTGTGTGGATGAGTGAAAAGACACGTGACTCAGACCTCACTCACTCACTCTCTCTCTCACACACACACACACACACACACACACACACACACACACACACACACACACACACACACACGGTCGTATTCTGATTCACTTCCTCGCTTTCTATATTCATTCTCAAGGTAACACACTATCTCTCTCTCTCTCTCTCTCTCTCTCTCTCTCTCTCTCTCTCTCTCTCTCTCTCTCTCTCTCTCTCTCTCAACAGGTATATACGGAACATCATGATGGAGAATAGTTACCATTTTCTGTCTTAAAGTGATGATAATAATAGTGATGAAATGGTGATGATGAAGTATTAGTGGTGATGATGGTGTAGAATGTTGATTGAATATTTTCTCACCTTTTTTATTTATTTTTATTATTATTATTATTATTATTTTGAAGTGATAGTGGTGATGAGGTTATGGTTCGGTGGTTGATGTTGTTGTGGTGGTGGTGGTGGTGGTGGTGGTGATGGTGGTGGTGTTGATGTTCTGGTCTTGGCAAGTGTATGTGTGTGGGGAATTCACTACCGTTTGTGTCCTGTCCCTGTGGTGTGTATGTGTGTGTGTGTGTGTGTGTGTGTGTGAGAGAGAGAGAGAGAGAGAGAGAGAGAGAGAGAGAGATGAATATGCGTCATCAGTTATGTTTTCCTGTGTTTATGTGTGTGTGTGTGTGTGTGTGTGTGTGTGTCTTTCCCACCATGGTACACACACACACACACACACACACACACACACACACACACACACACACACACACATGGAGGTGACGTGAGTTAGTGTGGGTGGCATGGAGTGCGTGTGGGTGATTGCACGCACGCACACACACACACACACACACACACACACACACACACACACACACACACACACACACACACACATAACTGAATGCATGGAAGGAAGGAAGGATGTTTAAGATACAAAAACATCTGAATCCCACATACTACTCCACATCACCTCCTCCTCCTCCTCCTCCTCCTCCTCCTCCTCCTCCTCCTCCTCCTCCTCCTCCTCCTCCTCCTCCTCCTCCTCCTCCTCGGCTGGCAGTTGGCTCGCCCATCCACCCCAACACTTCCTCGTTCCCAGGCTGATGAGAGGACTTTGGGCCAAATGTTCAGGGTGTGTAAGGCTTGTCACCCCATCCTGCACCCCTTCTCTAGCTGCCTCTACACCACCACCACCACCACCACCACCACCACCACCACCACCACCACCACCACCACCTGCAGCCCTTGTCTTGTGCTGCTGGTGAAGGAGGTGGTGGAGGGAGAGGAGGAGGTGCAAATGGAGGAGCTGTAGGATCTGATTTAGTGGAGTAGGATGTGAAGGTGGAGTAGGAGAAGGAGGGGGTGCAGAAGATGGAGGAGGATGTAATGTGGAGTAACAGGAAGAAGAAGAGGAAATGCATGAGTAAGAGGAAGTATGTGGATTAGTGTAAGGAGAGGAGGAGGAGGTGGAGGAAAGAGGAGGTGGAGGGAAGAGGAGGTGGAGGGAAGAGGAGGGTGGTGGTTCAGGGCTGTTCACTAACGGTGCCATAATTGTGTCTCTTTTTTTTCTCTCTCTCTCTCTTTTTTTTTTTTTTTTTTTTTTTCCCTCCATCCTTCCGTTCA
>JAPQNM010000004.1:10166813-10169313 GCA_029783475.1 Metacarcinus magister
TTATCCTCCTATCCTTCCATCCATCCCATTCCTTCCCTTCCCATCCCTTCCCTTCCCTTCCCTTCCCTTCCCTTCCCTTCCCTTCCCTTCCCTTCCTATGATCATCTGTGGCACTATTCCAGGTAGTGGTGGTGGTGGTGGTGTTTCCGCCATTATGGTAATGGCACCCACAACCATTCCTTAATCCCCCCCCCCCATCCTCTCCTCCTTCCCCTCTTCTTCTTCTTCTTCCTTCTTCTTCTTCTTCTTCTCTTCTTCTACTACTTCTACTTCTATAACTACCCACCGTCACTTTTTTTTTTCTCGCTTCATAACACACCCACACTCTCTCTCTCTCTCTCTCTCGTCTCTCTCTCTCTCTCTCTCTCTCTCTCTCTCTCTCTCTCTCTCTCTCTCTCTCTCTCTCTCTCTCTCTCTCTCTCGTGTCCCCTCATTAACCTTGCTCACCTGCCTGTTCCCTCTGTCTGTCTGTTTTACCTGTCTCGTGTTCCTGTCTCTCCTTCCTGTCGGGGCCGTCCAAGGGGAGATAAGGGGAGGGGAAGGGCATTGAGGTTAGATTAAAGGGGAGGAAAGGGAGGGGAATTAAAGGAAGAGGGAATATTTTTTAAAGGAAGGAGGAGGAGGAGGAAGAGGAGGGAAGTCGTATATTTAGAGGGAAAGGAGGGGAAGGGAGGAGAGGGGAAAGGAAAAAGGAAGTTTGTTTAAGGGGGAAGGGGGGGGGAGGGAGGAGAGATCGCTTCTGTTATGTAAGGAGATAAGAGAGAGGGGAGAGAAAGGGGAATAGATAAGGAGGGAGAGGGGAAAAAGGAGGTAAAGAAGGGAGGATGTAGGGAAGGAAGAGAGAGAAAAGGGGGGGAGGGGAAGGAAGAGAGTGGAGGTATTTGGAGGTCGTTTGATGAAGGGAAAACAGTAATTACGTGTGTGTGTGTGTGTGTGTGTGTGTGTGGTGTGTGTGTGTGTGTTTCATTCTGCAATATTCATCTTACTCTCGTTTCCTCCTTTTCCTGTTTTTCTTCCTCCTCCTCCTCTCTCCTCCTTCCTCCTCCTCCTCCTCCTCCTCCTCCTCCTCCTCCTCCTCCTCCTCCTCCTCCTCCTCCTCCTCCTCCATCTTCCGCAATTCAGTCAGCCTTTCTCTTTCATGCATTTTTTTTTTTTTTCGTTTTCCACTTGAGAACACATTGCGTCCCTCATCTTCCCAGGCCTTCCCCTTCCCTTCCCTTCCCCTTCCCTTCCCTTCCCCTTCCCTTTCACTCTCACTCACGCGATGCCTTCACTCTTCTTAGTCACGGAGGAATAGATTTACACTTTCATGCTACATTCGAGGGCACTGGAGATGGGAGGAAGGGGAGGGAAGAGGAGGGGAGGATTTAGGGAGGAAGAGGAGGGGAGATGGGAGGAAGGGGAGGGAAGGATTTAGGGAGGAAGAGGAGAGGAGATGGGAGGAAGGGGAGGGAAGGATTTAGGGAGGAAGAGGAGGGATGGAGGAGGGAAGGGAGGATTTGGGAGGAAGGAGGATGGGAGAGGGAAGGGAAGGATTTAGGGAGGAAGAGGAGGGGAGATGGAGGGAAAGATAGGGAGGAGAGGAGAGATGGAGGGAAGGAAAAGGAGACAGGAGAGGGAGGGAAGGATGGGAAAGAGAGGAGGGAAGGATGGGAAGGAGAGGAGAGATGGAGGGAAGGGAAAGGAAGGATGGAGAGAAGATGTGAGGAAAGTGTGTAGTGTTAGTATTATTTATTTATTGAACTATTTCACTTTTTTTTTTTCTTTCCTGTAAGTAAGAATTTCTCTCTCTCTCGCTCTCTTCGAAGTGGAGGACACGAGATAATGAGATAATTCACTTCATACCTTGACATTATTATTATTATTATTATTATTTGGAAGTGTTAAGTAAGTATTGATTGATAGATAGATAGATAAAAGTAGATAGGGTGAGAGATAAGATAAGTAGATAAGTATTTTGTAAGTTTAGAGGATAAAAGATAAAAAAAAAAAAAATTAATGATGGCTGATGTAAATAAAAAATAAAAAAATAATGATAAAAAAACAATATTAAAACAGATGGGTCATTTCATTAGTCATTTTTTAACTGGAATTATAATTATGTAGCAAGTCATTAACCTTTTTCACTCCTTCCATTCTTCCTTTTCTTTCTTTCTTTCTTCCCGCCATTTCCTGCCTCATCAGGTGCTAAGTCTTCTAGAGGGGCAGGTCATAGAGGACGGACTGAACGTAACCTGCACAACCTACTCTCTCTCTCTCTCTCTCTCTCTCTCTCTCTCTCTCTCTCTCTCTCTCTCCTCTCTCTCTCTCTCTCTCTCCTCTCTCTCTCTCTCTCTCTCTCTCTCTCTATGAAGGCCGCCCGTCTGTGTCTGCAACCTGAAGGATGTGAAGGAATGAATAAGGGAAAGTGAAGGAAATGAATGAACGAAGGAGAATGGAAGGAAGGAGGAAGTTAATAAGATAAACTATAGAGAAGGAAGGAAGGAAGGAAGGAAGATAA
>JAPQNM010000004.1:10174313-10176813 GCA_029783475.1 Metacarcinus magister
GAATTGTTATTATTGTACTATTATTATTATTAGTTACCACCTCTCTCTCTCTCTCTCTCTCTCTCTCTCTCTCTCTCTCTCTCCTCTCTCTCTCTCTCTCTCTCTCTCTCTCTTTCTCGCTCAGGTAGGATCAGGTGTGAGGAGCATGTTAATTAACGCACCTTTTTGATCTCCCGCAGGTAAGGTGGACTAGAGGCTCGACCAAGATGGGTTATGTCACACCTGCTAATTGACCCAGTGACAGGTAAGCCCCCTACGCCCCCTCCCCCCAAACACGCCCCTCCCCCACACGCCCCCCCCCCAAACACGCCCCCCAACACGCCCCCCCCCCTTCAGGCCTGGGTGTTATGGAGTTGTAGTACTTGAGGATTGATTTATTTGTTTATTTATTTCTATTATTTTTTTATCAGTTTTATTTATTTTTTGCTTTTATTAGTTTATTTATAGTTTTTTTTTGGTGTAGTGTGTGTGTGTGTGTGTGTGTGTGTGTGTGTGTGTGTGTGTGTGTGTGTGTGTGTGTGTGTGTGGTGTTGTGGTGCACACTTTCGTAATCAAAACGTCGCGCAGTTATCAGATTGTCCGTTACTCCTCCTCCTCCTCCTCCTCCTCCTCCTCCTCCTCCTCCTCCTCCTCCTCCTCCTCTTCCTGTGACCTGACTGGATAAAGAATGTTGCTCAGAAGGAAAAAAATGAGAGAAAAAAATAACCATACAATTGAAAGTAAACAATAACAACAACAACAACAACAATAACAATAATAATAATAATAATAATAATAATAATAATAATAATAATAACAACAACAACAGGAATAAAGTGTGATGGAGTCAAGAGTTGCATTGCGCAGTATAGTGTTAGAAAATGCGATGCTTCCGTCCTTACAATGCGCAAACCCTGAATATAACATTGTACGAACTCTGCGCATTTTTAAAAGAATAGATTACATATAAAGACTCTTGCGCAAACACCCGATGATGATGATAATGGATGGTGGTGGTGGTGGTGGTGGTGTGGGGGGGGGGGGTGTTAAATGGGGGGGCAAAAAGGGGGGCGGGGCGGTGGTCATCCATGTTGTGAACCTTGTACGGGTTGGCTATCATACTGCTTGACCCCCCCCACGCCCCCCCCTCCAACACCCCCCCTTTCCCTTCTCCTCCCTCCTCCTATGCCTCCTCCTCTTCCCCCTCCCCGTCCTCTTCCTCTTCCAGCCACCTGAGTAACGGTGTGTGTGTGTGTGTGTGTGTGTGTGTGTGTGTGTGTGTGTGTGTGTGTGTGTCACTTGTTGAGTTTATTGATGATGATGATGATGATGATAAAATAGAAAATGACAATAGTTTCGAAAATGTAATAAATTGATGTTAAATAGCTCAACATAACACGAACATCAACAAAAGAAAATAATAATAATAATAATAATAATAATAATAATAATAATAATAATGATAACAACAACAACTACATCCTCAATAACCACACACACACACACACACACACACACACACACACACACACACACACACACACACACACACACACATATAACCTTGAGCCTGAGGGAAAACATGACCGGAGGAGTGAGTTTAAAAGGCAATAACCCATACGTGAGGAGGAGGAGGAGGAGGAGGAGGAGGAGGAGGAGGAGGAGGAGGAGGAGGAGGAGTTAGTTGTATATAATAGTCTCCTCGTGTTGACCGCTGGCAGGCTCCTTCCTTCTCTCTCTGTCTCTCTCCCAGTAGCTCCTCCCACTTTATTTATGGCTTAAGTATCACTGCACCCTCCTCCTCCTCCTCCTCCTCCTCCTCCTCCTCCCTCCTCCCCTCCTCCTCTCCTCCTCCTACGCAGCAATAATGTGTGAAGGAGGAGTAAGTTAGTATGTTATTAAGGTGTAGAATAGGAGGAGGAAATAGGCATAGAAGGATTATCTCTCTCTCTCTCTCTCTCTCCTCTCTCTCTCTCTCTCCTCTCTCTCTCTCTCTCTCTCTCTCCTCTCTCTCTCTCTCTCTCTCTCCAATGGGTGGTGGTTATATGCTCCCCATTGAACGCTGTCAGCAACACACACACACACACACACACACACACACACACACACACACACACACACACACACACACACACACACAGTAACCTCGAGGCGTGAACTCTGGTGACCTGCACTAAGGGGGAGGTGGGCGGCAGGAGGGAAGGGAAGGGGGGGGGGAAGGGAGGAAAGGGATAATAAGGTATAGAAGTAGAGAGGGGAAGGAGGGAGAGAAGCTGAGGGTGAAGGAGGAAGGGGGGAGGAGGGAAGGATAATAAGGAGAGAGGAGGAGAGAGAAAAGGGAAGGAAGGAAGAAATAGTTTGGTATGGAAATAGGGAAGAAAGGGAAGGAGGAAAGGGAGGGGAAGGAGGAAGGGAGTGTAAGGTGTGGAAGAAGGGAGAGGAAGAGGGAGGAGAGAGGTATAGTAAGGTAGGGGAGGTAAGATAATAGGAGAGAGAAAAAATGGAAGGCAAGATAATGAAG
>JAPQNM010000004.1:10191813-10194419 GCA_029783475.1 Metacarcinus magister
GGTGTAGAAGGGGAAACACGGAAGGCATTAGCAAGTTTAGGGAAGAGAAGGGAAATTAAGGGAAGGGAAGAAGATAAAAGAGAAGAGGAGGGAAAGCTTACCAATTGTTTACCTTTGTTTATTTAGGGTCAGTGTTAGTTACCATCATCACCATCATCACCATCACTGTCATCACCATCACCACTACCATCACCACCACCATCACCATCCTCGTTTTGGCCAGTTTCCTCCCTCTAGTCGTAATGTTACCTCTCTCTCTCTCTCTCTCTCTCTCTCTCTCTCTCTCTCTCTCTCTCTCTCTCTCTCTCTCTCTCTCTCTCTCTCTCTCTCTCTCTCTATCACTATCACTATCATCATCATCAGGAATCTCCGTAGCTGCAGGAGGGAACGAGAGAGGAGGGGGTAGGTAGGAGGGAGGAAGGGGGGCGGGGAAGGCCTAGCTTGGGAATCCTTGCTATGAGATCGATGAGACAGCGGGGCAAAGGGGGGCGGGGGCGGGGTGAGGGGAGAGGAGGGGAGGAGGTGGAGGGAAACTTGTAGGGGGGGGTGAGGTTTGGGGGAAAGGGGGTGAGGTGAGGGCTGATGGGATGTTAGTGTGTGTTACAACGTGAGAGGGGATGGACATGCCTCGCTCTCCTCCTCCTCCTCTTCTCCCCTCCTTCTTCTTCTTCTTCTTCTTCCTATTTATTATCTTTATTCTGGGTTTTCCTCTCACTTTTGTTATTTTAATTTTTTGTTCTTTCCTGTGACTCTCTCTCTTTATTTTGTTCCCTCTCTCTATTCTATCTCTATCTCTACTTTCTTATTCCCTTCCCTTCCCTTCTCAATTTCCCTTTTCTTCCCTTTTTTCTCCTTCCTCCCTTCTTTATCTTCTTTTTCCTCCCTCCCTTCCTTTCTTCCTCTCTTCCTATTTTCTTTCTATCTTTTTATTTTTTTCCCTTCTATTCCATCTTTTCACTCTTTCACATATATTTTGTTTTCATCTCCGGTTTGTTTTTATCTTCTCTCTCTCTCTCTCTCTCTCTCTCTCTCTCTCTCTCTCTCTCTCTCTCTCTCTCTCTCTCTCTCTCTCTCTCTCTCTCTCTCTCATCTCCTTTCTTTTCGTTTTTCTATATTTTCTTTTTTTCTTTTTAATTTCCTTTCCTGTATTAAATTTCCTTCCTCTGTTGTCATATCATCTTTAGCTTCCTCCTCCTCCTCCTCCTCCTCCTCCTCCTCCTCCTCCTCCTCCTCCTCCTCCTCCTCCTGACATTGGCCGACGGCAGGCAGGTGGCGTTCCTGACGTTACTGAGAGAGAGAGAGAGAGAGAGAGAGAGAGAGAGAGGAGAGAGATAGGAGAGAGAGAGAGAGAGAGAGAGAGAGAGAGAGAGAGAGTGTTTGAAAGGGCGCCCTTTGCTTGCGTCACGTCGTGGGGATTTTGAGGTACCAAAGGGGCTGACGATTGGCCCGCGCGTGTGTGTGCGTGCGTGCGTGCGTGCGTGTGTGTGTGTGTGTGTGTGTGTGTGTGTGTGTGTGTATGTGGGTGGCTATTTCAGATGAGTTGGCCCAGTTGAGTTTTAAGGGCTCTCTCTCTCTCTCTCTCTCTCTCTCTCTCTCTCTCTCTCTCTCTCTCTCCTCTCGTCTCTCTCTCTCTCTCTCTCTCTCTCTCTCTCTCTCTGTGTGTGTGTGTGTGTGTGTGTGTGGTATGGAAAAAGAGGAGTATTGTTAAGTTAATCAAGTTTCAAGGTCAGTGTACACGATGGAGAGAGAGAGAAGCAAGAACACACCTAGTTTATAATTGTTAGGTGGTGGAGGAGGAGGAGGAGGAGGAGCAAAAATTGTGGAAAGCCTTTTTGTGGAGAGATAAAGAACAAGGTTGTGTATTATTATATTGTGTTTTTCATTCATTTTTGTCGTTATTCATTTTTCTTCTTTCTCGTTCTTCTTCCTTTATCATTCATCCTTCCATCCACACACACACACACACCACACACACCACACACACACACACACACACACACACACACACCTGTCCTCCTCCCACATATTCGTACCTTTCACACACCTCCCACGACAACCCTCACTAAAACACCCACCCACTCCACCCACCCACTCCCACCCACTCCCACCCACTCCCACCCACTCCATCTTTCCTTCCATTCATTCCACCTGCGTCGTATCAGCTCAATGCCACCACCACCACCACCACCAAAAAAGAGATGACGATGGCAAGGCACTGGTGCGGGGGACCCGACATGATAAGAAGGGAAGGGTGAGGAGAGGGACCGAGAGGGGGAGGGTGGGTAGGTAAAGAGAAGACAGGGGGGAAGGGGAAGGAAGGGGGACGGATCCGCTAAGAGAGGGGGGAAAGGGAAAGGGGAAGGAGGAGGGGGGAGAATAAGGAGGTGAAGAGGTTAGCGTCCGGTGTGGAAGAAGTAAGGGAAAGGAGAGGGGAGAGTGAGAGGAGCGGAGAGGAGGGGGAGAAGGAGAGAAGGGGGGGAGGAAGAGGAGAGGAGAGGAGAGAGGGTGGGGTTAGGGGAGAAAGAGGAGGGAGGGCGAAGGAGGGGGAGGAGGGAGGGAGGGAGGCAGAAAGAGAGACGAAGAGAGGGGGGGAAGGGAGGGGGGGG
>JAPQNM010000004.1:10194519-10197019 GCA_029783475.1 Metacarcinus magister
GTGCCGTGTGAAATTGTATTGCCACATCACAAGAGAGTAATGGGGGAGGAGGCGAGGCAGTGAGCGAGGGAGGAGGAGGAGGAAGGAAGGGAGGAGGAGGAAGGGGAAGAAGGAAAGAAAAGAAGAAGGAAGAAGAAGAAGAAGAAGAAGCGGAAAGGGGAGAAAGGGGAAAGGGAAGAGAAGCTGGAGGAAAGGAGGGGGGGAAAGGGGGGAGGGAGGGGAAAAAAGGGGGGGAAGGGGGGGTGGGGGGGGGGTGGGGGGGGGGAAACTGTTGAAAATGCAAGGCTTGAGTATTTTATATTTTTAAATTTTTTTTATTTTTTTATAGTTTTATTTTTTTTTTTTTTTTTTTTATTTTTTTAAAAGAGAAATAAAAAGAAGAAGGAAGAGAAAGAGGAGGAGGAGGACAAATAAATAATTACAAGGCAGGATTGATATATTTTTTTTCTTTATATTTAGGAATTTTTTTTTTCTTCTATTTTCTTATTTTGTTTTTCTCCTTTTCCTTCGTTGTGTAAACAGAAAAGAAGGAGGGAGGAGGGAAAGAGGAGGAAATGGGTCACTGAGAGAGAGAAAGAGAGAGAGAGAGAGAGATACTAATATTATTTTGACCCACATGATGACTGAAAGAGCAATTTTTTTTTTTCCCTTCCCCCCATCTCTCTCTTTCTCTCTCTTCCCTCTTCTCTCTCACACCTTTGTTTTGCTACAATTTATCGGTTCAAGTTTTTGTTTTTGTTTTTGTTTTCCTATAATATTAGTCTCCTCGGCCTGGTATTTGAGGCTAAACTTGACTAAACTATATTATTTTATTTTTCTATTTACTTACATGTCCTACTCTATTCTAACAACATCGTCACATCTTCTTATTCAGGTAAATGTTTCAGGCTCCATCAGGTTTTAAAATAATGTTACGTCTTTTAAGTAAGTAGGGTGGTGAACGAAGAGGAAGAGGAGGAGAAGAAAGATAATAATAATAATAATAATAATGAGAAGATGAAAAGGAAAGGGCTACAGTATTACTTTGTCTAATCCTCAACCTTTTCTTTCTCGTGATTTTCCTCCTCCTCCTTCTTCTCCTCCTGCGTGCACCTCATCTTCATCATCGTTCTTATGCTTGTCCTCGTCCCCATTCACACTTTCCTGCTCCTCCTCCTCCTCCTCCTCCTCCTCCTCCTCCTCCTCCTCCTCCTCCTCCTCCTATTGACCTGTGTCCAAAAATACCTGCCCCGCTATCAAGCCAATGCACTCAAGGTTTTCCACATTGTGTCTGATTCAACATTTAATAATACGATTGTTTCTCCTCACTTCCCCCCCTTCCCTTCCTTCTACTTCTCTTCCTCCTCCCCGTTCCTCCTCCTACTTCCCTTCCTCCTCCCCGTTCCTCCTCCACTTCCCTTACCCTTCCCCCTCCTCCTACCCTTCCTTCCTCTCACACTTTTCCTCCTCCTCCTCCTCCTCCGTCTTTTTCTTCAGTTTATTTTCTTTTCCTACCACTCCTCGGCTTTCAACCGCGACGTCTCTCTCTCTCTCTCTCTCTCTCTCTCTCTCTCTCTCTCTCTCTCTCTCTCTCTCTCTCTCTCTCTCTCTCTCTCTCTCTCTCTCTCTCTCTCTCTCTCTTCGCCTTGTAAAGCTGAGGATAATGTGATGTTTTTTATATATTTATTATCATTATTATTATTATTATTATTATTATTATTATTATTATTATTATTATTATTATTATTATATTGCCACCCCGCTCCACGTGTTGCATAGAAAATGGGAGGAGGAGGATGGGGGAGGGGGGGGTTAAGATCGGCTTCCTGTCTCCCCTTACCCCCACCCCCCTTTGGCCTCACCTGTTGAAAGATGCAGTTAGTACACATGGATATACGTACACTTGTGTGCGTTAAGTAAGACGTGCGCACACACACACACATACCTAAGATAGAAAATAATAATAAGGGTAGCTTTCTGGTTTTCCCCTAAGATCTTGCGCTTCTCTCTCTCTCTCTCTCTCTCTCTCTCTCTCTCTCTCTCTCTCTCTCTCTCTCTCTCTCTCTCTCTCTCTCTCTCTCTCTCTCTCCTTATCATCTTTTTGTATATCCTGTCTCTGTTCTTATCTTCTTTCTTATTTTTATCCTTTTCTTGTTTCCTTTCTTCTTTCTTTCTTTTTTTCTTTCTTCTTTCTTTCTTTTTTTTTTTTTCTTGTACTCGTATCATTTACATTTTTTTTTACCTGCAGAATGAGAGAGAGAGAGAGAGAGAGAGAGAGAGAGAGAGAGAGAGAGAGAGAGAGAGAGAGAGAGAGAGAGAGAGAGAGAGAGCGAGAGAAACCGAATATTCAATGAGCAAAATAAAAACACTCGATAAAGAAAAAAAATAAAGTGGAAAAAAAGAAAAGAAAATGAAGACGCAAGAGAGAGAAAGAGAAGGAGATAGGATAATAATAATAAAAATAGGAAGAGGAGCAATAATGATAACCTGAAGAGGAGATTAACCTAACCCTGACCCGCGC
>JAPQNM010000004.1:10217019-10294519 GCA_029783475.1 Metacarcinus magister
TGAGTATTTAGTGAGTGAAAGTGAGTGAGGGAAGGATTGGTGGAAGGAGCGAATTATGACGTAACAAGTAGAGGGAAGAGAAGAGGGAAGGAGGTAGGTTTAGAGGGGAGGGGAGGCGTGGGGTGGGTTCGTTACGGGAAGAAGTGAGGGGAAGGAAGGTTTGAAGGTGTGTGTCAGAGAGTTATGGGGGCAAGGAGGAGGAGGAGGAGATAATGTATGATATTCAGTATATTTATTCGACTACAGAAGAAGTACAGGTATTTCTTCACTATAGTTATATACTCTATAGTCATGTTTATTTATATTTATCCTACTTGTAGTTATTACGTGATATAAACAGATACTCATATAGTGCCTTGTTCATTAATTACTACAGTTATTTTTAGGTGTTGATTGAACTCAATTAATCAACATGCTAATTGAACCACTTTCACTGTGTTTGCATTTTTCCACAATATCTGAAGTCTTTTGATCCAGTGACGGAATTTTAAGCTGCTGTCATGTTTTGCAAGGAGAGCGTCAGGTGATAAGGGGGAGGACGTAAGGAAGGTTGAGGGGGAGGACGTATGGAAGGTTAAGGGAGAACTCTATACACAGTAGTAGTGAGTGCAGCAGCTGAGTAGTTGGTTGACTCCTGGCCTTTATATAACAATGCCATTACTCACCAAGATGGATGTAAAGGAAACGTAGAGATAAGTATAGTGTAGGTGAGGGGTACTGTATAATAGGAGTCTTCTAGAGGATAGGCTTAGAATAGGAAATGTGACACTTCTTTATAAACGCTTTTTTCTAGACTTTTTATTTAAAGAATGTTGTTTTTTTGTTGTAAGTAGTTGCAATTTTTTTTTTTAATGAAGTTTCTTGAATGTATTGATTTTGTATTTGTATTTTACTTCATAGTATTTATTTTCCTATCAATGCAATATATTTCTTTTACTTTTAACTTCATTACTTATTTTACTTTTTATTTAGTTTAGGAATAGTAAGAAATATATCTTTCAATACTTTCATAAAAAAAATAAAAAAAACATTACATCGGCATTCAGATTGAAATGATTTATTTGTATTTGTTTTGTAAGAGTGAACTAATGTTAATCCCTCCGTCACTTTACCCTTCACACTCCTTCACTTCCCCTCCAACTCTAGGTGTTACAGTCCAGAATAGCTGAGGTAAAGATAGACAAGCAAAAATAGTTGAATAGGAGTTGTTGCAATCATTCCTTCCCTGAAATAACGAAAAACACGTGACTATAGTAAACTGGGGAAGAAATTATTTTTGTGCGGTAAAATAATATTATGAAAGCGGGGAAAGCATTCCAAAACTATGATGTATAGTCAATAAAAAGGAAAGTATGTCAGAGAGAGAGAGAGAGAGAGAGAGAGAGAGAGAGAGAGAGAGAGAGAGAGAGAGAGAGAGAGAGAGTTTAGTCACCCCTGTGGATGAAGTGTCATGAAATAAGTGGTTGACGAGTATGACTGATGTACTAACTGATATTAGTGTGCTGATAATGTTCTAAATATAGACTGAAGGAAAACTGGAGTAAATGTGCATATAAATGGGTAAGTAGTACATTTGTTGCAGGGAAAGCAGGCTACTGGTGCTACTTTCAGGAAGGATAACAGGTGAACAGGTATATTGAGCTATTTATGAAGTGCGCAAGGTGGGCGGGAGTGTCGGCGGCTCACCCTCAACCCAGCTACTATTCCAGATGCTGCTGGACCACCGTAGCCGCAGCGAGGCGAGCCGTATGGTATGCGCACGGACCAATGGCGCCACGCCGTTGGTCATGGCAGCCAAGAACGGCCACCTCGCTTGCGTCGAGTACCTGGTGGAACGATGCGGCGCCGATCTGGAGCAGGTGGGATCAGGTCAGTGTTCACCTCCTCATCATCATCGTTATCAATGTTGTTGTAGCTTATGGAGAGACGGACTAAATTATAAGGACGAGGACGACTACACACACACACACACACACACACACACACACACACACGTTTATAATTGTTCAGGCACGTGATGCGGGTGTTATAGCAAGCGCTCTTCTCTACACAAACAAACTTGGGTCATGTTATAGTAGCGGGACTTCTTTTTTATTACTTTTCACTTTCTCCTTCCCGCTTTTGTTACTGTGACTTAGTCGTGGCATCGCGGTTGTACTTCGTCATGTTCACACTTACCTTTTTGCTTGCCTTCTTTTGTTCTTTTGTTTGCTAGTGATTGAATGTTAATTCCTTACGCATATAACCTCCCCTCTCGTCGTTTGTCATTCCTAATATATTATAAAGGTCGCACAGATATTTTTCTTTATGATAATGCATACTCATTGCATTCAAACAGTGGTCAAGGAGGCCTTTTCTTGGACGAGAGAAGCAAGTCAGCGGGGAATTAAACAGGGGCGGTGGGCGGTGAGCGGTGGGTGTCCTTGGTCCTCGGTCCTCGGTGGGTCCATGAACCCGGGAGCTGACTGTCGCGGCGCAATTTACAGCTCAGTTTCGAGATGGTGTATCAGGTCTCAAGTAATTATGGGAAAAGGCTTTCAGTAGTTGTGGCGAGAGACATGATAATTCTCTTGGGTACATAAAATACATTGATAAAACCACGAGACAGTTTGATAAGGTTTGTGGTACACACATACACACATACACACACACACATGCCAAGGTCAAGGATAAGCGTAAGTGGTGATTAATTTTTCAGCTGTTACACTCATCATCCAGCAAGTGAGTTACATCGCCTCTTAGCGTCGTGTTGAGTGTAGCAGCTGAGTTGCGTCCTGACATGGGGTCACTCCTGTCTCATGAGGGATCAATAAGGACTCCGTAATACAACAATACTAGTTTTGATGTGTAATGCACGGGGAAGAGATGGGATTGACGTGTGTGTGTGTGTGTGTGTGTGTGTGTGTGTGTCTGTCTGTCTCACTAACTCTGCTATTAGCTGATAACCATGGATATGTGTCCTGGGTACGAGTGAGCACATGATCAGTTGAATTTACATTGGTAAGCAAAATACATGAGACACTTTAAACAGACGACCTGCGGGTTAAGTGTGTAGATGACATGCAGAACACGTGCTCACTGTCACCTGTTTGTGTGCTCAAGTGCTACGATAGGATGTGTTTATATATATATATATATATATATATATATATATATATATATAGTATATATATATATATATATATGTATATATATATATATATATATATATATATATATATATATATATATATGTATATATATATATATATATATATATATATATATATATATATATATATATATATATGTATATATATATATATATATATATATATATATATATATATATTATATTATCATAATTGTTTTCATCATTAGAACATGCTTATAATTATTCTTTGTTCAAATTTAAGTGCATGCTGAAGGACAGAATTGTTATTTTGTCATTATTATTGTGAAATTAATTCAATTAATGTTTTGGAGACATATTACACAAAAGATAAAATAAAATAAAACAAGTTAATGTTTGGTTATGTGTCAAACTTAGGAAGTAAGAACTAGTGCAGTCAATTATAAATTGTGTTATTGTTCATTAACAAAGAGAGATTAGCATAGGTGATTTGGATGCCAAAATTAAGAGACCACCTATGGTGATGACTGACGATGAATAGACAGGTGTTGTAAGTTAGTCTGAAAGGAAGCCTGGCAGGCGAGGTGGTGAGGCAGCTCATTATTGGATTCTTGGCAGTGTTAGTCATCAACATGTGTTCCTTTCATGCATGAATTCAAGGAATATAATATAAACTTCACTGTGCTTGGCATCTCCTTATAAAGTTTTATACTGTTGGAGGCAGTTGATGAACTGATATTTACATCAGGCTTACTATTCTAACTGATAGAGCGAGCAGCAGCAGCAGCAGCAGCAGCAACTGTTACTATTACACAGTATTAGTTTAGATTGTTGTCAGTTTGGTTTACCATTAATAGTTTTTCAAACTATTTTATTTTCAATATGTAGTCAGCTATTGGTGACGAGGTGCTGATCACTAGGATGTTGGTGAGAGCCACATCAAATAATCATATGAATTGTTAGTTCTATTTATATTTTAGACTTACATACATCACTCATAATGAAGAAAGGAATGCCACCTGACTATGACATTTGACAGAAGGCAGTAATGCTGAATATATTTCATCAATATTTGGTCACTTACATTAAAGTATTGCTATACATTTATTTGAATAAGAATAACTATCTTACAATGACTGAGAATATAAGTATTGAGTCTTATAAATAATTTATTGTTGCAGTTGTATTCGATGGCGAGACCATAGATGGGGCCCCCCCACTATGGTGCGCTGCTGCAGCTGGCCACCTTGACGTTGTGTCCTACCTGTTAGAGAAGGGCGCCAATGTCAATGCCACCACAAAAACCAACTCCACCCCCCTCAGAGCAGCTTGCTTCGACGGTCACTTCGAGATCGTCAAGTATCTAGTGGAACATAATTCAGGTGTGTGGAACTCTGCCTTATCAGTATGATCACAACATATATACGTATAGACTATAGTGTTTGTTGTATTTCCTTTTCCTGCTCAGTTTATCTTGTGTTACCCCCAAAAGGTGTCAGGCTGATCTCATATGTGAAGATTCTCTGCTAAATATAATGTCTTTATACTGAGTTTTGCAGGATTTGTTTTGTGAGAAGAAACTCAGCATAATTTGCCTTACTTTGACCTTTTCTTTGAAGCTTTTGGTTACCTTTTCTCCTCACAATGTGAAGATAACACTAATGTAAACAATAAGGCTTATCACTTATATTATTTAATGTGCTGTTAGAAAAAAATCACCTTTTATAAGTTCAAAAATTATTATTGCAAAAAGTTGAACATGCATTCCCTCACATTTTGCCTCTAATGTGACTTACTTATACTGGTGCATTTTTCAGACATCGAGGTCGCCAACCGCCACGGCCACACATGTCTAATGATTGCATGCTACAAGGGTCACTTCGATATTGCCAAATACCTCATAGAAATTACTGCAAATGTTAACCGCAAGAGTGTAAAAGGAAACACTGCGCTACATGATTGTGCGGAGTCGGGTTCTCTGGACATAATGAAGCTGCTATTAGACCACAATGCTAAAATGGATGTAGATTCTTATGGTGAGTGTGAACTTTAAAATGCCAAGAATCATTTGTTTTCGCTGACTTGCTGTGAAAATGTGTCTTGATCTAGCAGCATGAATTGGCAGAGAAGGTGTAGTGTGGTGTGGTTGTAGAGCTGAGTGTTTTAGATTTATATGAAACATTAATTTTTGCATGGAAGGGAATCAAGTTGTTTTATATTCCTTGAAAGAAAACAAGAGAATGTAATATATGTAAACCAAATATGAAAGGCCATATAAGAAAAAGCTTAAGTAGAAAGGTGCTCACCAGATGTGTTCAAGTTATTATCTTTGTGTAACTTTTATCATGAATTATGTGTAGAATGAAAGATAAATATAAAATTTTTATAATGATCTATGTGACCATTGAAGCAGCCCAGTGGTATAGTGGTAGTAAACTCAGCTCACAACCAAGATGTCCTGGGTGGAAACAAAATGGATTTGTCTTCTTAAATGCTATAACTCCTGCTCATGTGCAGTAACTAGGTATGGAAGTAAGCCGAGGGTTTGTGACCTTGCAATCTTGGCAGGAACAGAAAGCTGAGAATCCTATTTTCCTGTATATGTGAGTGGGTATGTGCCTGTGTGTGTGTGTGTGTGTGTGTGTGTGTGTGTGTGTGTGTTTGTATGTGTCGGGTGCTTCCTGTAAGAGATCAAAAATGGTTTGAAAATACTCTTAGGGGTAAAACAGGTGTGGTATAAAAAACTAAATGTAACCGTCCATAAAATGAATTCACCTTAAATGTTGACATGGACACATTTGCTTAACACATGTCCATGAGCACCAAATATGATGTATTTTGGGAATAATAGTGAAGATTTGAATGAATAGGTGAGGTGATATGTGGAGAAATCTTGTTAAAGTGAATAAAATGCTCTACTTCTGTTTCAGGGATGACACCATTGCTAGCAGCCAGTGTAACAGGTCACACACACATCGTAGAATATCTTATCTCACGGACAGACCTCGTCTCTCGAAAAGACAAAATAGATGCCTTGGAATTACTCGGTGCCACATACGTCGACAAAAAGCGGGACATGCTTGGAGCTCTCAGGTTCTGGAAGATGGCCATGTCAGAGAGGTAGGTTCATAAGGATGTTTTGTTTATGTGGAAGTGCAAATCTACACACTTCCTAGCTTCATCAAACTGTAATTTTTTCTTGCATCCCCTTCCACTTAAATGTGTGATTATTAATTGGATGTTGTATTTCAGGTATGACAATGGAGAAATGATATACCCAAAACCGGTACAACAGTCTCCTATTGCTGCCTATGAAAACTCTATAGAAGTCATGACCTTACATCAACTTGAGGAAATCATATCAGACCCAGACGAGATGAGGATGCAGGCGCTGCTGGTACGTGAGAGGATCCTTGGACCTGCCCATCCAGACACCAGTTATTATATTCGTTACCGAGGTGCTGTGTACGCAGACACTGGCAACTTTGACCGCTGCATCACCCTCTGGATGTATGCTTTGGACATGCAGCAGAAGATCTTAGAACCTTTGAGTCCCATGACACAGAGCTCATTTGTGTCCTTTGCAGAATTGTTTTCCTTCATGATGAGTGAAGCCAAGAACCGGGGACGTAGAGTGCCAGTGGTAAATTTTTGCGACATGATGCGAGTGTTTGAAAAGTGCCTACGAGAGGTAGAGGTGGGCATGTTCCAACTCAATAAGGGCGTCACCAGCTATGGAGGCATGCTGGCGAGTGGAGGTGGGGAGCGTGACACCACCTACTTCCACCGCACGCTGGTCATCACAATGCACCTGGTATGCCTCCTTACCAAGCTAGGGCCAAGCTTGACGTCCTTACAGCGCCATGCCATGAGAAAAGCTGTGTATGACTTAGTGCGGCTTGATCCTCGTGGGTCTGGAGGTGTAACTCCGCTCCACCTTGCCTGCTCAAGAGACTCCTCAGCCACTATTGGCAGGTTTCCCATCTGTACCTTCCCTAGTGCAGAGGTAGTTTCTCTCCTACTGGAGGTTGGTGCGGACCCGTGTGCCACCGACCACCAGGGCAACACACCTCTCCACACCCTCGCCAGCAACAAGCAGTGCCGCCGTGACCTGCTCATGGCACTGCTCTCAGCAGGTGGTCACCTCGACACCCTCAACCGCTCAGGCCAAAGTTTTGCCTCCATCAGGGCAACCAGGGGACAGCGCCTCCACCAGCTGATCAATCCCTTGCAGCACACCTCCCTCCAGTGCCTCGCCGCTGCCTCGTTGCGACGTCACGGCCTCCACTACGAAAATACGTTGCATCCTCGGCTCTCAAATTTCGTAGACCAACACTGATCTTGGCTGTAAATAGATCCGTGCACCACTCCATGTACATAATTATAGAGGTTAAGCATGTGTACATTTTATACATAATGACAATAATAATCTTTACATTTGAGTAAAGGTATATGTAGCCATGATGAATTGGAAGGTGTGTGGCGTCATCTCCAAATGGCATTATATCGTAAGTGACCCGGCATCTGTGTCACCGGCGCGGTTGGTGGCCCCTCAGTGCTATTACCTGCCTTAGAGGCCTCCTGACATAGCAGAATGGAAATATTCTTAACAGTTTACCGTGTATTTCTTTTTGTGCTCATAACTGTTGATTGCACCCACCTGTAGCCTTGGAAACAGGGCTCAAAGCTAAACTATTATTTTTAAGAATTATAATGTTTGTCACCCACAAACTTTATATGTATCTTTGCTGAGAATTGTCCATAATGTGATTGTTGAGAGGTTTGAGGGTGGGCGGTGGCTCAGGGGAGATGTCACTTCAACTTTGTATAGCAATGTTGAAAGTGATTATGTGCAGAATACACCAGGTGCTATGATGTGTGTTTTGAAGAAATTTGATTACACAATATATTGTAAGTAAAGCATATATACCAAACTATTATTGAAGAATGATAGTGTATTTAACTCTTTTGTATTTTACTACAAAGCACAGCATCAAAGCAGCTAAAGCATTTCTCTTCCACCACACTTTGAATATCACTATCATAAGTACTTTCTCCATGGACAACATAGTGGATGCAGTGTTCAGTGTTCCATAGAGATAACTGTCTTTGTGGTCAGTCACTTCAGATGACACCAAGAATTGAGTTCACTCTTGACACGGGTATATTTCTAAAATGTACCCAATTCTAATTTTCTCTCATCTTCAAAACATATTCACATTTCTAAAAGGAACATTTAGATTGGCTGGATTTTATTTTATGAATTGTGTTTTAGAATCAAATTTAATTATCCATTACGTCTGTCCAATGTGAGAAAGAAATTGCCATAAAACTGCATGATATTCACTTATGTATGTCCATGTTAGCATTTGGCAAGTCAACTTTTCAAGTCACCAGTAATGAAAAGCAGCCTGAACAGCAAAGCCTAAATTCCTATTGTGGGTTCATCTGTGATACTATATTTTCTTGCATTTTTCTTATAGAAGTAGAATAACAGTTTTGTACATGAAATACTGATTCAGTCATTAATCCCTGAGTCTGTGTTGTGAGGTACTGTGTTTGCTGGAGTAATACTATGAATACAGGATCGTTTGTTTTGTGTTGAATCAGACCAGAGATGATCACTGCTCCTGTGTGGTATGAGGAGTTCTCACAGTAACTCTGAGGTGCTTTATAGACAAATCATTGAGGAACAATTAACAACTGTTTGCCCAGGAAAGGTCCTTCTCTTTTATTTTACTTTTTTTTTCTCATTAATTTGGCTTTTTTGACAAGATAAGTGTAAAATAACTTATAATAACATTTTTAATGTTGGTGTTCAGTGTTTTTCTATGATGTAACAAACTTTTATTCAATTTGTTTTTTTTTAATGAAAGAGATTCAAATGAAATTTCGTAAGATCTTCGTGAGATGTTGTAAGCACTTACATACAGACATTTAAATCATTAAAATTTGATGCACTTGTACCATATAACGGTTATCATTTTATCATTATACAGATATTTATAGGGCCAGAAATTGCATTCAGTTATGTTGCTGACTGGGCTCATTTTACAAGATTAAAAAAGTTGTAAGATGCCCCAGCCCTGCCCTCCCTGAAATGTGGTTGTGTTTTTTGTTACCATTTCCACTGTGTTTGCTTGATGCTCAGGAGTGTGAGTGAGCCAGTGGTGTTGCACTGCCTTGCCTTGCCTCACCTCGGGCTGGTGAGACTGTCTTGTGTAATACAACATTTTGTCTTGTCCAGTACAATTTGAAGCCATTTTATGAAAGCAGAAATGTATAAATGTGGAACACTATCAAAATTATGAAGCTGTTCTTCGATGTATTAGCCTGACAAGGGTGATGGGGTGTAATTAGTGCCATTAACTCCGAGTTGGATTCACACATCCATGAAATTTTAAACCATAAATCGGGGACAAAATGTTCACTCTTTTCTAAGGATTAAATCAAGTAATTTACTTTAAGAATTAAAAATTGATATATTAAAATATCCAAAAGTCTATTTCTGTATGGACATATAATCTGAATTAATATAATATAATTAATATAAAGATACTTTGAAAGCTGCACCCAAAGAAGTGACACATTAATACAGTCAAAAAACAAAGTTACTGGATCACACAACTGAAGTGGCTGATGGGTCTGTTGTATCAGTGTTTGTATATACTTTGCCACAGTGAACTGGTCTCTCCAAAAAGTAACCCCTGGATCAATATCTGCTACAGTTGGGTGAACCATAAGCTTTCGTTACTGACTGTATTAAGGAGTTACTTTATTATATATATATATATATATATATATATATATATATATATATATATATATATATATATATATAAATTTTTTATTTATTTATTATTATTATTATTATTTGTTTTTTTTACAATATTTGTCAAAAATAACTGATTCTATTTTGTAAAATTTTTCACTAGAATTATACCAAGGCCTCAATGTTGGGTTTCAGCTTTTACATTTCAAAAATAACTTTCCTGCTTCATGAAAATTTAGCAGTGACCAGGAACAAACAGCGTTTATTTTAGATTAACAGATTCTGTCGAGAAGAAAAACACCATATAATGTGTAGGTGGTGAGGAAAGTTTAATTGAGGTGTAATTTATTATCAACTACATGTTTTGCTTTTGTCTTTAGGTTTTAACTTTTTTCAGAATATGTTTGATGTATTAACTCAGATATGAAAATCAGATTCTATATCTATCTATATATCAGGCTATTACCCCTCTGAAGGCAGGTAGCCAAGACAAGGCACGTATACATACCCCCATGCACACATATATACTATATACTTTCACTCAACCCCTTGGCCCCAGAGGAGAAGAAAACGACACACGGCCCAAATACAGTGAGTCAGGTCAGTCACAGAAACAGGGAGAGGGTGGGAGACAGAGGATTAGTAATGCAGGAAAGGTATCGGGAAGAATAAAGAAGGTGTTAAGTTATTGAACAATGAGAATGAACGTAAAGATAAAGTTGTATGAAGAAGCTGTGTCTGCTGCACTACATGCGTCTGAAATATGGAGTATGGCAGTAGTAGAGAAGAAGAAGAGAGTAAATGTAATGGAGATGAGAAGTATGTGTGGAGTAATGCATATGAACTGATTGAGAAAGGAGCTGCGAAGGAGAACTGGTGTTATGAAAGTTGGCTGGGTAAGCAGAGCAGAGTTTGTTGAGGTGGTTTGGATACATGGAAAGAATGGGGAAGGTGGGGCTGGTTTGGTGAAGAGAACATTAATAAGATCCGATGTGAGAGGTGTGACGTTCAGAGGAACGCCACAAATGGGATGGATGGACGATGTGGAAAAAGCACTGAATGAAAGAGGAATGTCTGTGAAGTAAGGAAGGATGATTGTGTGTGATCACATTGAATGGAGAGCAATAATGAATGCATGAGTAATGATATGGCCTTGACGACCCTCGGAGGAGATTGTATATACTATCTTTAATATTTGATAGCAAATATAATTACTATATCCTAAGGCGAGATTTAAACAGAACAGCAAAAGGATGTGAAGTATATTTCATCATTCAACAGATGGTTACCTAATATACTGTAAAGAAACCAAACCACCTATTTCTGCTCATGCCTTCGGCTTCAAATACTACTGGACAATCTTGAAAAATGTGTTTTCTGTATGTTTCGTACAGTAATGGACCTCAGTACTATCAAACATGGTGTTATTTACTTAACAAGTCTCCCAGATGTCTGTCTACTTTTACCACTTTTCTGATACTGATTGTGATGTAATTGCTCAGTAATGTCAACAGTCAAGACATGTCTGGTGTTAATGATTCTGTGGTTTATTTGTATTTGTTGGTCTTTCTACAGCAATCCTTTTCATGAATAAATCAAACTGGTTGGTTACCCTTAAAGACTGTGGTTGTGTATGATGTGTAAGAACAGAATAAAAGGAAAATTGGGTTTCAATACAAAGCTGCAAGTGAGCCTTCCTAGATAATGATGACAGTGATGACAGTGACATACATTAATAAATTTTCTAAATGATACAGTTTATGATTTCTGTATACTTGAGGTAGCAACCCAGGAATATACCTTTTACCATTCTGCCTCCATTTATAAGGCCATTATCCTTAGACCCGTTTATTCCCACTGTCTTCTCACCTTCTACTAGTGAGGCCTTTACAGCAAAACCTTTCATTGATATCTCATTCTACCTCATTTCATTCGATTTCTGATAATATTCTGTGTGTTCCTTTCCTTTCCTTCCTTCCTTCCTCCCTCCCTTCCTTCCATATTCTGCCCAATCCAACTCTATTCTCTTTTCCCTTACCTCCCCTTCCATCCCATCCTGTCTTCCCCTTCCTTCCTTTCTCCCCAAACAGTCAATAAGCCTCGGCCTCCGCCGTGAAGTAGGGGTCCTCGGTGCCCCTTCGCTGCGGGTGGCCCACTAACCACCTAATAAAGTGATGAGTTGATTGCCTTAATACATAATGTGACGGGCCAAGGGGGAGGAGGAGGATACACGTACTACTTAGTTAATGCAAAAGGATCAAGTGCCTAACATCTAAGGTCATAGTTAGTTAGTTAAGGTAAGGCTATGAGAGAATTTGAAGAAAACAAATGTAATGCGAAGTGATATAATAACTAGCTTATCCTATTATGTCCTCTCTCTTAACCGGTTATCAATTCAAGCTTATGGTGTGTAATATTCGTAAGATATTCAATAGTACATTGTTAGTGTTTTTTTTATTTGGTCATTAATCTGTCATTTCTCCAGTTGGTGAGTCCCATCTCATGATAATGTTATATCGTGTATGATGATAGACATTTAACTTGTTTTGATTAAAATGCATAAAGAAATGTCACACTTAAATTGTGTTAATGAAATCTGCCATGCTTTGAAGAGATCCAATGTAAAGTTCGTCCATAAAAAAAAAAAGCCAACCAAGGATTACGTACAGTGCGTGACGTCACTGGAAGGAACATGGCGATGGTGAGTGACGGTCCAGCGGCAGCTCACACTTACAACAGTAAGTATAGGCCCACGCGGGGCTTGGTGTACCTTGTTTGACCTTAGACGTGACCCCATAGTGCCCAGGAAGACGTAGAGGTGGTGAACAGTAGGTGTTAGCACAGTGATGAGTGTGAGTGATGTAAATAAGCTGGTGAGGCAGAGTGGAGGGAGGACTGTTTGGCCGTCAACACTTGATGCATGTGTTCATGGTGTAGCGATGCACTGTTCGGTTAAAGATTCGTTTGGTATTATTTTACATCTTCACCTGAATGCTCTAGAAAGTTAAGGGTTATGTTTGTGCATTATCTAATGCATCCTGAGAAGGTTTTCTTAATTACATTTCCGTCGCAAATTCCTAGTTTCTGAGATATTCAATGTTTTCTATGAGACCTCTTCGAAAAGTAAAGTTTAGTTTGGTTTGAAGAAGGTTCTGTATTTGTCAATATAGGTTAAGGTTTGGTTAATTTAGGTTCGGTTCAGTTATGTTAATTTAGAAGCTATCAAATGTTTTCTATGATTAAAAGTCGGGGATTGGACGAGTAGCAGATGCCATTTTCTTTCGTAGCCACACGCCACTCTGGTGAATATGTAAAAAATTACCATTCATTTCTTTAACCACTCACTATTTTGTACACAACTATTTTTTTCGGATAAATTTTGATGTTTGTTTATCTTGTCATGCAGCCAATTTTTTTTTATTCCTCCCTCAATAAGTGAAAAGTAAAGATTGCCTAAAAGTCAGATGAATTCAAAACCATAAAAATCAATAATAATAATAGCAGTTTCTCTTGTCTTGTCTTAAGTTAAGGTATCTTCACGGTCGACTTGGGAGTCCAGCGCCTCCACACCTGTGCTCCATCCTGGCGTATTGAATCTGGTCCAGGATGGAGTTGGACCCCACTGTTCTTGCGGTAGGGACGTAGGGTTGTGTGGAATAGGAGGCTCATCTGGCAGCAGGTCCAGAAATTTATCAAGCCTCCTCTTGAAAGTTTCCGTGGTGTAATTATAGTCAGGTCTCGTATTTCCCGTGTAATTATAGTCAGGTCTCGTATTTCCCTGGGTAGACAATTGAAAAGTCTGGAACCAACATTGAGAAAACTTGCTGAGAGGATAGTTTTGTGTGTGTGTGTGTGGTTGTTTGAAGAGCATGTCCTCCCCAGACGTGGCAGATGTTGGTTTGTGATGCCACCTTTATCTTCAAGGAGAGGGTTGGGTACTATACCTTCAAGAATTTTCCAAGTATATATAATGTAGTACTTTTCTCTCCTCTGCAGAGTATATCTTCAGTTTTCTTAACCTTTCTCAATATGGTTTATCATGAAGATTTTTAGTTTCTTGGTGAAAGCTCTCTGGATTTGCTCTTTTTTGGATTTCACAGATTTTACTGGGTGACCACAGGTGGCACATACGTACATTCCAGTTGGGACAGTACTAGAGATTTCCACAATAATAATAGGTGATCTGGGTCATCATCGATGTCCCCAATAATAATCAGGAGTAATAGAGAGCCCAATATTGATCCCTGAGGACTTCACTGATTACTTTACCCACTTGACTGTGTCGCGTTAAGTTATTTATTATGGAGCCATGTTCTGGTCTTGTCACCGATTCCCAGAGTTTTTAGTTTTTGCAGCAGTATACCATGGTCCACTTTATCAAATGCTTTAGCAAAATCTAAATACTATATCACATGGACACTTTCTCCATATTTGACATCTTCAAGAATATTGCCATAGTGCTCAAGTAACTGGATTAAACACGATCTCCTTTTCCGAAACCCCTGTTGGCCTGGGTTGAGCTTATTGTTCTCCTCCAGGCAGGAGACCAGGTGCTTCCTCAGTACAAGCAGTGGTGGGCGCCGTTAATCATAAAGTTAACTTCGTTAATCTGTTAACCAAAAATTTAACTTCGATAACCGTTAATCAGTTAATTCTTTCAAAATTAACGGAAGTTATCAATAAACCGTTAACGTTAATTATTATTATAGAAAAAACAGAAAATCAGTTTTTGCTCTAAAACCACCTTTGAAAAGTGCCAAAACTATAAAATCAGCCTATATGATTTTTTTTAAGGGCTTTAGAAACCAAAAACTATTGTTTCTTTATGCTTTAGAGTAAAGAAAAAAGGCGGATTTTATAGTTTTAACTTAAAAAAAAAAGATAGGCTGATTTCATAATTTTGGGCCTGTTTTAGGTTTTTAAAGGCTTTTAGAGCCAGAAAAGGCTGTTCTTTTGTTTTTAAATACTTTGTTCTCTTGTTTTAGAAAAAAATGAGGAGTCAAACGAGAGAACAAGGTATTTATTTTATACTCAAGGAGTTAAAGACATTTTATTATATATATATATATATACTATACATAGCTTCACAGGAACCACCCACAGGCCTTCCAGGAAGCAAGGTAGCAAGTAAAATACTCTTCATAAGGTAAGTTCTTTATTTATTGTATGAAATATCAGTGCTTTGTTTCACATTTACATTATGTCCTGAAAATGTTTTTAGATAGTTTTGCCAGAAAACTTAGGAAATAAACAAATTACAATAACCCAAAAAAATTGCAAAAATATCACGGTAATTTTGGAAACTGCAGAAGAGTTATAAGAATTACTCTTTGATCTTATGAATGTTTTAAAGCTGGTTTAAAAATTTACACGATCAAAGAGATAGATAAGAGATGGAGGAAAAGGCCGACTGGCTGGTTGCAATCACGATCTTTATAAAAGCAGCATGTAATCACCCATTCTTTTTGCCTGATGTTTCAAGATCAGTTATCTCACTTTTATGAAGATTACAAGTTGTGGGAAAAGTTAATGAGAGTTTAAATGCTTCACAAAGCAAAGGGAAAGCATATTTGGACAGAGTTCATGTTAAGCTTGTAAGCATGGAGTTCCCCAGTGACCAAGTGAGTCAAGAGGAACACCAACTTAAAATCACCAACATTGTGATAAATGAACTTTAATATACATGTTCTACAGCTGGTGTTCATATCCTACATTCTTCAACCCTTCTTCAACAGTACTAACTAAACCTGTCTTGTACTGTCAAATCTTGAGCATTTTAATACTGGCAACAACAACTATTGAACTATGTCTTTTACTTTTGGAGGAAACTCAAGTGTTACCGCCACATCAAGGAAACTGACCCAACTACCACAAACCAGACTGTCAGTGATGGTTATTGCTGGAGCTGTTCTCACTGTCCTCATCACTTTCTTCCTCACTCTCTTCCTCTTCCATCTCACTTTCTTCAGTCTCTTCCTCCTCCTCACTCTCCTCTTCCTCCACCTCACTCTCCTCTTCCTCCTCTTCACTCTCTTCTTCCTCCTCCTCCTCCTCCTCCTCACTCTCTTCCTCCTCCTCCTCCTCACTCTCTTCCTCCTCCTCCTCTTCACTTTCTTCTTCCTCCTCCTCTTCACTTTCTTCTTCCTCCTCCTCTTCACTTTCTTCTTCCTCACCCTCCTCACTTTGTTCCTCATCCACTTCCGTACTATTCTCAGGTGATGATGACCGTGATGGTGATGATGACAACGATGGAGAGGCGGAGGAAGATACTTCCCTCATCTTTTCTAACTTCATTTTGAAAAGGTTCAGGTCGAGGTTTGCCAGATGCTGCAGGAAGCCATTATTTGGGCGAATCTCACGTGCTGAAAGGTAAGGGAAAGCTTGCACTTCAGAATAAATAAAATCGGTAAGTTAGTTAGTTAAGTTAGTAAGTTAGTTAATCCCTTTAAGGTATATATAAAATTCTACTTTCTCTTTCCACTTTGAAGTATTATTTAAAATGTAGAAAAATAATCAGGTGTACAGTATGGTTGCCTATTTTGCAGGAATATGGTTGTTACAAATGATGTATACATAAGGGTCTACTACCAGTTTTGTCTATTTTTCTATCATTGCCTACTTGACACATCACCGTTTAAGGTTATCATACAGTAAATATTTCCTGTAAGAAAGATGAGTGTAATAAGATGAAAAAAGGAAGCAGCGAGTAGCATGGGCTGAGGGTTTTGACTCATGATGCTGACTCGGTATAACTTTGCCTGTTTGCCCATACAAGATTTTCTTACTTTGAATTAATTGATTGCTCTTTAAGTAGATCTTACAATGTGATCATATTACCATAGCCTGTTCTATTTATATATCTATAGTCTCTAATACCTCATTCTCTCCAGGTGTCTCCCAAGTAGATGGCCACAACAGAAGAGCCTTCACCTCTCCCTATCCACATACTCCCCCTCTATTCTCTCTCTCTCTCTCTCTCAGGATGTCCCCCACAGGATGTTTACGAACCACAGTCAAGACTCACCACAGTCTCCCATATATATATATATATATATATATATATATATATAATATATATATATATATATATATATATATATATATATATATATATATATATATATATAATATATATATATATATATATATATATATATATATATCCACATCCACGAGAGGGCAGCATACTCTAAGTAAGGCCCTATCTGGGGCTTACAGAGCAAGGGCTTACCCCTTTTGTCAAGGAAGCCAGCCACTCTTCGTAGGGCAGTGACCCTGTGGGAGGCCTTTTGGGCAATGTGTTTGATGTGGCCATCATATCGTAGCTCTTGGTTCACCTCCACTCCCAGAATCTTGACGGATTCCTCGAGTGAAAGAGGAATGCCATCAAAGCCCATCTTCCCCTCAACTGCTGGCTTGGCGGCAGGGAACTGAGAGATCACCATCTGCCTGTGTCTTCTCCGGTGCAAAGGTCACCTGCCAGCGTGTACCCCACTCCTGTATAATGCGTAGCTGCTGATTGATCTCATCAGCAGCACGCTCACTGTCCTGCCATGGGCCATTTGCTTGTTGCCACCATCCTCCTACAGGCCGTCTGATGCAGGTCCTTGTTGTGCCGAGTCAGACTTCGCTTGTAGCGGAGCCACGCAGAGTACTTGGACTCGACAGCAATACGGCAATGGTGGCCAAACCATGGCTGGTCCTTTGGTCTGGTGATGTATACCCGGTGTGGAACATGTCTTCTCTGGAGGGCCAGGAGGCATGAAGTCATGGCTCACAACATACCCCTGCAGTAGAGTTTTCCCACCGTGTGCCTCAGGTTACGTCACAAGGATTCCCAGTCCGCCTTGTCCTATAGCCAAACAGTGCAGGAGGTGGCCTTGTCCCGAGCCACTCCCACATCCACCTGGGTCAGGACAGCGCGGTGGTCAGAGCTACCTACGAGTTCCAGCTGGTGACAGCGAAGTGTGTCCTGGAAGTCTGAAATGACAGGATCTAGTGTCCCTCCCCTTTTGTGTGTAGGGAAGGTTACGTGGTCCATCAGACCCTGCACCGTTAGGAGTTTCTCGTAGGCAGGTGGTGGTTAAGGTCACCCACCACCATGATGTGCCTGCAGCGGTGTGCCAACATAAACTCGTCCAGGGTCTTGGTGAAGTCCTGGAGCGAGGCGGGTCCCTGGCGCACAGCAGGATGGCCGAGCGGTCTTCCAGCATCACCCGGAAGAACATCACCTCCATCTGGGGTGGTGTGTCCACGTCGAGGTGCTGGACCTGCACTCCCTCCTTAAAACAGACAGCTACTCCACCACCTGCTTGCTCATGGCGGTACCTCCTGGCCCAGTGGGTGTAGCCACGTATTTTGCCGAATGTGGGCTCTACCTCGCTGTTGAGCCAGGTCTCCGTCACCACAACTATGTCGGCACTATGTCGTAGTACACAGTCATGGGTCAGGTCGCTGATGTTCGTTTGGAGACCATGTACATTAGCAGAGAGTGGTCTCTGAACAAACATCAGCGATGTGACCCACAACTGTGTACTACAACATAGTGCTGACATAGTTGTGTTGTCTCTCTCACTGTTCCCAGCATTCACTTTCATCTACATTCTTGAACCCACAACTCTTAGGCTTACATCCTGTATCTATACTTTGCTAGGTGAACAGGAATTACACATAACCCGGGATTTGAACCCAGGACAAGTATAGTATGAATAAGAACTGTAACTGTTTTGGCTCAAAAAGGAGATAAACTATGGAAAGACCAGTGTCTTCCATTGTGGAGACTTACTTTTCCTCATCATGGTGAGGGCATCTGCAGCTGTCATTCCTCGATGTATCATGAGGAAGGCTGCCACAATACAGGCTGACCGTGACCGTCCCTGCCGGCAGTGTACCAGTACCTTGCCTGCATGCAAAAATAATGCATGACTGGAAAAACAAAATCATTCCTTTTTGAAAATCAACAAAGGAAATTTATTAGCCTTTCTTCCAATTTCAAATCTCTTCTGTAATGCATTATGATTAAAATCCTACCTTGAGTAATGATGAAATTCAATGTATAACAAAACTAATGCAAATCCCATTACAAGGATGATATGTGGAAAGGTACTAATTTCTTGAAATTTTCTAGTAAGGGAAATCACGATAAAGAGTAATTTGGTTCCTCCAACTGTGGTTGTTTAGCTGTTTATTATGCAGCGAGCTCAAGAACTTATGGGAAAATGGGGATTATGTTCCTGACTGCACCCAAGCATACATGACTACTATACCTGGACATATATTGTTGTGCGACAGCAACGGTGATCGACTGTTTGGGATGATAATTCAAAAGACAGATAATTTACTGCCTCAGTGGGTGCTACCTTAAAACACGTCATCACCACAGTAGCATTACTACTACATCCCATCCTTTCTCCACTCATACCTCTTCCTCTTGTTCCTTCATCTAGTACAATTACCTACACTACAGTGCTTACATGTCAGGAGGAGGATGCCTGGCCACCTTTCTCTATCTTAATCACCAAAATTTGGCCAGGTAGGTTTAGTTTAGAGATGATAGTACATCAAATGCTAGTATAAACGTAACTCCCATGTACTCAATGGGAAGAGAACTGCAAATTGTATGAACGTTTTTTCATTTGAAGATACATATTTTTCAAAAGAAATGATACTTTGTTGAGAAAATAAAAATTAAAACATTGATTCATTCTATTAACTAACCTCCTGATGCAAGTGCCTCTTCAATGAACCTTGAGGCCTTTTCAAAGTGCACAGAAATATTGATGAATGGGAGATCGATGAGGTTGAGCCCCAGGTACACAAGGGATGGGTCCTGCAAGTAAGTAAAATCATTCAACAATCATCCCTTTTCATAGAGATGGGATGAAGTAAAAGAAAATCAAGATAAGAAGCTACTAAGAATTACATGTTATTCCCATATGCTTTACTTGTTGTGTAATCACCTACTTTGATTTAAGGTAAAAGGATAAGTAGAAATTAATATATTCATTTCCATCATCCATAAAATTAGAGATTAATAGTTCTCAAACATGTTCATTATGTAGTGTTCTGGAATGATGAAAGAGATGTTTTGTGTCCCACATCTGACACTGAATGCCAATAATATAATTGTTGTAGGCATTCCACCACTTGCATGGTAAGTGGCACACAAGTTAACATTGCAATGATCAAGCATTCATCAATCAATCGTTAATTGGTCATACCTCTTATAACATATGAAAGGAAAAAAAAATATAATAAGTTCTTTGTAGTGATGTACATACAATCACATGTTTATAATCCTGACCTTGTAGAAACTTTGACCTGTTTTAACTGGTGCCGGACCACAGGTGTTGCCAGCTGCATTCAGGATGTGAGTGATGCCAGTCTTGCGAAGGTAAGACTCGTTCATGGCAGCATCACTGTAAATGACGCCACATTCAGAAAGGGTTCATAGTTCACACACACACAATAGAACAAAAAAATTAAAATACCCAAAAATGTTGACATTGATACTTTGAGCACTGTCCTTCATACAATATTGTGTTCTGACAACTGATAATAATTCATATATTTTTCCTATGCTCTCCATCTAATGTAAGTATGTACTCTAAATTGGCATAGCACAAAATTACTCCATTGGAACACAGGTTCTAACACAAATACTCAATTCTACACTAGCATGGATCAATCTGGGTCATTAATTCAATTACAAAAAAGGCACCAACCTGGTTACTGAACATACTAAGCAGGCCCTAAAGTTTTATATATCTGAAATTCTAAAAATGAGGCCGTCTGTAATACTTCAAAAAACTTCAAAGAAGACGCTACAAGCACCCAAGCGGAGGGGAACAAAAGCAGGTGAAGTGGACCAAAACTGCCCCATTTTCAGTGTAAAGACCCACCTGTTAATACTGATTTTTCACATTATTTTTGAACTCTGTGATTGACTGACTAAACATATCTCCCATACCTTCACAAGTTGTGATGGCAAGAAACCTGGGAAGAGGAAGCATGTAAACTTTTCAATAGGTAATAAATTACATGTGATATTGATGATTGAGCATAGGGAAGATTGACCAAAGATACAAGATTTCATTATTGTATTGGTGAAGGGAAAGCTATTAAAGTTTGTTAAAGGAGACGGCAGAAAAACCATGAGGATGTTTTGTAGCCAAGCAAGCTGAATTGTTGGACATATAACTGTACATTTTTAAAGGTACCCCACTATAGTTTATATATATATATATATATATATATATATATATATATATATATATATATATATATATATATATATATATAAAAAACAGTAATCCAGTTCCCTGCCTTTTGGAATGCAGAATGTTTACTGTACACTAAACTAAATAGAAAAAATAGAAGAGCTGTCCAATTTTTCTAATATATCTATCTGATGAAGAAAGAGTAAAGATACCAGTCAGTCTTACCAGTCTCCCAAGTAAAGCTTAGGATAAACTTCATCCATGTCGGCTCCATCCCAGAAGCGGGACACATGCATCCTCATCTCGGGTATTGGACGGAGGCGCGGCTCCACCGTCAACACTATCTCACGAAGATCTTCAAAATCTGTAGTGATGACAAAGGACAAATGGGCAATGTAAAAACCTGCCTAATAATCTTGAGTAACTTTAATGTTATTCTTAAGATTTAGTTGTGTAATGAAAAGTTAAAACTATTTTTCCAACAGAAATAATAAACACTGGAAGGAACTACTGTACAAGATCGACTATTAGGCAACAAAATAACTATAATCTCACATTCATACTAGATTTACATTTGAATAGCTTGGGTTATGAAGAAATGTGGTATTATGACCTGACGCTGATGACTAGACTGACTGTACAGTTTTGTGTGTCAGCTTATAGTGAATCACCACATAAAGTAACTAAAAGTCATGCCAAGGAATCATCAAAGGTGCTTGTGAATACCAAATCCCTAACTTACATGAGGGAAGTTCATTGCCATTGATATTTATTTGCATTCCCATGGTGGCGAGGAAGATGCTCTGTTGTTTGAGAAAGGTCGAGTGAAGCAGAGTAGTTATGAGAGGCTCTCAATTCTCCGACCCAGTTGTAGTTTTTTTTCTAAATCACTGATGAAGGTTCCATTACAATCTCTGGCTGTACACTGCTCCTTTTCAGTTACCTTCTTCAAGTGAGAGAAAAAATAAGACACAATGTATCATTTCTAGTTATTCAAAAATACAAATGCTTCATAAGGCTATAATACAAGTAAGCTTTTATATAGTTCATGATAGCGATAGTACATTTTACACATGCACAAGAGAGAGGATGTAACAAAAGAGACATTAAACATAATAAAAAAAATTACTTGTAGGTATAAGTAAATGAGGAGAAAGAAAGAAAAAGTCTGAAGACTATGCACGGGAAAGGAGTAAGAAATCTAAGTACAATAAAATAAAAAAAGGACAGGCAGAAAACCTATCTCAATGTAAACCTCATGGCAACAGAAGGAATTGCAATTAGGCCAATGCAATAAGTGAAGTTGGTATATGTGTGGTTTTGGAAAGCTCCGCCACCCGGCTGCACTTCACCAGTCACTGCCCTGGCTCGAGACTGTCTCTGAGCTGAAACAACAACATACATGTGAGGATTGTATTCTTTGAAATTCCCATTGAAGAAAATGGTATTGCAACTTTTAATGACACATAAAACTAAAACAAAGTCCTTGTGCATGACCTTTCATAGGTGTGGTATCAAATTTCTTATATCTTCAACCAATATTATCATTTATGATTTTTATGATTTGAAAGAGAAAAAAAATTTCACCTCCAATATAGGTTTTTATATATTACACAACAAACAAACACACACACACACACACTGAATGATAGTAGATTTGGAGACGGGACAGTACAAGCATAGCTCTATTCCTGTATATTACAACTAGGTAAATACAACTACAGTCGAGCCCCACTTAGCATGAGTATATTTAGCGCGACTCAATTAGCGCAAGCTATCATCCACCAAGAGAAAAAGTAATTAACTTGAATGCCTCAGTTAGCAGTAACCGTCATCAGCATCCATTCACTTAATTCTTGCACTAAATGGGACTCAACTGTACTCATAAAATGTAAATCACAAAATAATTTCCACTACATTAGTAGCATATAATACAAGAATAATATATCATAAGTAAACCATAGAAACATTATAATGCTCAAGAGATAACTAGGAAACGAAACAAAATATATCAAACAAAGTAAATAAGCAAATAAATAAAGCAAATAACAATAAAATTAAAATAAACAAATAAAGACTTAAAAGAAGTTTCATACAGGAAACTCATTTTTCTTGAATTATGCAAGTCTCACATATCAAGAAGCTCAACTTGTGCCATATTGAATCCCAATCCAATAATGATAGCGTGGAAAGTAAGAAAACCCCAGCTAACTGTTGTGACACAATGGATGATTAAAACTCATCTTGTGTATTGAGCAATGAGTTGCAAGTGTTGAAAACCACATGCTATTGATGTGAGGGAGGAACGAGATGAAAAAAAAGAGGAACAACCTCAGGCACCTCCACTTGATTATGATCAAGGACTCTCATGAGATAACAACACACTTATAATTAATTATGATTCCTTCAGAGGTAGCACGTGTTTGTATGATGCTGTAAATACTTGATCAGTATGACTCATGTGCCCATGACATCCTCAGGCCGTTCATGACTGAACTTTTGTTAGCCTTTCATCCTCTCAGCATGGTTCTTACATTTTAGGAAAGAAGAGGATAGTGAGAGGTTAAGAAGAAAAGATAAATGAAACAAGGGCAAATAAGGCTAGAAGAAAATGGCCAAGCATAAAGTGGTGGGACTGAAGTCCGAGGCATCGCAGCATCAGACATCAATCTGTAGTCCTGAAGTCCCTCCACAACTGTAATGGGCTTGGAAACGGAGGGGTTTTGTGCATATAATTGTATGATATATTTATGCTTCTTTCTGATTCCAATTTTGTTGCGCAGCTTGGGGGAGTTGGTGCCTGGTAACTGAGGCTGACCCGCTCCCATGAAAAAACTGCCCTTAGTGACAAAGGCTACACCTTTAACAATTCACACTTGCCAAGAAACTTAAATTTATTGTGTTACATCCATAAAAATGCACACTTGCTTGGTTATCTATTTATTTTTGTTCAATAATTCCATTGGTGGAAACAATCCTGCATTCATAAACTTGAAATATAATCTGTAACAATTTATTCAGAGATTTCTTAAAAAAAAATAAATATAGGCATATAACACGAAACCCTAGAAAATAGTGTACTAAGTCCCTGTATTGTAATATCACTGTTGTAGTTGTGGTGTACTATGGGGTTGTAGTCACAAATATGGCCACTTCTTTAAAATATATAAAATAGAAGACCATGTAGTAGCTATACAAAATAATGTGGATCACTCATAAACTATGTGGATAAATAAAATCTTTAAAGAGTATTTGTATGAGAGCTTCAAGTGTCCTGGTTCATGACACTTGCAAGCCTTTAACTATGACTGAGAGTAACCTGTCCAAAGTCACAAATTTTTGTTGATGTACACCTTGGTCCCGCATAGAACGTGTTCAGATAGAACGATTCTCTTATAGAACGAGCGACCAAAAATATTAAATAAAAATTATTGCACAGAACGATCGTGACCGTATAGAACGGGGTGGCGGAAATAAGTGAAGCAAGTCCGAGAAGTTTTTATACAGAACGAGCGTAATCGTATTGAACACACCCAGAGATGACGTAGTGCTGACGTCACAGGCATCTGCGCCGCTTGGATGACTCTGTTCCCCCCTTCCTCAGTCGACCTACTACCCTACCGAACGTTGTGTGTGACTAGTTTCGTTTTCAGTGATCACGCATCTGACCGCCAACTTCGACCAACAGACATGCCTGGCTGTGCATCTATGAAACGGAAAGCCATCTCCTTCGATATAAAGAAGGAAGTTATTGCACGGAAAGAGAAAGGAGAGGGAAACACAGCCATAGGACGTGATTTGGAGCTATCAGAGTCAAGTGTAAGAACAATTTGGCGCAAAAGAGACGAGATTCATGCATCCATCAAGGCCTATGGGGCTTCCAAGTTAGACTCAAGGAAGCGGGCACCTGATTCAAAGGTAATCAAGATGGAACGGTATTTGAACACTTGGATTAGTAAGAAAGAATGTGAAGGGACAAGCGACAAATAAAGGAGATGGCTAAAGAATTCTACCTAACCATTTATGACAACCAGAAGGTACAGCCGTCTGGTTTTAAGGCCTCTACAGGATGGTTGTATTGCTTTCTTGAGAGAAAGAAAATCAGAAATGTTAATTTAATCGGTGAAGCAGTCTGGGCTGATAACTTTCCTGAATTGCTAAAGGACACCATAGAAGAGGGTGATTATGATCCCGAGTGTGTGTATAACATGGATGAGTGCGATCCTCTGGTGAGCCTTGGGTTGGCCCCTCTGGTGAGTCAGGCGCCTCTGAGGTCACTATCGATGAATTCACAGGCTTCATGAGGGATGTTCATGCCTTCAGGAGCTTGAGGGCTATCAACATCCTCACAGATCATGCAACTGATCCTTACAAAGCCTCGGACTCCCCCTCCCCCTGTACATAGATCCCTGTAGGATTAAGCTAAGGAAAACCTTATTTAATGTTTTTTAACCATTTATATTTAATAATATAAATATGCAGTGTTCTTTAATTTCAGGGACAATTTTGGTGACCGATCGACCAATTGTTGTTTTCCCCATAGGCTACATGTATCACATAGAACGATTTCACATAGAACAAAGTCTCTATCGACCTATTGGACGTTCTATACGAGACCGAGGTGTAGTTTGAGAGGACAATGAGAATGAAAAACAATATGTACTATACAGCAAGATATACACCAAAAGGAGCCCAACAAGCACTCTTGCAACAGAGCAGTGCTACCTTACTACCTTTGGGTATTTTGGTTCAGAAACTCAAATGCCATACATAACACCAAAGCCTAAACTTGTCTCTCAATGGATCTAATAACGGAAAAGAACTTAAAATAACATCCAGATCACCAGAAAATGTTGTTTATCAAAAAATCTAACAAAACCCCATTAGGATAAAGAAACATTTATTACAGTTGATAGTTATATAACGTACACTGGATTCTCGTTATATGCATCTTCACTTATGTGACAAACCTATTCCCCCCCATTTCTCTTTATATGCATCCAAAGCTTAGTTAAGTGAGTGGTTGTTGATGAGTATTGTGTGTGATGAGAAGTACAGCCATCCCACTGCTATCACGCGTTCTGCTTTCTTGTTTTACTGCTATCACGTACACATCAAAAGCTGACACATTCTTGCTATAGTGCAGTTAATTCCATTATCACGCATGCATCAAATCTGATTAGAATAACCTGGTTTGTGACACACTTGTACATGATTGGTTTGAGGTCACTGAGCCTCCCTGCCTGTGATTGTCTGATGCTCTCCCACCACCTCACCAAGTGTGCGTATCCTCTGTGATCACAGTCAAGCAAGAGCTCACACGTTAATTTTGTTGTTACCTGTGTTAATTCTAATTCGTGGTGGTGATGAAGTGGGTGATGTGTCATGGGTGAGGGGAGGCAGGGAAGGGGGTTGAGGGTAGAGGACCCGCAACCTTCAATTTTGCTCCACCACCTCACTCTACTTTTTTTTTCTTCTTCCTTACAAGCAACTATTTTCTCTGGAGCTACAATGACGATGGCTGTTACAATATGAAAATGAGAAATTATAGATCAAATAAATCTTGAAATCCCTACAGAATGCATTGTTATTTTCTCCATTTGAATAATCCTTCACATTGTGCTTTTTTCACACCATGCATTGCATATAATGAGGATTTAGTGTACAAAATCTTCATTCTCTGTTTACTGTGATTGAAAATTTCCCATAAATTGATTCCTTACAGAGACAAGACACTTCTAATTCCTGTTACTCTCAGTCTTGTCCAATAATTGTGCCTTAAACCTAATTTCACACTTCACAGCGATGATTATACTGAAACAAGCCAATATCTATCTGAGTTCTCCCTCATTCTCTCTTTCCATTGTGCTTGCAACCTTAGTTCCCAGCAGAAGGGACTGTTGACTGGTGGAATGGCTGCTAGAGTTGGCTTTTCTCCTTGTTGAGTTTGTTGTCCAGGTCAGCTAGCTGCCTGAGGAACCCATCATTAGGGTATATAGCCCCTCTGTTCTGGCGCAAGGCCTGAATGGCATCTACGGCAGACATTCCTTTCTTCAGCATGAGATAAGCACATGATATTGTAGATGAGCGTGAGATGCCCATGAAGCAATGCACCAGGACCTTCCCTGTCAAGTCATAGCCTTAGATATAATTCAAAGACCATCTCAATAATTCAAATGATTAACTTAAAAACAATGGTAAATTTGACCTTTTTAATAGTAGACTAATTCTGTATTGCTAAATTTCATGCAACCATACACCAGTGGTTTAGTTATGCAATAGTTTACTTTTATACTGAAAGGAATTCTATTTATAGCAATGTAGAATGCATGCATAATGTACCAAAAGTCTACAGAAAATATGACACATCTTGAATCTGCAGCAAGTCACTCACCTCCCCCATTTAGGGCTTCTTCAATGAAGTCAGCCCCATTCTCAAAATACTGTGTTATGTTGGCAGATGGAAAGTCCAACAGTTTCATGCCCATATATTTAATGCCAACGTTTTCATAATATCCAGCATCAGTATCAACAGTTGCAAATTTGCTCCCTTGAGCTGTGTTCAGTACATGAGTGATCCCCATGGTTTGCAAGTATGTCTTGTTCTTTGCTGCACGCCTAGAACAAATAATGCATAACAACCAGTTAAATAATGACAAGTGATAGTTATGACATACATTAAAGTATAAACCGAAGGGTTGTAAATATTCCACGTCATTGGTCCACAAACACTTCAAAGTAACAAGATTCCTTTCACATTAAGTTAAGTACAAACATTTAATGGCTCAAGGTAATGTAGGTTATCCATCAACAAATCTAATGGAAATCCAATATCTGCAATGAATTAGGATATCATAATTTTATTTTGGCAAGTTACTGGTAAAGCTGGTGCCTAATATGGAACCTGAATGTGTTCAGTAAATAGAATCAAATGTCTCTTAAGCAAACACCAATTGAGTGAATTAAAGGTTTTATGAATCACATCATCACAATAATAAACTGTTTCAAATACATTGCAAATTCAGTTACCAAAAGTTATAACAGGTTGAGAATCCTTAATATGGAATTCTAAAATCCAAAAGACCTCCAAAATCTGGAAGTTTTTGAGTGCTGCCATGATGTGCCACAAATGGAAAATTTCAAATTTCCAGTCAGTTGTCACCAGTCTGTTGTTGGCAGAACTCACATGAACACCTTCATGCATAGCCACATGTTTTGTTGTCAGCGTTGTGAAGATATTATTTTTATAAAACCTCGTAAGTCCTTATGAGAGCTCATAAAGTCAAGCTCATAAGTCTTTCATAACTTGGCTCACACTCTCAATTGTAAGATTCTCAGTGCTGATCAATAGCTCAATAGCTCACTTATTTATTCAATGGAAAAGAATGAACTGCATATGCTTAATCTTAACCATACTGTTGTTACTAGCAATGCACATGAATCATAAGGTCCTTAGTTACATAAAGATGAAAGTGCCATCTAATGTGTGTGCAGAAACAAATACCAAGTGACTTTTGCTAGTTATATCTTTAAACTGTATCCAGACATTGAATGCACCTGCTCAAGTGACTTCACAATATACTAGAGGAGCTTCAAAGCACATCAGGTGCATCCACTTGAGAAGCATAAAAAAGATTAACAAAAAATTGTGATAGGCGGTGTTATGCTGAAGAACATGATATATGTTTTTCCAATTCTATAAAAAGACAATGTGAAATTATATTTCTTCAATACCATGGAAGCAGCTATGACCACAATTTATAAAGGGGCTTAATAAAATTGATGGGATGTATTCAGTCATCACGAAAATCATTATACAAAAGTGAAGTTGAACTCCTTCAGCCTACAATGAAGACTTGTTCTTTTTAGAAATCAGCTCATTTGATAAGAAAATATGTAACAATATAAAGTATCTTCCCTATTCAAAGCAAGTGGAATCTGGTGCATCATATGAAAACATCCACTACTGTTCAGTTGGCACTTCAATTTTCTGGCCAGATATTTTTCATGACACGTCCGAACACTACCTTATTATACGCCATGGAGACTATAGAGCAATATCTTGTTATCCTAAATTCTTATCCTGATGTTGTAGTGTTAATATCTAGTCAGATGTTCACACTGTTTCCTTTTACTGCATGCATCAGCCATTACCACTCTGTCCAAGAGATCAACCACTACGTCACTAACTACCACACACAACACTGGGATACAGTGAGGAACACAACACTGCACTTCCCCAATAAGTCCTGAGAAAAAAACAGCTTTACTGTCCACAGAAATGTAGTAGAAGTTACCTTCTTCAGTTGAAATAAATTCCACATTGACGTACCTTTTCTAAATACAATGGAACCTTGCATTATGAGTGCACCATATAACAAGTAATTTGTAGAACAAGCCGAGGCTCAGGCAAATTTTTGTCTTGTTTTACGAGTAGAAATCTGCATTACGAGCGAGGTTCATACAGTGACCGCTAGGCTCGTACACGCTCTCCCGACAAGCGTGGCCACCGCCCGCTCAGTTCACATGGATATCTTGTCATGGAAGCATCCCTATTGTGTTTTCCCAGTGTTTTTCTTTTAGTTTTGTGCGTATTTTTGCTATTATTTTATAATAATTACTGTAGTTGTGGGTTCTAAGAGTAGTGCAAAGAAAAGTTCTGAGAAAAAGAAAGAGCTAATAACGATAGAAATTAAGAAGGAAATCCTTGATAAACATGAGAAAGGAACTCGTGTAGTGGACCTTCCAAACAATAATAATCCTCCTCCACCGCTCCATCATCTTCCTCGCACACAAATCATCCCATCTTTAAAGTAATTAAATTAATAAAACCATTTATATTATTTCTTTTGCATTCTCTTTGACTGTATTAGGTAAAGATTCGTTTCCTTAACCCTCAATATCTCCTTACCTTTATAATGCACTGCAAATTCAACCTCAGAAACTTGTTCAGATTACTTCAAAAAATTACATCATCACAACATGGCCGCTCAACAAAAGCACAGAGTTCCATCACTGCACCTTTAGAATTTTTTGCACCCTTTGAATACAAGTGCTGCACTGGTACTGCCCGCACCCTTGGAATTTCGCACCCTTTGAGTGCGCACCCTTGGGGGGCTGACTGTATTGTTTTCTGATGATATGAGATGTCTAGGTTATACACATTCATACTCACAAAATATTCATAATCATATAAATAAGTAAGGTAAGTGAAACAATCATTGCATTTCATAATAAGATTGCCTTTATATATGCTAATCTGTGTACTATACGAAAAATACTGGTTTCTGTCCCACCAAATACCAAGCAATGTTCATTTTCAAGTAGTGGACAAGTTGATTCCCCATTTAGTCCGTTACAATGAGGTTTGAGTGTCTTACAGTTTTCACATGCAATTGCTCTCAACTGATGGTACAGAAGGTGCTCTTTAAAGTGTCACACTGACGAGCCAAAAACCTGCTGCTTTCATGCATTATAAAAAGTGGCACATAGAGGTCTTTGGAAAGGACAGTCAACAGGGGTGAATTTAAGATTTTTTAAGGGGAGTCACAGGTTAGGGAGTTGTTTTGGGGCCTGAGGAGGGATTTATTGCATTTGTTGTTAGATCTGTAGATACGTAACCCTACAGGGACAAAGGGGAGTGACCTTGGCCAAATGGTATCCCTGTATATGCCACTGATTACAAATGTGTTCAGGATGCTAACAATTAAGGGTGCATAACAAAAGATGAGGTGAGGAGAATAAAGAAAATTATGTTTAGGCAGAGTGGGTATTCAATAAAAATATCAATTCATGTTCACATACATGATTAAATGAAATATAAAAAAAATATGTTGAATTTTTTCTTACCTGAGTGGCCAGATATAAAATGGGGAAAAGGAGGGAGCAGGGACGGTTACCATCTTTTTCCATACCATGACTCTTGAAAACATGAAGTCTGTGATATCATCTTTTATGTCAGCAGAAGCAGGGCAGATGTATGCTGCCCATCACATATCTTATCCACTAAAAGGCAATGAACATACTAGCTATATATATCTGTACAGTAAAAGTACTCTATACTGAACAATGAATGTGCTAATCAAATGTAACTACAATTGAAGAAATAATGTGCACAATGTAGCCATTTTAAAAATGTTATGCTTTAGAGGCCTTAAAAATTGCCCCAGCAACAAAGCAATAGAAGTACTTTAGTTATGTTAATATTTCTTTATAATGAATGCAAAGTAAATTTGCTATCTAAATAGAACTGCACTTTGAGAATCAATAAAAATTCATAAATGTTCAATTTCTGACTCCTTCCCAATATTCATTCACCAAACCTTATGAGACTATTATAATTGAAACTGTATGAAAACTTAGTATCACAATTATCCATCTATCTATACATCAAGCTAACGCCCTCAAGACAGGTAGCTGAGACAAGCCAAGAATAAACATATACATGCATACATGCATACACATACGCTCACCCAGTACAAACAGGACATGAGGTGAGTCACGCAGATAGGGATGAGGGTGAGAGTCTTATCCACAACATAGCCTTTGGGTTTACCTCTGCCACTTCATAGGTAACTCATGACCCTCTCCCTCCCTACACCTGATCCCATCCAAGGGTCACACCAGATGCGCGGGAACTTTCTTAATGGTTTGTGAAGGCTGCGTCATACTCATGCATTCACTGCTGCTCTCCATTCACCTCTACCACACACAATCAGCCTCCCTTGTTCCACAAACATTCCTCTTTCTCTCAATGTCCTTTTCACATCATCCGTCTATCCTTTTCATTTGTGGCCTTCCTCTCAACCTCACACTTCTCACATAAGATAACTGGTACTCCTCTATTCTCCTCATATTTCCAAACTACCTCAACACATGCCGCTTGACCAACCAACTCTTATAATACCAGTTTGGGCCACCTAATTCCTCGGTCCATTTTCTAGTCTTTTACAGATATTGCAGCACTGGTCAAGCATTACCAGAAGACTTTAGCTTACTTAAGAAGCTTTCTCGAGAAAAGTTTCTCTTGTAGCTATACGTTTAATTGAACACAACCTTGAATAAGTCAAATCAAATCTACATATAAAAGCAACACAATATTTTGAACAGTTCAACAGTTTTTCAAAGTGTAGTGGTCAAGCAAGGTTCTAAGGACACTTAAAATCTAGAACAGTATGTAATACTAATCATAGTCTATCGTGAAACTGGTAACCGTTTCATCCCTAAAGACTATTACAGGGAAAAAATTATGAGCCCTTCCAAAGTCAAAGTATCAGTAACACCACCTGGGGTGAACATGAGTTCCACCCACACAGAGGTCATTCAGACCATATTGTATCATAGGTTATGAAACAACTGCAACAACACAGGTATTCTTATGTTCAATACTCCATTGAAAAATATGATTCTTGAATGAAAGTACCATTCACGCCAAATGAAAAGCATATCTCCAAGGCAAAACTGGCATTCATCCATAACAAGACAAGTGTTTCGTGCATCAGGTGACGTATATACTATAATAGTTATACTTAAAAAGGAAAAAACTATCAACATCCAAGATATAATTAATAGCTTTCCTGACACGGTTTGAAAGTGATAGAAGTTTAAATCTGTTTTCTGATGAGAAGAGAAGTGGCACTAGTGTTACATTAACTTTGGAACACCTCAGTTGGTTTTTAAACAGTCAAAAATAAAACAGTCAAATAAAATAAAAATAAATAAATAAATTAATTGATTAATTAAAAAACATAAAAAAACAAGACAAAAGCAGTAATATAATAGTTTAACAAGCAAGAAAACACCATGCATGAAGACTTTAACTTATTGTACCACCAAACACTAATGATTTCTGCACCTTGACCTAGACACAGTTCAACCACAGAAACACAAAAACACACAAGTGCTCCACAATTAAGTGCTGTTCAACTTTGTTTACCTATAAAAGTTTCCTTTCACTTCAAACAATCAATTTACTTGGATGATCTACTTTAGCATGCACCTGTACTTGGGACACTGAACTTTTGGTACGTTTAAAATGAAAGTGTGGTAGTCATGTGATGGGAAACTTCAATTTTAGATGTGGTGTTTTGTCAGTTTTTCCTTTAGATGTAACATTGATGCTCTATGCAAAATGGGTACCTGATTATTGCCAAGTGCATCTGACTCAAGCACTAAGAGGAGTATTGTTCCTTTATTATACTTATACAGTAGTACCTGATGGCATGATATACCTGAGCCCAGGACTACAATGAACACTTCTAAGTATCATCCACTGTTTGATCAATCGAGATGTAGAGTCACAAGAATGGTGTTCATATTGAAAACCTTGGTGTGTTTGTTCAGTGGTGAGCTTCAAAACTCATTACATAAGCAGGTAATATTCAAGCAGTTCATTACTCATTAGTACTTCATACTGATTAACATGTTGACATTTATTGGCAGCAGCATCAATTCTAAACCTGTCACCAATCATTGCAAAGGAACCTTATCATTGTCTGTTCCACTAAACCTGACACCTGGAGCCTAACCGAGGGAGGTGATCATCCGTTCAATAGCAAGAACATTTGTATGGCTTTCATTTGTTATTTTTTCCCCCTTGGTGATGTACAGCTGTAATTGTATGAAACATGGTCAAATATTGATATGCAGTAAGAGCATAGTCCAAAGAAATGATTAACAAACAAAAACAAATAAACAAGCCACATATCGTCATTTAAGCCATTAAAAGACAGTACACTACACTGCGCGTGTGTCAACCCTTCAGAGCTGCCTTTTCAACACCACCACTAACAGAGTGTACACTAAAAACCCAAAGCATTGATGGGCCTTAAAGAATGAGTGAGCAATGATTCTTATTGATTTTCCCTTAGAGAGTGATGAGCAATGATCCATACAATATTTACTGATTTTTTCAATGATGACATTTAATGAGTGTCTCACTATCAAGCATGAGTTACACTTAATGTTGTAATTAATAAAGTTTCCTTGTGGTGGTGGGTAGGATATGCTTGTGTCCAGTAGGTGGTAGTGATGTGGATAGAAGGAAATGGGAATGCAGACAGAAACAACTACATCATCACAGAACCATACCATGAATCCACAACTATTCTTCCAACAGAGTGATGTGTAAGTCTACACAAACTGCATCATTTTTTGTGGCGACAGGATGTGGTAAAGTGACCACCAATTCTACTCATTCACTGCCTCAGGGAGTTGCCAGTGTCTTGATTTAAGTGTGAACCTCCCGGCAAATAAACATGATTGCTAATATATGTACAATAACCATGACAATGTGGGTTAAATTTTATAAGGTTAGTATGTCGTACGCTACTAATACTGTACTGGTTAACTAAATTTCTTACCAGTGTGTGGGAAACATGCTCACCTACAGTGTGACACAGCCTCTTTATCTCCCTTTATTGTATCTTCACTAACACTGCAAATATATCCTCACTTCAGAGGTAAAAAGAAAAACCCTTAGGTAAGATACTCACACGTCACCGATGTAGAGTCCTGGATAGCACTCGTCCATGTCCACATCAAACCCAGCACCATGAGACTCCTTAGGGCTGGGCTTTTTAATTTTCACCTGCGTCTTCTGGATGGCAGTAAGAATGTCTGGGCCAGTCGTGGCTTTCTGTGCCTTGGCCATGGTTCAGCAGGAATTCTTACTACTACTGTGTCAGGGGATGAGTGTGTCTTGAAAAATGTCAATCTCCCAAGGTGCTTATTTTCTTTCAAAAATGTTCGATTTGTTTTTACAGACCTTCACATATTATTATGAGCTTCCTTGTTCAAAGAGAAATAAAAATCAACTCAATATTCACATCACAGTCTTGTTCCTTAATCAACACACATATTAGTTCTGTAACAAAGGTATGACAAACACGAGACTACCACTGAACTACTACTAAAAGACGGCTCCCGGTTGACTGGACTTGTATGTTTATAATTCTAATATAGTATTTATTATGTATTTAGTAAATGTAGTCCTAACTATTGAGTTTCATAAGAAAATACACTTTTATAGAAATGGAAAATATTTTCCCTTCCTGATAATTAAGTACATAGTAAACATGTTGGCAGGATTAAAGGTGATTCAATAAATCCTCCGAGCTAGGTAACTATATGCCACATACCCTATAGTTCTGCTAAGGTTAACGAGAGAGCACTACACCAAGAAGCTGCCGTAATCCAAGATCCAACTTGCAACCTTTAGGTCATGAGCCAAGTACTGTACCACAGCACCCCCTCCAATGTTGGCAAGAATGACTTGACTTGATTGGGAGGATCAGAATAATTTGGGTGGAGGCTAGAATAACTAGGGTGTGATGCCAAAATGAGTGGGGTGAGAGGCCTAAGTGACTAGGGTAGGAGACCGAAACGACTGTGGCTAGATTGACTTGCAATCATAATCTACACAATTGGCATGGTTCTGCAATAGAACTCCTCATGAAAGAACCCTTCCGTGACACATGCAGCCTCCTTTCCCTACACCGTCCTACCTCCTCTTGGAAAATCTACTGTGAATGAAGCTCTACTCTCTCCATTACTGTTTAAAATCTGCTCAGAGGATAACAGACAAAGATGATGGCTAGGTTAAGAATCCACTTGAGCCTAAATTTTGGTTGCCTCTAAAATATTTGCCTCTCATAGTTAACTCAACACAATGTTTTTAGCTTTTCAAATATTGTAGTTACAAGGTTAACATATCTGATTATTACAAACAAAATATATAATGGAACAGGCAACTGACTCTAATATAGCCTTCCAACTTCATACAAACTACATCATTTCACTGATATATGGTTTTACATCACAATTTCCCAGCCTTCACAACCCTCTCAATCAAATACCAAAAATTCCAACTAATTCAGATGGATACATAATAATTTATGAGAAATGTTCACCTTCACTCCGCATTGTCTTACGTAACCTAACTTACATAGGCAGTAAGATGCAAACTGGACTTCAAAATATTGTAGATGATTTCAGAGCAAATATCTTATGTGGCCAGGAATAATGAGTTTCACTTTTTTCAGAAAAATAACTAATAAAAAATGAAAGAAAGAATAAAATATATAGAAATAAATAAAATTATAACAAAATAAAAAGATAATAGATAAGTAAATTAAACAATTCCAAGTCCCTCAGCCTGTTTGCATTACAGTTGTTCACCATCATGCAGGTTACACTACGTACGGTTAGGTTAGGTTAGGTACAATGATGACCCCAGACAAGTGATGGGGACAGTTAGGTTAGGATGTCGTTAGATTCATGACCTGTCAGGGGTGGGGATGAGGACTGAGGTAGAGACATAGAGTGAAGGCAAACATTACCTTATTTTGAACCCAGCAACCATGTACCTCCACCAAAACACTACAGGATAACAAGTAACTGAAATACAGACAAGTACAAAAATGTCATTGTTCGTATACTAACAGTGATACAGCCATTTTCTACCAATGAATTATAAATTAATCTTGTCTGCATAATTACTAAGCCTGAATCAAAGTTAAACACAAATTCAACCACCTACAGCAAGGATCTTATCTGTATATGATCCTTGACCTACAGTGACCCAAATGACTCAACCCTTGCCCCCCCCCTCCAATCCCTTTCCTAAACACTGCCTCCACATGTTAATACAGGCTGTCAGGATTACGTAATATATCATGAATTTAAAAACACCATTATATCAACATTTAGCGTACACTGTTCCACCCCGGGCTGTTACGTGTGATGACATGGCTGTAGCAATATAATAATGAAGGTTTTGAGTTGAGTGGAAGGAAGGCTGCCTCCTCCCTGCTCCTCCTCACCTTCCTCGCCTCTACCATGCAAGGGGAACACACTCAACGAACGCAAACTCCCATGTATTAATGACTTACTCAGCCTCAACGCCGACCCACTAATGATAATAATAAAACAGTACGTAGTAAGGCGACGTCAACACTAATTATAAACTCGTCCTCCCTACATGTTCGCCGCGCCTGCGCTTCCCAACACTTCAAGTACCTAATGCATTACGAGTATATATTTACATCTATCTATCTGACCATTTATCTATCTACCCTCACAATATAATGGCACAATTTGGAAAAATTTTAATAATCTTGTATGCAATCAAATGTATTCCAGCTAAACAATTTATGATATAACAGTTGACAGGTGTGCGTGCCTTGTGACATTACTGCAGACAAAACCATCTAAATAAGGGGAAGCCAATCAGACATGAGGGGGAGCATTCTTATGTTAATATGAATTTCTAAGACACTCCACATATCTTACCAGTGAGGCCATAATGATCACCATGGTTCATATGGAGTTTGGTTGATATTCATTGTCCCAACACTACATAAAGGTTTTGATGATTTCTTAAGGAGACACGGAAAGAAAAGGTTTTCATAATTTTAATTGGCTCAAGAAATTTCAATATCGATAACAGACTTGAGACAAATATTTATTAAGTGTAGACTGGACGGTCATTTTAATGTATTGTCAGTGTATAATTATTCTGTCTTCCACTTGTTCTTTGTTCACATGACAGGCAGTCCATGTCATGCCGAAAAAAATTACAAATTACCATTAATACTATTAGTTTAGTCGGCCTCTTGCAATACAGGTAAAAGTGGATGCATGTCTTTTTAAACCAGATACACTATTCTAGGTAGCACAGTGAACATACGTACTCTGAACTTCTCTAAAACACTACCAAGAACACACTTGATGGCTGTGTGGTTAGGTATGAGACTCGTGGAAGGAAGTGTGCTCACAACTGGAGGTCATCACAAATGGGACACAGCTCCATCCAACGGAGTATATTTCCTTAAAGATGTGACCTGGGACAAAGGACTAAATTATATATTTGTATTCTCTGACACCCATCTAAAGCTGATCTTTGCCAAACAGAGGTTTCTAATATAGCAGTAGCAGCAGTGCTTTGTTTTATTGTATTAAGAATATCCTGGAAGGAAAGTTGCCAAACCACCATTTGTTAAAATAAAACTTGTATGTTTAGAAATGGACATCAGAAGGATGTCTTTTGAAGATATAGGAATAAGGTCAAATGTTTTCTCATGATTGCATTTAAGCATCAATTGATAATCAAACTTACTTTCAATTTTGTGTTTAAAGTTATGACAGAAATAAAAATAGTTCATACATTAAAAAAATAAAGCTTTCATATTGTGCTAAATAATAATAAATCACAGTCAAAATAATGATTACCGGCCTGAATGTTTATAAAATTTGCAAACAAGCAACAATAAAGTTCAAGTATACAACTCATTAGATATGAATACTTTGGTCGCAGATCTGGTGTTTGTTAATTTACATAAACAAAACAAATAACGACAAAGATTTGTTTCCTTAACCATTCAATATCTCCTTACCTTTATAATGCACTGCAAATTCAACCCGAGAAACTTGTTCCGATCACCTCAAACAGTTATGCCGCTGAATCACAGAAAAAAATAATTTTTTTTTTTTAGGTTGTTAGATTTCGTTACGTTTTGGTTGGGTTAGGCTAATGTTATGATAATTTAGAAGCTATCAAATGGTTTCTGACTTGAAGTAGGGGGTTGTGTGAGGTGCAGATGCTATTTTCTTTCGTAGCCACACGCCATTCTGGTGAAGATGTAAAAATGTACCAAAAAAATTGCTTTGTTAGCATAATCTTCCCAGAGCTGCAGTTAAATAAGCCTAACCAAAACTAAATGTAACGAAACTTAACCAAATCTAACTATAAACCTAACGTAAATTTATATTTTTTTCTGAGGTTAAATTTGCAGTGCATTTTATTATAAAGGTAACGAGATATCGGAAACGAATCTTTACCCAAATAACAACACAATTAAAATTTTAGCAAAATAACAAATTCTTGCAATAACAGGCAAAATATATTCTTACATACATTCATATATGATTTGCATACAAATACTAATTTCTAATTAGCTTCATGGTAAAATGCTATTATATAGTATTTCCATTCACACAATCTTATAAAAAAAATAACTGGGGTTACAGTTGTATTTCAATGTGTAGCCACTATTTTGAGAACTTAAAAAATATAAGCTAACAGGCTACTGTCCTACAAAGGTTAATGGTTACATGTTACAACTGAAGAAAATCTATACATAATGTTAGCTGTGCTTGAACTGGTTAAGCAGAACCAGATCAAAATCTCCTCAGGTACAGTCATCCATTTTCAGTCGCTGAATACCACTTGACACAGTTTCTAATTCCCTTGGCTTATTATAAGCCAAGACAAGCCCATCAGCCATAGAAGCTGACAAATTCTCCATACTTCTGGATCTAACCAAAACAGACTTTGTACTATTACTACAACTACTATCACCTCTATAATTACTACTACTACTTCCAGAAGAAACAGCATTAGTACAGCTGCTATTAGTTTTGTTTTTACTAGTTCCACTGCTTAAACTGGTGGTCCTGAGCCTGTATGACCCATTGGAGTAGCCAGAGGTGTCACTAGTGCTGGCAGCGACTGAGCTGTTATCATACGGGTGCGTCCGAAGGCGTCTGGCAAAGCAACGTTTATGTATACGCTTTGTGAAGCGTTCTTTTACGCTATGACAGGGCAGTTCATAGCCAGCAGTAAAACTGGTGATGAAGGTGGAGTTCATCTTCAATATCTGGAATCCCCCAATGTTGGTATTCTCCTTCTCAGTGGAACTGGAGGAGCCCGAGTTCTTCTGGGCATCCCACCGTGATGTTGAGGGTCCTGGCTGATCCACATTGAGCTTCTCCATGCTGGTTCTTAGACGCTCATACAGGTACTCTTTCCGGCTGGCCGTGGTGGTGCTTAACATTCCTGAAAAGGAAGTGACTTTGTTCATGAACCTGTGTAGTCTCTCTCTCAGAGACTTTAAAAATATATTTATTTCAAACAAGGATAAAATTGTATTGAAAGACAGTGGATGAAACCAATATGTGATGCATATTTCCAGTACACAGTTTCTTTTAGATTTTTGTAATATATCTATCCTGAAAAAAGGTGAAAAAAGCAAAAGTTGCCTAAATGAACTGGGTCACATTTATACTATCAATTAAAATATACTACTTACCCAAATCATCAAGCGCCTTGTTTATGGATGTTATGTCATATGGTTCCCCAACGCTAGTGTTCATGGCGTACTCTGCAGCATAAAGGGAGAGTTTTAGTCCTTATTCAGGTGTTACAAGTTTACAATATTCTTATCAATTAATAAGGGCACACCTACATCAACAAAGACATTAAGGTTTCACTACATCTTAAAATATGTGGTTGAGAGGGACTGAAATTTTGCCATTCTTTCCTGTTGGTTTATTTTCAGGGAAAGTCTTTGCTCAAACTGTTTAGCTATAGAATAAATGCTTTGGGAATGGAAAGTCCTACTAAAAAAATTCATGGTCACTAGACTTCACTATTCTAGTATTTAGAATCTCTTTTCTTAAATAATAAGTATACCTTCATAGCAACAACTGCATTAAGACATCACTTAAGTATAGAAATATACCTATAAATAGCTCTGTGGTGGGGGCTGCAGGAATACTATAATACCATATAGTTTGCAGATTGTGAAAAGTAAAAAAAAGGGACGGAGTGAGGGGTCTGGGAACCCTTCCTATGACAAAACGGTGCAAAGAAGGAGAGAGTAAAGTTTCCTTGAACCCTAAATGACTTGTTTTAGCTATTAACTTTTAATGTGGATATAAACCAGATATATAAATAGATCGATTAATAAAATCATATAAAATCAATATTATAAAGCTGAATAGATGCTAAACTTCAAGTTCATATCTTAGTATGGCATATAGTAAAATGTTTTGAGCTTAGGTGTGGCATCAAAATAATCAAAGAACTTTTTTAAGAATCTTTTGAATTAACATGAAGCTAGCAATGATGATGCCAAATGTGTTCATCTCAACTTTATACTTTCATCCAGGACAGACCATCCTCATCACTGCCTTTCACTAAGTACTGCTTGTACAATGATGCAAAACTCGGTCACACAAACACACATATAGATAAATAGACAAAAAGATATATACATAATTGGATACAAATACAGTATAATGGTTTTAAGTTATCTTTTTCTAATTTCAATGGATATATTCTTATTATGAGCAGCTTATAAGAAAATATTAGCTGAAGACACAACATTTTGAATAATGCAATAACACATTCATATACGTAACTTTATTTCACAGGTTTCTGAAAAAAACATATCCCCATAAAAAAACCTTCCAAAAAACACTCAACAAAACAATGTTATCTTAGGAAGGTTTACTAATACCGATCTTTGTCAATATAATGTATTTCTACAGCTATCATATCTGTTGTTCTGCTTTAAAGCAAAAACATGATGTTTTTATCACATTTAGACTTAGTATCTTTGTCCACCATACTAGTCTCTGATGCTACTAAAGATATAAACTTATGAATGTATTAAGTGTGAAAAGATGTTCCATGACTATGTTGACCTTGAACGTTCTACCGCTACACTAAAGGCTCACATGTTACTTTCCTTGTATAGTTTTGCTTCTAGATCGTACACATTGCGTCTACAAGTACATTAAGAAGTTATTAAGTGATACTATATCTAATTTATAAATATCCTTCACCATTATGTTTTAAGAGATGGTTGAGAGATGACTTTGATTTAGTCGGTTTTAATTGCTTTCAAGTTTTGTTTTCAACATTTTTTCTTCCAATTATGGTTGAGAGATGAATATTTGACCTCTAGACTATAATAAAGAAGTGTAGGCTATATCATATTTTCGAAGACACAGACACTTTACACATTTACTAATGAATCTAATGATGCACATTGTGGTCAAACAAACTGCTTAAAATGCCAATAAAAATAATAGAATAAACTCATTGGCAGTATTAGTATTGTATTTGTAACTAAATCACCTTCGAACAGTCACAGTGAGGTCTAACCGTACAGGGACATCATTAATACAACCACCTTATCCTTCACATTCAAAACATGAAAGAAAATCCAAAGCATTCAGACAAGATAAAAACATATCTTGTCACAGCAATCTCTGATAAAATGTTATGTGATTTAACTTCAATATTGCTGAAACAGATATTCCTTAGCTATACTGATGCCCTTACTAAGATCCATTATCAATTAAAGGGGAAATGGAAAACAAACTGATGCGGCAACCAACACTACAAAAACATGGTTAGTACTCTACATTAAGGTCTCACACAGGTATTGGATATCTGAAAAACACATTGATCACACCAAGGGAATAGAAAGGAAGGTGGAAGGAACACAACCTTCACACAAATGACTGACTGACAACCACATCCAAATGACGCCCACCACAACCCTTCTATCAACACTTACTCATCAATTACAACTTACTCTAATCCATGAACGCCTTTGGGTGAGCCTGCAGAGTGTCAGCAGGTGTGGGTTGGGGGTCCCTGCTCACCGTAGGCAGCGTCAGCAGGGTTTTGGGTGACGCCTTGAGGCCATGTCCATCAGCTGAGCGCGTAAACAAGACGGCAGGACGTGGGTGTACTACTGTCTTCCCTTTTAACCCTTCTTGAATTCAACTGGATGTTATTAAAGCTGGGCATAGCAAATTTTCCTTTCGTATAGAAGTGCGTAAAGAATGAAAATAAAATAGTTATGGTATAGGATAATATGTAGAAGTGTGGAATTAAATGGTAGAGATGATCAGCTGTGGTGTGGGCTGGCAGGGGGCGCACCACTGAGCACACCCGCCAGGCTTGATTATACACACAAATACTATCACACATAACTACATGGAACAGTCATACCATAGGAGAACATATAGATATCTTACAGTAAATAAGTGTGAGGGAAGAATGTGATAGGATAAGTGAGACAGATGAGGCCATGATTCCGATTTAAGAAGATACACAGTGGTTTTTGACAGTGTGTGTGTGTGGGCGATATTGATTGACTTATCTAGATATTACATTTAGTTTATGGCCATCAGTTTAAATAATAAAAAAATTGAAAAATGCAAAAGCCTCACGAGTGTTGGATCTCAGTGAACATATACATCACCTCGTAGATATTTAAAAGCCTATCTATCCTGCCTACATTTTGCTGGTATCTAATTAATAAGCTGCAACTAAAAAGACCACACCTATTATTTGTGGCTATTTTTAATGTTCTGTTGTATCCTGTGAAAAGTTACCAGAAATGTATTATGTATAAAGTAAATATATTGGCAATAACAAAACTTTCAGCTCGCTCCCTCTGACAGTACCTCTCCCTCCCCCACTCCCCTGAATGACAGCTCCCCAACTTCCCCTCCTCGTCCCTCTCTCCCCTCTACAGCTGAAGGGTTAAATGTAAACACTGGTGCTCATGAGAGCTATGAAATTCATGGGTTAAGAAACATACAGCTAATAGTGACAGACGGCATGACTTTAGATAATCACATACGTCTTTGAGGGAACACCGCAGACGATGGAGTGTGGTGAAGTGTTGTATTAGTTGTATGTACGACTCAGTTAAAGTGAGTTAGGGACGTGATATTCAGTCAATTTTGTGCCTCGTCACTAAGCCTACTTCAGTGGAAACCTGTAAGCAGCAGACTAATCACAATGGTTCCTACAAGTCCAGAAAAGAAACTACTTCTCTCTAAGGTGAGTATTTATTCTATACGGTAACTTTATACTGTTTTCTTTCACTGGCAATTTAGATGGTGGTTAAGATTCATGTTTACTACACTGTTATATCTCGGTTCCTAGTTTGTACGAATTTTTACCGAGATAGTATGCATTACCCAGGCAGTGAGTGATGGGGGGTGAGGCTTACCTTGTATGGTGTGGTATAGGAAGGGAGTTTTGGTATGGGTAAGGAGAGTCAAATTGGTTTTGATTATGATTACTTCCCAAAACTGTGATTATTGTTCTGCAGTCAATTATTTAGTGTGAGGAATAAGTAATTTCCTAGTTTTGAAAATGTTTCTGGAGTATATTAATACCCAATATATCATTTTGTGTAAGCCTGTGCATAAGTGCATACTTTAACATCTTCAATTTGATGACGGGATAGTAGTTATTATTTTTTTTTGTTTGTAAAGAAAATGTTGAAAATTGTATACTTTTTAGTTTGAGGGAAACTAATCACCAGAGGTGCCAAGCAATACTTTAACACTTGCATTGCAGATGATAAGTGGTGATGACCTCCCCACCAGTGATGTGGTGGAGCTGTTGGCATCACATGACACTCTCTGCAAAAAGCTAACTTGTTGCCACATTGCTGACAAGTAAGTATGTATGATATTGATAGTGTTTTCAGTTAGTGAGAGAAGACTCCAATGAGGCTTTCTTGAGTAGTTTTCAATTAATAAAAATTTCCTTAGAACCAAATTTACTCTCCGTGGCAGGTACGAAGTTAAATGTAGTGTTTGATTATTGTTTAAGAAAATATCGTGGATGGGAGCGAGGCAGTCGACGGGCAGGTTAGTCAGTGGCCGCGGCTTGAGTAATATTTTTTCCATCTCTAGGTTCTAGATAATATTCAAGGGCAAAAGCATTTTTTCCAATGGTTTTGATGTGGTTGAACATATCTGACAATTTCTTCCCAGGATATCACTTATTGAAGTGACATCCTCCACCCATCTTGAAAATAGACAATTTTGTTGAGAAAATATTTTCAAATTAATTAGACAAAAATGTATCAGAAAAAAGTATTCTTGTCTTGAAATTAGTGGTATGCAGGATAACAAAAATAAAATTACTTTTGTGAAGTCCAGTAATAGCCATACATTTCCATCATTATTATTACTGTTGAGCCAGTAAAAGAAATCCAAAGTATAATTCACCATTATCATTGTTTCTGTGCTGAGTGTAGTACTTATTGCAACAACAATTTAATTATTATCTTGTCAGTTTGTATTCGCCCCAAGACTTAGATCCTCCAAAAGTTGTGGTATGTGAAAAAAGTTTGTGTTGCTTTCTTTATAAGTATTTTGGGTGTAAATAAAATTAAGATTATCACCATTTTTCATTGCAGATGCAACAGTAATAATGATTTAGCCCTTTTGACTGCCAACCTGCTCATGAGAGATGCAAGTGATGCCAATCCAACAATTCGCAGCGCCAGCATTTCAGCTTTAGCAACCCTGCCTGGGATAGAAGAAAGTGCTGTGCGGGCTCTGACTTCTGCACTAAATGACCAAGCAGCAATGGTATACAGTTTAATACTTACTTGACCACCTTTTGTCCTCTTTCCAACACAACACAAACCACTTTTCTTGATTGATTACAAATTTGCAAATAATACATCTCATGTTTAATAAGAAACCCACATTTAAATGCTATTGGAATTTATTGTTAATCAGTGATTAACAGTGTTCATCATATAGGAAGAGGAATGAAAATGCTCATCATAAAAATTACTTTGTAACTTCATTACAACCTAATGCAGTCATGAGGATTAGAGCTTCACAAACTCTGGATCCATGTATACTGTACCTGAGATATGTATTAACAGTTAAAGATTAGATGAAATAGACAGGAGAATTATATGAAGTGAATATGTAAGTAAGAAATTTACTTTATCAATGCATACATTTGTATATGTGTATTCAATTTAGTACTACATTAAGTGTGGCCTTCTGCAGGTGCGGCGGTGTGGGGCGTTGGGATGTGTGAAGCTCTTTGAACATGCCCCAGAGGCTATTCTTGAGTGTGGGCTAACTGATGCCCTCTATGATGGACTGCGTGACTCTGACCCCATTGTCATCACCAATTGCATCTTGGCCCTGGATCACATATTGCAGGCGGAAGGTGGCATTGTGGTCAATAAAAACATTGCCCACTACCTACTGAGCAGGATCATGCAGTTCTCTGAATGCAATGCTGTTTATGTTCTCACCATCTTGCTTAGGTTGGTCCATGAAAATGATTCTGTGTTACAGGTTGAATAACTCGCATATCATGGAAGGGGAAGTACAAGGGTCAATAAAAGAGAGGAAAGCAGGAAAAGCTGCAAGGTTGTGTGATTGAGTGGTTAGTAAGATTATTAAATGTGTTTTGTGACCAGCATGGTACTAGCTGATTGGTCGAGTACATATATAGTACAGTATCCTTATATAAAGATAAAGGTGATAAGTATGATTGTACTAGTTTTAGGAGTACAAGTCTGTTGAATGTAGTAGATAAGGTGTATGGTAGGGTACTGATAAAACAGTATTTTGGGCTTTTATGAACTTTAAAAAAAAGTGTAAGACAGAATTGATAGGTATGGTTTGTGGGATGTCCGATGATTATATGGGCGAGGTGGCAGACTGCTTACAGGTGTGGAAAGTTTCTATGTGAATCATAGAACATGTGTTAGAGTGGGAAATAGCGTGAGTGATTGGTTTCCTGTTCGAGTAGAAGTCTAGGAAGCCCCTCCTCTGTGTTCTCTTCTACAAAGAGACAAGATGCAGGAGAGAGGAGCGTAAAGTCTCCCTGAACCCTAAATGCCTTCTCGTACCTAGCCACTTTTAATGACGATATAAGGTGTATATATATATATATATATATATATATATATATATATATATATATATATATATATATATATATATATAAGTAGTATATAATTTATATGAATATATATAATAATAATGATAATAATAATAGTAATAATAATCATAACAATGATAATAAAGAACAAGCACAGAATGAAGGGAAAAATATATGTTTACCTAATTAGAATTCTGTTGAGTTTTAATTGTAATGAGATCTTTCCTCCCACCAAGGTATTGTCCAAAGTCAGAGGAGGAGCTGATTCTCCTGTTGAATACACTGGATGAGCTGCTGCTGTCAAGGGCTCCTGCAGTCCTTGTTGCCATGGTGAAACTCTTTCTCAATTGGACCCAAGAACACCCACACCTCAAGAAGGACATGCTGGAGGTGATACAGCCTTCTGTGTGCAAGATTCTCAGCCGAAATGTGTCTGAGACATCTTACTTATTGTTGGAGTTTCTTGGCACTTTTAGGGACATACGTAAGGTGTTTGGTCCTCACTACAAGTACTTCCTTGTGCGGGCAAAGGATCCTGGTTTTCTCAAAACACAGAAGCTTAAAGTTCTCCCACTCATTAGCACTGAGGACAACGTGTGCTGTCTCATTGAGGAGGTGAAGCCTTTTTGTAGTGACTATCAGAGTTTTAGAGGCGCTGTGAGTTGCATGGGGTTACTAGCCAAGGTCAGTCATGCAGCCCACAGCATGTGTCTGTCTATGCTAGTGACACTCCTTGATGCTCCTGCTGAGAGGGTTGTTGTAGCTGCCTTAGAGTGTCTCATGACTGTTGTCCTGTCACCACCATCAATTGAGAAAAAGGATAGCGAATGTCCCCCAGATCCTGTTCTATCACAGTCTGACTCTCTAGGAAGTTTGGAAGCCCAGAATCAAACAATCGTTGAGGAATCACTTTCACAACTATCACTTCATATTGAAGAACCCAAACCTGAACCAAACACATCATCCACCGCCCAGAATCAACCTGAGTTACCACACGACTTGACAGAAGCTGTTGTAAGAGCTCTGTTACGGGAACATGTCCAAGAAGCGGCTCCCTCTCTTGTTCTGTATGTGTTGGGCACTCTGGCTCCCTATCTAGACTCTGCTCCAGACATTCTTCAGCGCATGTCTTCACTGTCCTCCTCTTCTCCATCCATTCATGCAGATTTGGTGACAGCTGCTGCACAGACCTTCATATCCCGACCAGCCCAGACACAGCTTTTACTGGCAGCTATTCTTGCTCGGGCCTTTAAGTGTTCAGGCGAGGCAGCTTCCCGTGCTGCATTAGTCTATGCAACACTACAGGAACACCCTAGTGATGCAGCTTTTCTTCTGGGAGCCACTATAAGAAAGTTGCCTCATAGTAATGAAGAGCATAAAGAACAGTTGTTAGAAGTGAGTGAATAATCTCCATGTGTTGTGTTCAGACTTTAAAAAGTTTCAAACTAAATTGGAATAATTATTCAGTTAAGAGAGGCTTTAAATGGGAAGTCCTTTCTTTTCTCAGAGAAAAGTTATTGTTTTTTTATATTCCTTGTGCCTGCCGAGGTCTTAAGAAAAGTAAACAGGCATATGTGATAAAAGGAAGTGAGAGTTTAAATGGTGTGTAAGTGGATATGGGGCTCATTTGACTTGGTGGTTTATCTATTTTTGAAGCAAGCAATTTCCTCATGAATCTGGGCTTCCTATCTGCTTTATGCATTATTGAGTTAAGTTAATTACAGACTTGAAAAAGAATATTTGTACTCTTGAGCTAGTTTCTAGTTCTTGTCATATTTGTTGAATCTTTTCAAAACAGTTATTATGATGTACATTGTTGTTGAATAGGCACAATAAAACTTAATATATTACATACTTAGTTTTCATTTGATCACTGAAGTCCAAGTATCTCTTTGAAGTCAAGTGGATGATGTTGTTGGAAGGCAATGCCCTCCATACTGTCTCCTTGGTCCAGCAGGAAGGCCATGCCAGCTGGTGTTGCATGAAGGACTTGGCCGATGCCCATCACACGGGTACTGTCAGGTAGACAACAGAGGTCTGTGTGTTTACTTTTGTCCCATACATTCGCTGCACCTACAACATTCTTTTTTTATATGTGGCCTGCACCTACATTCACCTACAGTATCTGCCCACACTTGCCCCACAACTGTATAATTTTTTCAGCACATAACTTACTCCTAGCCCACATCCACAAAGTCTTCCTTTCTTCCACCTGTTCCTCAATGAAGGTGCTCGCTGGGCCCTTAACCTGCAGACTTCCCGCACAAACCTCACCCACTCAACACTCACTAGTTGTAATAAGTTCATCGTGCCTGATAACGCTGTGCCACCTGCTACTCACTTAGGACCTGGAGACTGTACTCACCTGTATCTGGAGAAGGGAACGCCCACCACCACCACCACAACGTTGTAATAGGGGATCCTCCACAGGCCAAAGTGGTGGTTACGAGCATCACCGTGCCATACTTCAAGAGCCTGCACAAATATTTCAACACAGGGATTAAACTATCATATATTAAACACTACATGGGGTATAAAAAAGTTCTTTACCTAAGTTTATACTGTGTCTGTGTCCCTTACTGCCTATACATATAACGGTATAAGACAATGTAAATATTATTGTATGAAAATGATGCAAAGTCCCACCTTTGCCAGGATCCTGAAGGCAGAGCTGTCCTCCACGTGCAACATCCGCACCCGCACCAGCCACACCGACCCATCCTGCACACCAAGGCCGCAACAAAGGGGTTGGGGGGGCGGGGTGGGGGGGAAGAAAAGAGAGAGAGAGAAAAAAAAAACTATCACTGACTTTCATGGGTGGTGTTTTTGTATTCAATGATCCTTACATGTAAAACAAACCAATAAAACTACATCAACTACTGAAGCTTCTACTACTACTACTACTACTACTTCTTTTGTAATGCCTCTCTCTCTTTTTTTTTCTCTCTCTCTCTCTCTCTCTCTCTCTCTCTCTCTCTCTCTCTCATTGCCACTTTCAATACATTGCTGCGGTTACTACATATCAGTGGTGGGAGACTTGCCTGCTGGAGAGGAACGTGGAGGGGTCCATGTACAGAAGAGAGAGGGTCACTTGAGTAATTACGTGGGATGGGGCGCGCCACGGACAGCTCATGCAGCACCTGGGCCTCAAACACCTCACGACTAACGCTGTCAAGGTGGCGATGGACGGGGATTACCAACAGCAAGTCATAACATAAACTAATCCCTTTATTTCCTTACTGTCATGTAATAAACCCATCTGGTATTGCTTCAAGGCTATAAGAAAGATTGATGGTAAGTGCAGAAATAACCTGATCGTATGAATATATTACCATAACAACAACAACCCACCACCACCACAACCAGCTACGCATTCACTCACGCCGTCACGTTGAGTAGAGTGTGTGGCGCCGAGGTGATCGGGCGGCTCTTGAACCAGCGTGCCATGGCGCCGTCTGTGTGGGAGCCCAAGGTGCCAGCGTGGGTCGTACGTGGCATTTCCGGCAGTACCACCTCCTTCCCGGCACTCACCACCTCCGTCCCCATCCAGTAGTCCCAGTCTGAACCCTGCAAGTATTTATAAGGATGTAATAGAGAAGCGGAGGTGAGCGGAGCGTAGGAAGGGAAGGTGAGAAGGAATGGTGGGTAAAGGATGCGTGAGGAAGAAAGAGAGGGGACAGAATAGGGAAAAAGGAACGCCGGAGGGGAGGGGAGCGTGGTAGTGTAGCAGTAAATGGATGAAAATGGGAGATGGGTAACTTTTGGGGAGAGAAGCCAAGGAAAGTTATTGAAAGAAAGAGATGGGTAAAGGAGGAGGAGATATAAGTGAAGGGTGGAGAAAGAGGAAAAGAGAAAAGAGGTGGCATAACAAAATCGGAATAAAGATTTATATGGAAGGTGTAGCTACGTATATGGAAGTAAGGCAATGGGCAAGACGATAGAAGAGAGAGAGAGAGAGAAGAGAGAGAGAGAGAGAGAGAGAGAGAGAGAGAGAGAGAGAGAGAGAGAGAGAGAGAGAGAAACAGACAAAATCAGATCTGAAGAAAATTAAGTGGCGGTGGAGATGCAAGAAACACAAGTAAACGAAGGAAGATAATGAAGAGGAGAGGAAGAAAGGAGGTAGGAAGGAAGTTAAGTGGAGTGGCTGCTAAGTGCGTGGGCGAGAAATTAGAGATCCCAGCTCCACTTCCTCTATGAGTAATGCAAATTGGGATGTCAAGAGAATATGAGCGATGGAGTAAGCAAAGCCTCTGGAGTCAGATGAACAGGTGGCCTCTCTAATTCTCTCTCTCTCTCTCTCTCTCTCTCTCTCTCTCTCTCTCTCTCTCTCTCTCTCTCTCTCTCTTTCTCCTCTCTCTCTCTCTCTCTCTCTCAGGTGTTTCCCGCGCGTGGGGTTACGTGGAAGTGGTGAGAGACGTAACCTAAGTGTGAAAGAGTGTAATAGGAAGCATGAGGGAAGCTGAAGTGAGTGGTGAGAAAGGTTGAAAGTCGAGACTAGACGAAAGTTTGTGAGTGGAGGAGCGAAGGGCGGGAGAGAGAGAGAGAGAGAGAGAGAGAGAGAGAGAGAGAGAGAGAGAGAGAGAGAGAGAGAGAGAGAGAGAGAGAGAGAGAGACACACACACACACACATACCACATGAGCGGGGGGCCACTTAGGTAACGTCTCCTCCAGGAAGCTACGTGTTGTCATCCAGCCACAGGAGGGGAAGGAAGTGACCCTCTGCAGGCGAGTGGCGTCGCGGGCGGTGTGTGGGGCGGCGAGGTGGGAGAAGGCAGACACGGCGTACACACCCTCCTCCTTCCTCCCTAACAGCGCCGATGTCTGCTGCATGTATCTGGAGGAGGGGAGGAAGGGAGGGAATGGAGGAGGGTGGGAGGTGAGGAGGGAAGGAAGGGAGGGAGGAAATGGTGAGAAAATTATTCATGAGGCGAGGAAATTGGCTGACTGAAGAGAAGGAAAGAAAAAGAAAGAGGTAAATGGATGTATTCTGCAGTAATAAGAGAAGACACGAAATACAGAACAAGAAGAACAAGGAGAAGAAAAAGATGATGATGATGATGATAACAATGATAATGATAACTAAAAAGCCAACACAGGAAGGAGGAGGAGGAGGCGAGAGCGTAAGGAGGCAGGGACAAATAAGCTAAGCCTCCTTTGAGCGATACTTACGAGTGGAAGTCTGGAGCCAACACAAGGTCATCCTCTAGGATGATAAACTTGTCCTTGAGGGGGAAGGTCTCCAGGGCCTTGAACAGTGCAAACCTTAGACTCCTGCGAAGAGGAAGGGGAAGGAGGGAAGGTATGGTTACAAAGGGGATCATTATACTCTAATGATAATAAGTAGTACATTACCTATACATTTTCATCTTGTATTGATTCAACAACTGGTTAACACAATAGAGTTTTTCCCGGTTATATTGCCATAGCTGTTCTGGCCAGATTGAGGGCATACATTCTCGCCACACATTACAGTTAGTATATACGCCTCTTTTAATAACAATAGTCTGGCACAGGTTGACCCGTTCATGATGGGTGTGTTGTAATGAAACCCGAAGCCGAAGCATTCATGACCATAAACATAAACAAGTGTATAAACCTGCAGCCGTAAGGGTTTTCAGGTTGAGTTGTTGGTGTTATTCAGCCTAAACAGGTTGTCGCATGAACGCGTTTGTGGAGCAGCAGTTTGATAGACAGGTAGAGGAAAGTGACCTCGTTTCAGCCGGTCGTGTGTTCCATTATCACGAAAAACAGATTGCACCGACAAAAACCTAATAATTCCCGACGTGACGAATGTTTATCTGGCAGCTGACAAACGGACTCGTGAACTCAAATTACTTGGTGATTCAGACCTCGGCGTGGTCATAGATGCAACGTGGACGACATTGTTCGTGTTGAATTAGCAAATAATAATAGGTACTACTGAAGTAAAGTACAAAGTTATGCTTATACTCAGAAGATTTGTATGTTATCTATTACAGCAAGCGGGTGGTATTCCAGTCTCTGTTTACTGGTGGGTGTGTTGAAAGTCAAGTAGTTACCTAAGCCAGTAACCAGTATACAGCTGCAATACCAACGAAGGTAAGGTGAGTGTGTTTACCTGGATATCTTTGGGGAGACGTGGGAGGCGGTGCCCGGCTCACTGCGGTGTGTCAGGTGCTTCAAGCCCAGCACCTCAGCCAGGCCCGCGCTGGCCCTCGCACCTTCGTTGTCTCCATCCACACTCACCAGCACCAGGTCAGGGGTTATGCCGGGCTGACCCAGGAGTTGTCGCAGCAGCCTGACGGTGGAGAAAGCTGAGACTCAGGAGTAGTGGAAAGGAGTTCTTGTGTTGCAGGTAACGTATTGGAAAATTAAAGAAAAAAATACACGCATGAATATATATAAGGGGAAGTCTGATAACCCTAGAGACCACATACTGCAAAAAATATGGATAATTTACATGCAAAATTCTGCGGGACTTTTTAGATGCGCGCCTCCTAAACTGTAACCATGTAGAAGGAAGGCAAAAATTTGCTTGGACAACTTTGCATATCAACTTCATCAACGCCGTGACGCCTGAGGGTTTGATTCGGCGGTAAAACTCCCGAAACTCCGGTAATAACTGATGGGGGTTCGGGGCGGCGGTGCTGGATCCCTCTAAGCGAGGACCATTAAAGTTTGGGTCATTATCATTATAAATATTTGATCGCATTAAACTTGTAGACAGCCTTGCTAACTTTTCCTCCGCCTCCTCCTCCTCCTCCTTCCCCTCCTCCTCCTCTTGCTGCTACTGGTGAAATGATGTGAAAAGATAACGTAAAATGTATAGGAGCTTAACAGACACTGACCTGTATAGATACTGAGGCCTATCCGCTGCTAACACCACCACAGCCACATGTTCCCGCCACCAAACCTGCAGGAAAGACACACACACACACACACACACACACACAGATTATAATGGACGTGTAACAAAAAATTAGAATCTCATCGTTTCATGTTGCATCAAAATTATATCAGTGTGTAATGCATCCTATTTCCATTATGTTATGGTGTGTGTGTGTGTGTATGTATGTATGTATGTGTGTGTGTGTGTGTGTGTGTGTGTGTGTGTGTGTGTGTGTGTGTGTTAAAGAGAGGGGGAAAAAAACATTATGGTCATTTAAACTTCCATATTCATACGCTCCTATACCCTTTTCCTCCTCTTTTTTTATACCCTCCCTTCCCCTCTACCTCACCCTATTTCTTCCCCCTCCTGTTCATTACCATTTCCCATGTTATCAAATGACCAAAATCCTCCTTTCCTACACTAGCTTATTCCGTCTGTTTGAGCCTAAAATAGATATGTCATAATGATTAAATGACTCACCATGGACAAAGCTTTCCTTCTTTGGTGTGTGTGTGTGTGTGTGTGTGTGTGTGTGTGTGTGTGGTGTGTGTGTGTGTGTGTGTGTTATGGTATTCCTGTGTTGCACTATTTTATTCACAAGGTCAAGTGCGCAACCTAGTATATAGTCTAGTCTCTTGAATTGTGTTCGACCTAACTTGACCTGACTTGTCTTTACTGACCGGCTTGGGGGCAGTGGTGTCTGAGGGAACCTGGTAAGGGTGGTCACACGCGCAGAGGTCACCGAAGCCGTCGTGGAGGTCACACAATGTTCGTCGTTTCTCCCACAAGTCACCAGATGGCCAGGTGTCGCAAAATCTCTCTATGGGAAGGAAAGGAATTATGGGAATCAGATATTATTATTATTATTACTATTTTATTATATTATTATATTATTATTATTATCAAGATGCTGTGGTTATTCATTGTATGGACGATAACTATTCCATTCTCCTCCACTCATACATACACACATACATGCATACATACATACATACATACATGCATTCATTCATTCACACATACATACATAAATTAATATACCTGAACAAAGACATATGTAAGTAGATTAAAAAATACGTCAAATGCATTTCCAAGATGTCCTCTCTCTCTCTCTCTCTCTCTCTCTCTCTCTCTCTCTCTCTCTCTCTCTCTCTCTCTCTCTCTCTCAATGAATGCACCTTTCTTGACTAACCCGAAACAAGGCACCACCTCCCTGTCTTCTATCAGTCTTTGCATCGCCCGAGAGGACATGGATCTTAGATAAATCGATATATGAGAACAGTACAATATCTGTATAATAATGATAATGAATTCCAGGACACCCATGCACCTCCCTCAGTCAGGTCAGGGCCTTGGTGTGAATGGGTGATGTGTATGTCCTTGGCTAAGAATTCGATCCTTCTCCTCCCATTCCTCTTCCTCTCACTGTGGCGATATAAAATGCTTCACATATGAGATGCAAACTCGCTTTCTTTAACTCTTATTATTTGTGTTGAAAGATGACATGATCGGTAAAGTAGTGTGTTGTTGCATGGCTTAGTAGTATTAAATGGTGGTGCTTTGCGTTGCCTCCTCGGTTAAGTTTCATTCGTGCTTATAGGAAGGGATGAAAACTACGTAGAAGAGTAAAAAAAAGAAGAGAGAAAAAATGATATTGAAACAGATGGGTGCCGTTCGTTATACTGCTTGCTTGATGAAAATACATGGAAATGCCGGAGATAAGTTATGAAAATGGCAGTAAAAAAGATGTTATGCATAAAAAGGTGGAAATATGTTATGAAAGTTAAAAAAAAGAAAGAGTTGTAATGCAAATGGATGGTCGTCCATTATTGCTTGATGAAAAAATGGAAATGCCTTAAAGATGAAAGAAATAAAGATTGTGTTCAAGAATTTCCTGCTTAATCGTGTTAATGAAATATAAGACACTCATAAACACGCTTCAAGACTGAGGACTTATTCACTCACCTGATGAAGGAGGAACACGAGAATGACAAAAGACTAACACAAATATCAAAGGCTTAACTAATACATAACTCAAACAAGGAAGAAAATTAACAAGAAAATGACTCCACACGAGAGAGAGAGAGAGAGAGAGAGAGAGAGAGAGAGAGAGAGAGAGAGAGAGAGAGAGAGAGAGAGAGAGAGAGAGAGAGATGTGGTTAAACTCATCTAATGATAAATAAATCTCACAAGTAATTATTCTCGACTGATTTACGAGAGGAATTTCATCCTGACGAAGGGGGACCCACCTGGAAGGACTGGCAGCGGGAGGCTCAGGTGAAGGATGAGGGAGCTGGGCTGGCTGAGAATGCCCTGAGCGTTGGTTACTAAGGCTTCCGCAAGAGTGGCGCCACCTACCACCCACGCCCATGCCCACTCATCTTTGAACCTGAGGTGCGGCGCCGCCCATGAGCCAAGGGCATGAAGGGCATCACGGGCGTTGCTTCCCAAGCGTCCTGAGACATCATGCTGAGATAGATAGATAAATAGATAGATAGAGAAAGAGAGAGAAAAAAATTAACCATCACAATCTTTTCATTCTTTCAAGCTGTGCCTCCAATGGCGGTCCTGTCACTTCTGGCGCCCTAGGCGAGAACATACAAAGGTGCCCTCCCCCCCTCAGTGGATTTTCGCTGCATTCAGTAACAAAACCGTTGTTACCTAACATTGTTTGCTAAGCCTTGTCAGTGGTAGCAGCGGATTTGTTAGGTTTTATGAGACACTTTTTGGTAGCGTCTGTTAGTAAACATTGCTTGTTAAGGCCTTAATAAAAAGTTACTGATTGTCGTATTACAGCTGACTGACCGTGCTGTGTCGCCCCTTGCCACAACTGGCGCCCTACGAGGCTGCCTATACCCCCTATGCCCAGGACCGCCACTGACTATACTTACATTCCAATTCCATTTTACTAAAGCTCAATAGAATGCACGTCTTTTACTCTTTCTTGACTATTCTATAAATCTTTGACATAAATCTCATATTTTTGGAGTTATTGAAAAAAAATATGATTTCAGCCAAGGGATGGGAAAATGTATTATAGTTAGATTAGGTTAAGTTAAACTTTTGTTAATATAACAACACAACTCATGAAAATTGGTACCAAGGGGTTCTCGGGCATGTTGATCACGAATCTGGAATTAGATTTGTCATTACTATAATATTTTGTATTTTCCATTTTGTGGCCCGGTAAATTCCATCAGAATTGAGGTCGAAGGAGCTTTTTCTCATTTTACTATGTAAATATTAGTCCTACAGGAAAATTGCATTTATGTAAAGTTATGGAGTTTGATAATGTCTATCTCATACAGTCACCATCTTTCCAATAACTCTAATACTTATGAAGATAATTAAAATGATGTGAAAGATATTATTGCATAATACTTTACACTGCTACATCTTTAATTACTTCCCAATTTCAATTTCCTATAGCTGAATAGAACGAGCGTCTTCTGTTCTTTCTTTTATATTCCATATGTTTTTTACGTAAACCCAATACATTTCGAGTTATTTCAAAATATATGATTTATGTAAAAAACTCTCAGGGTGTACCCTACAAAATTTCATGAAAATTTCCATACCTCCGAATCTCATGTAAATTGGTACAATGAGGTTTTCGGTCATGCTGATCACGAATCTGGCCTTATTTTCCTGATTACTATAATATCAAACTGTATTTCACCCTTGCTTGCCTAATAACAATGATGAAATAACCATTATTTAACTTTACTGGCTAATGCTGGTCTCATATGACAAAAATACATAGAGATGACCTATCCTAATTCTACACAATTTAACGTATAGGTGTTATTTGGTTTCCATATCTTGAACTGTTAGCGAATTAAAACTGATTAAAGCCGATTAAAAGTTATTAAAAGTTCTTTTTACATTCCTTCAACTATACTCAGTGGCGGTCCTGGCATTTCTGGCGCCCTAGGCGAGAACATACAAAGGTGCCCCCCTCAGTGGATTTTCACTACATTCAGTAACAAAACCGTTGTTACCTAACCTTGTTTGCTAAGCCTTGTCAGTGTGCTAGCAGCGGATTTGTTAGGTTTTATGAGACACTTTTTGCTAGCATCTGTTAGTAAACATTGCTTGTTAAGGCCTTAATAAAAAGTTACTGATTGTCGTATTACAGCTGACTGACCATGCTGTGTCGCCCCTTGCCACAACTGGCGCCCTACGAGGCTGCCTATACCGCCTATGCCCAGGACCGCCACTGTGTGCCTCTAACTAATTCCTCAATTCTCTCAGTCTCTCTCTCTCTCTCTCTCTCTCTCTCTCTCTCTCTCTCTCTCTCTCTCTCTCTCTCTCTCTCTCTCTCTCTCTCTCTCTCTCTCCCCTGCCATGACCTTCACTCACGTAGGAGGCGAGGAGGGCCAGCCTGCCGTGCTTGAGGCTGGCCAGGACGCGGCTCAGCTCCTGGTCGAAGAGGTGGTCATGGGTGTTGAAGTACCGGGCCAGGGTGACTCGACCGCTGTGTGGGTTCACTACACGAAGGTGGCACCCAGTGTAAGGCGGCAACCTCAGGAGTACGTCATAGGAGGAGGAGGAGGAGGAGGAGGAGGAGGAGGAGGAGGTCGGTGGAAGGGAGGTAGTACTTTTGGAAGATGAAGTATGCGATGCCTTAGTAACGTTGTCACTTTGTCTTTCATCTTGCAGGGAAAGTACCTGTGAGAGAGAGAGAGAGAGAGAGAGAGAGAGAGAGAGAGAGAGAGAGAGAGAGAGAGAGAGAGAGAGAGAGAGAGAGAGAGAGAGAGAGTGTGTGTTATTAGTATGCATAACGTGTCATCAATTTCTTCATTACTATAATGAAGGAAATAATTTGTATCGGAAACACCACCATTGGTAGTACAGTACTTTCCCAATAACGATAATGACAATAACAATGATAATAATATAATAATAATAATAATAATAATAATAATAATAATAATAATAATAATAATAATAATAATAATAATAATAATAACAATAATAACAATAATAATCATATCAATGATAATAGTAACAATGATGACAAAGATAATGAAAATATATGATTACTAATAAAGACAATAAAACGTAATAAGAATAATAATTAAAAAACCCACATAGATTCATATACATCTTCTAACACACACACACCACACACACACACACACACACACACACACACACACACACACCAGGCGGTCCCCCACACTGATGGTGGTGTGGGTGAGGGCAGAAGACAGCTCGATGTCCAGGGGCGTGGTGTAAGGCAGGGACGGGGGCACAGTCCACGACAAGGGCACTTCTAGGGGTACTAGGCTGGGGTCACCTGTGGGAGAGTCGTGGGGATGTAGTAGTAGTAGTGGTGGTGATGGTGGTGGTGGTTGTGGCTCTAATCTGTTCATTAATAAAAAAAAAAACTACATCTATTTTTTTACGTCATGTTGAAATAATTAGAAACATGAAGTATGCAATTGGAGGTTATAAATATTACTCATTATTCACCAAAGTCAAAATCACGACAGAACTTGAATATCAACGGAAGCCCGTTTATTTTTGTCACTTTTTAGCACATTTGTAGCAAACATTAACACCACATCAGGAATAGAGAACTGTTACATAGTCAGGTGTGCTGGCATCGACTGTGTGATTTTGGCCTCGTTGTATTGCTAATTAAAAGTAATAAACATGAGAATACTAAATAGGCTTCATTATCTTCTGCATACGTGTGGGTTGAACATTTTGAACACCCTCTGTGGAGCGTTTAATGCACTAACATCACCTGCATTTTGATGGTTCTCTTTACTGTGCGAAAAGTGTGATGATCAGCAGCGGACACATTTGGTATGCATAAACGTACGGTTACATTAAACTTTTACATGAGGCAATTACCTGACTTTGGACAGTAGAAGAGGGACGCAGCTTTCATGATAGATTAACGTAGAGTGAGTGTAATAACAATACATTAGGAGGTGGGATGTGGAGTGGGTGGTGGCTGGCAGCTGTGTATCTATATATGGTAATGTATGTACGTCATGCTTTTAGGAATATGACTGGACGTGAAAATTACTATATACTAATTACACTTTCCATCACCATCATAACCAGCAACAACAACTACTAGTATTACCATCATCACCACCACAATCACCAATATCGTCACCATTACTACAAATATTCCACTTAATCAAATATATCAACCATAGCCCATTTTTCCTTATTCCACCACCACCACCACCACCATCACCACTACTATCACGTACTGTCAAAGTCATGGATGGAGGCATTGGTGTAATTGGCGAGGGAGAAGAGCCAATCCCGGCCGTCCACAGTCCTGAGAGCAAACATGTTGGAGTAGGAGGTGGTGGTATTGATGTGCAAGGGGATGTGTTGCCCGCCCACCACCATCTCGTGTATCTGGGGGAAGACAGATAAAGTGAAGTGGTTTTGGGTGAGGATAAGACAGGTTAAAGGGGAAAGATGATCATTATATTAAGAAGTTGGTGACTGATACAAACATATTGATAGATGTATTAATAGTTTGTACACTGAGATAGAAGAGAGAGAGAGAGAGAGAGAGAGAGAGAGAGAGAGAGAGAGAGAGAGAGAGAGAGAGAGAGAGAGAGAGAGAGAGAGAGAGAGAGAGAGAGAGAGAGAAAAGAGAAGATTGTAAGTAATCAGTATAAGTTATCAGTCTGAAGTCCGCTGAAGAGTAACCAAATCATTAATTACTCCACTCTAATCTTGTGGTTTTTACTCCTAATGAGCCCCTTCCTTCCTTTTAAGAATCAATATCAATATGGTCCTGCAGCTGACTAACTAACTCACACAATGGACTTCAAAGCTCCCTCACTGATGCCTTCTTGTGACTTACTTTTCCTGTGGGGTCAGCGTATACCAGTGTGTTTTCCATCATTTCCTTCGTTATCCCCATTTCCTTTATTGCCTCCTCCTCCGCGCCGATGGTTACCGTGGTGTTGGCGCCGCTCGGTAAGGCCACCGTCAGTTTTAGAAGTACTGTTGCACTCTCCACCGTCACCACCATCACTGCTCCTGCCGCCGCCACCACCATCACTGCCACCATTGTTGACATTCTATCTACAGGAGGGACGGTTCGATGCAAAGAAAATGGCATGAGGAAAAAAATGGTGAGTTAAGTGACGGAAATCAATATGACGGAAATAAAATGGAAAAAAGGAGATGAATTTCACATTTTTTTCTTCTTCTTTCTATTCGATTCCACGAGATGATGTGAAAGATGTGAGAAATTTAACGGGAAAAAAGATGGAGTGAATGAGGGTAAGGAAACATGGATGTAAGTACAGAGTGAGTTGTTGGTGGAACTGGGAATGGAGGAGAGAGAGAGGGAAGGGAGGGAAATGTGTATGGGGAAGGAGAGAGGGAGGAGGGAAGGATTCACGGTGAGATGTCAACAGCTCACGTAAAAATAAAAGAAAAAAAAGGCGAGTCAAAAATATTAATAATGAATACGGTGGGAATAACAGAGTGCTGTCAACATGCTATATAAGGAAAGTAGGACTCCTTTAAAATGATGACTGTGATACTACTACTACTACTACTACTACTACTACTACTACTACTACTACTACTACTACTACTACTACTAGCCTACTACTACTAACACTGCTGCTACTACTACTACAACTACTACTACAACTACACAGCAATTCAAAGTTATACTCACCCACATAATACATTGCTGATTAAAAACGCAATATTCGTGAAAAAAATTGCATTGAAGGCATTTTTTGTAGCTGCACCAAAGAGTAAATATATTGTCTTTCGCCTGTGTCACTATACATAAACTAGAAACAGCTGACCCCCATTACAACAGTCTTACAAAAGCTAATATATATCATCATACTTGTATTTAGCTAAAACATTAAAAGAGCGATGTGTTTATATTGTCAAAATGCACAACTCCAATTCCAAGTAATGACTAGAGTAACCCGTGTTGAAATCGATTCGTCTAGTATAGATATATGAGAACAACTATTATGAATTGGTTTCTATTATTATATTTTCAGATTTAATTGCTATCAGTGCCCTCAATCAGATATATTAATCAGATTTCCACGGCGAGTATCCGATTCATTCCGTTCCGTTCCAGTTGTGTAGCTGTCTATAAGCACCTTGTTAATTGGTTATTTGCTCCCTACTACTACTACTACTACTACTACTACTGCTACTACTACTACTGCTACTACTACTACTACTACTATACTACTACTACTGCTACTATTACTATTACTACTACTACTACTACTACTACTACTACTACTACTACTACTACTACTACTAGGACTGCAACATAATGGAGAAGGGAAAATTACACCAATGGAAAATGAAACAGAATGAATATTCGGGGAAAAAAAAATTCAGAAAATATAAAAGAATATATTACATCGCGGAATAAAGATATAATGGAAAATAGAAAGTAATAACTATCAGGAAATGTAGGACTGATATATGTTTCCTGTCGTATTTCAAAGTAGAGTTATTTTTATATATGAATCTTACTGGGTTTTTTCCCCCTCCCTTATATAGCTATATTCACAGCTTGCCTTCTATTCTCTCCATACTGATGATATCCTCTTTTGTGTGAAGGAAATAAACTATTATCAAAGCTTGGAAATAAAAGTCTCTCTCTCTCTCTCTCTCTCTCTCTCTCTCTCTCTCTCTCTCTCTCTCTCTCTCTCTGTCTTTCATATGACATTTCAAGGTATCATTTGTGTGTGTGTGCTTAAAGGGAATATTAAATCAACCAATACGTAAGTAAATTTACAAATAAATATGATAATATATTCATAACTAATATATATTGCAATAAAAAAGATTATCACTGAAATGAACGAAGCGAAAGGTCCAGTAGGAGATTAATAGAGAGATTAATTTGAGATTCTCTGTTTTCAGTCTTTTTAGTGCAAATATATGAAGGATTTATCTATTTATATATAATAACCTGATACGTTGATATGATGATAACGACGACGATGATGATGATGATGATGATGATACGAAAGAAATTGATAAGGTAACGAACCCACATATTTTTTCATAAATACTACAATTATTATTATTAATACAACTACCCCCCCACCTATTATCAATACTACTATTACTATTACTACTACTACTACTACTACTACTACTACTACTACAAGCACCACCACCAATGTTTAGGGAAGGAGCAGCTCTGCAGACAGACAGCTGGACACACACACACACACACACACACACACACACACACACACACACACACACACACACACACACACACACACACACACACACACACCATTTTATATAATTCAGCTGAGACTTGGTGTGTGTATGTGGGAAATGCAATTAGCATGGCGGCACCTTGTTTGAAGTTTACACACACACACACACACACACACACACATACACACACACACACACACACACACACACACACACACACACACACATACATACATACACAGTGGCTAGCGTGGTGGCTGGTCCAATTATAATGAAATTTTAATTACATCCTGAAGCCGCGAGCAACTGCAAACGTAGGTGGGTGTATAATGAGTAAGTTTAAGCGGTAGAGCGGTGAGAGATGCACAGTGCGGGAGGACCAACGCACTCACCACACACACGTATTAATTAGTAGACTCATTCACCGGGTTAATGAAAGGCGATCGGTAATACTATTGGTTCTCAGGGTTACTAGACATGTGGACTTAGGAACCTCATCCTTTACCCACTCTCTGTGCATCATTATTCTCCCTCCTTCTCCTCCTCCTCATCTTCATCTGCTCGTGTCAGTTTGTTTACATATTGACGTCAGTGCATTAGGGGTGAATAGAAAACGTGTTATGGTCTCTAAATTCCATACTGTATTATTGTGTTATAGCTAGTAAGGGGAGTTTAATCTATAGTTATCGTGATTGAGTGTGTGTGTGTGTGTGTGTGTGTGTGTGTGTGTGTGTGTGTGTGTGTGTGTGTGTGTGTGTGTGTGTGATGGTGGTTAATTGCTTGTTAAGACACTGAAGTCATGGTGAAGTGGGGTCACACATATTTAAAGTGGTAACTGCATCATCTCTCTCTCTCTCTCTCTCTCTCTCTCTCTCTCTCTCTCTCTCTCTCTCTCTCTCTCTCTCATCCATTGACTCAGTTCATCATGTGCATAACATAATATTGTGGCGGAACATCATTTCAAGGAAGCGGAGGAGGAGGAGGAGGAGGAGGAGGAGAGGAGGAAGAAGCAGCCTCACTCAACTCTTACGTATTTCTTCAGGAATTACACATTTTTTTTCTTCACAAGTCTTTTACTTTCCTTACGACTGTTTCATTTCTTCTCAACCGACATTCTCTCTCTCTCTCTCTCTCTCTCTCTCTCTCTCTCTCTCTCTCTCTCTCTCTCTCTCTCTCTCTCTCTCTCTCTCTCTCTCTCTCTCTCTCTCTCTCTCTCTCTCATTCTTTCTCTATTTTTCTTCATCTTCTAAGTCACACACTCACAGACACACACACACACACACACACACACACACATATCTTACGTTGGCATATTATATTTTATCCCAGAAAAAAAAAATCTACTCACACATACGAATACACAAGAGAGAGAGAGAGAGAGAGAGAGAGAGAGAGAGAGAGAGAGAGAGAGAGAGAGAGAGAGAGAGAGAGAGAGAGAGAGAGAGAGAGAGAGAGAGAGAGAGAGAAGAATGTAATTACAGGTGTTTGAAAGAGTTGCCACAAAGAAGATGCAATTCACAGGTTTTTTCAAGGTGTTGTGTTCATAAGTGTTCTGAGATTCAATTATGCAACGTGTGTGTGTGTGTGTGTGTGTGTGTGTGTGTGTGTCTGTGTGTGTGTGTGTGTGTGTAAGAGTATGAGTATGAGTATGAGTAAGAGTATCTAACTGTAATAAAAAACAATACAAACTCACGTGAACTTTCCAACACTTCAAACAATGTCTTCAACGCACTCTATCTATATATTACACACGCGGGGAAGTGAGAGAGGAGGAGAGGAGAGGAGGGAGAGCGAAGCGACCGTGGCGGGCGGTTGGGTGTAAGTAGTAGTACGTGGACGTGTATTTGCGAGACTAGGAGGATAAAACGGACGAAAATTATTATACTATTGGAATATTCAACTTTTATCCTGTTGTCAAAATTGTATCTGCCGCTACTTTCTGCTTCCCTCTCTCCTCTTCCTTTTAAGTGGGAGGAAACATCATCATCATCATCATCATCATCAGCAACACTAACAATAATAATCAAGCAGAAGTAGATAACTGATGAGAAGAAAAAAATATTGGAACATGAAAGGAGGAGGAGGAGGAGGAGGAGGAGGAGGAAAACGATAACAATTCCATTCCTGCCAGATACTCAAAATCACAACTCTTCGGCTTTATGTCCCGTATCTATTTCCTGATACGAGTAGAGAGGTTGCAGGGTTTAAAAAAGACAGACAATTTTGTTTCTATTACGTCTCGGAATTTGAACTCAGGGCATCTCATTGTCAACCCAGCGAGCTACAACCCTTACACCACCGGAAACTGTTCTCAAATTGCAATAATGATAATAATGATAATGATAATAGCAATAATAATAATACATCCTAGTGCCATCTCGTATCAATTCTTATTCCTTCGTGACCAAACTGAGAACGTTCCCGGTAGTGGCACAGAAGAAAAAAAAAGTATGCATGTTATTACAGATTTGTATGCAAGGTTATTTTTACGTAGGCTCCGTAATGAAAGTTGCTATTCTGTGTGTCTCTATCAGGAGGGAGGGAGGGAGGAAGGGAGAACAGAGATAAAAGGAATGAGAAGAGAGAGAGAGAGAGAGAGAGAGAGAGAGAGAGAGAGAGAGAGAGAGAGAGAGAGAGAGAGAGAGAGAGAGAGAGAGAGAGAGAGAGTAGTTGTTACATATACAGTATAGCCAGGGTGTGGAATAGGTGGACGAAACAATGGATATCTAATTCAACGTACGTGGGAGAGCTGAAGGACAGTTGTGTGTGTGTGTGGGAGGGAGGGAGGGAGGGTGAGCAACAGGTGTGAGTGGGAGGTAAGCTGAAGGAGCACTAAGCAGGATTAATTAAGCATTCAAGCAAGGTGGGTGTCCATTTAGTTTGATAAAATGCCACAAAAACAGGAAGGTCCAGTGAATAGTAACAGAGGGAGAGAACACTTGGGTAAAAGCAGTGGAAATGAGCTAGTAGTTGTCTGTCTGTCTGAGAGGTGCATGTAAGCCTTTTAAATATGCCTGTGTCGCCCCCTAAAACCTCGTGTCCTCAGTAATGTATTGAAGAGGTTATGTCAGCTAGACACTAATTCTCTTTTCATAATTATCTCTCTCTCTCTCTCTCTCTCTCTCTCTCTCTCTCTCTCTCTCTCTCTCTCTCTCTCTCTCTCTCTCTCTCTCTCACATTAAAGCAAGCTACCCTTCCTCTCTACTCTAGTATAGGCAGTAAACTAAGCCTACTCACATATTTTACGGTCATATGAAGGGAATTTGTATAGGAGAATGTACTGTACTTCCTCTATTAATTAATTCCCATCTTACCTACCTACCTACTTACCTACCTGTTTAAAGTACTACCTCCATTAGCTAGTAGAATTCAAAAGTGTATATGTGTGTGTGTGTGTGTGTGTGTGTGTGTGTGTGTGTGTGTGTGTGTGTGTGTGTGTGTGTGTGTGTGTGTGTGTGTGCAGCATTAATCGGTAGTCCTGCACTGAATGGTCCGCGATAAGTCATGCGAAGCGATATACATGCAATACTATTTATCTTTTTCTCTTCATCAACATTTTCAGCTGCATGGCTTAGTATATATTGACTTCCCATTCAACCTGGAGTCATTAGCACCGGTTGAGAGAGAATAATACTACAGAAAAAAGTGTAATTACTGTTCTGGCAATGGTGGTGTTAATTAATAGTATGTAATGATAGTGATAGTTGTGGTGTTGTTGTTCTTGGTTATTGTTGTTGTTGTTGGTGTTGTTGTTGTTGGTGGTGGTGGTGGTGGTGGTGGTATAGTAGTAATAGAAGTTAGTAGTAATAATAGTAGTTAAGATTATTACAGAATAGAATCAAATTTCATGTTTCAATTACACCTTCTATTCGTCCCCTTCACCATTACTACCTACTACTACTACTTATATTATTATTACTACTTAAATTACTACTATTATTATTATTACTAAGAAATCAATGAAATGTCGCTGAAATCTATGTGAATGATATGTGTTTTCTTTTTAGTTTTTCACGAATCCAAATGTTGCAAGTATTTTAGGACATATTTTTTTGTTTCTTCCTTTCCCGAATGTCTTGCTTCAGAATCTCTCTCTCTCTCTCTCTCTCTCTCTCTCTCTCTCTCTCTCTCTCTCTCTCTCTCTCTCTCTCTCTCTCTCTCTCTCTCTCTCATGAATAAGATTTCTGTATTAATCTAAACTTATTAATGAGAAGCGACAACGTTATTCCAGCTTACGAATAATATAATCAAGGTCCAACAAGAAGAAGAAACAGAAGATGAAGAAGAGAAGGAGGAGGAGGAGGAGGAGGAGGAGAAGAAGAAAATAAGAGAACAAAGTCGTATTTATGAGTGGTAATTTGAGTTTCCTTCTGTTCGCTATGTCTTGAATTAATGCATGATTTCATTTCCTTCTCATTTCATCCAATACAAGAAGCATTCATTCTCCTTCCCTTTCTTAAGTCTCCTATTTCACGAGTCTTTCCCGAATACTTCTTCTCTCGCCATTACCTCTCCCTTTAAAATGTTTTCGTCTCTCTCTTTTAACTTTTCATTCCTATTTCTTCCGTGTTTTTTTTTCCACTTTCCCTCTTCCTCCTCTCTGCTCCTTCTTTTCCAATCCTTTCTCAAAAATTATTTTCAAGGAATCTGAAATTAAATGACTATATATTTTTAAAATTTCTTCCAATTCCAACCTTCAATATATATATATATATATATATATATATATATATATATATATATATATATATATATAAATAAAAACACACACACACACACACACACACACATTTCCTAGAGTCCTGAGAACACAGGAAGCTGATATATGAGAAAATGTTGAATAGGATTAGTGCATTTGTGAGCAGCCTGAGTAGTTATTTTTGCTATTACTCGGGAGGTAACGTCCCCTCGGTGCTCTCTCTCTCTCTCTCTCTCTCTCTCTCTCTCTCTCTCTCTCTCTCTCTCTCTCTCTCTCTCTCTCTCTCTCTGTATTGTATATTTATCTCGCTCCACTTCGTGTTTTCCAATTCCGTTGCTCCTGTCTGTCTCTCCGCTTTCTCGTATTTCGCAAGGCACACTTCCAGTCAGATTAAAATGTTCATACTGAAGTTAGAGAGAGTGACACACACAAAATTTTTTGAGGAACTAAAAATAACTAGATTGCTGGCAGTATTGATTTAGTCGTCGCCAGCGAATTGGTTGTCTTTCCAAACTCTCTACATTTTTATTTTTATTTTGTTTACCATGAGTATTTTTTTTTCTTCATGTCATCAAGCTCTAGGTATATATAGGGTCTCTATTATGTATGCTGTGAGTAATCATTATCGCGCTCACAAGGTAATTTACCGTGAGATGAAGATATGAATGAATAGATAAGTTAAAAAAATAGATAAAACTGAACACACCGTTGGCTAGCAGACGACATCGATCTAAATATGTTCCCTCCATGAAACAGACTCACGAGCATTTTTGGAGAATGAAACTGACGACACAAAAACACTATAAAGCATTACTGAAAACTGAACGAATAGATTAATTAAACTATCCTTAACAAACAAAAACACCATGACTACATTAATTACCAGGTTGATGAGGAGAGGCAATGAAGACTGACTACATACAACTCGTCTTGTGTGTGGAAATTCCAAATATTTAAAATTTTTCTATTCGCGGACACCCATACAAATTCTGCAGGTATAACGAAGGAAAGGGGAAAGGAAAGCAGATATGGCTCTTGTCTTGTGGGGAAAAGATTTACGACGTAATTTGCAGTGCGGAAAGGTATGGTTATGGCGCTATAGGCAATCCCAACTCAGGCGGAAGGCATGTATATTAGTTGTATTCACGAACATTACAAAGCGTTATAGGCACATTGATTCCTTTATAATGTAAGGGAATATTTTGAAGGATGCAGGTGATGTATGAATCTTTTGAATATATATTAAATTAGAAAATGAAAGTAAGAAAATTTGTGCATTATCTTACGCCTCACTTCAGTCCAACAGCTGGTGAACGTCTCCATTTGTCTCCAAGTTAGGTAAGGTTAGGTCGTGGACTCTTCGTTCTAGTCTACGTACACTGCAACGAGGATGAATCTTGGCCATATTTCGAGTTGATCTAAAATAATTCATGAAAGTCTCCTTGCTCATTTGCAGTTAACTGACCATTCAGATATCCCTAGATATAACGTACGGATGTACTACACAGGATTCCACAAAACTAGACTCATTCACATTATCTGCACATATTTCTGCATTATTAGCATTATCAGTCAACAACATAACATGGATAGTGATGTGACAATAACCCAAATACGTGCCTACTAAAGAGAAAATATTACGTTCACACTATGATTATAAGGCTAATATTCGATACTGTTATTCTGCCACACGATTATCCTAGTTACATAATGTCATTACTGAATATAGTTACCACTTAATAATGTAAGATGGTTCATACTTCATAATAATACCAACACTATGTTAATAAGAACATTAGAACGTACGAGTATAAGGAATAATGATAATGTTAACAGCACTAGTTTGTGCCGCGTAGTAACTTAATAAATTACAGTAACGGCACCAGTAAAGATCTTATTAAAGCAATGCACGTGAGTGGTGTATGTCAAGGGAAAAGTATCTCTCTGTTAAGCAAGTGTTCCTTTTATATTAAGTGTTACATATGGTCTGTTATATCAAGTAACATTCCAAGCAGACATTGTTTTGGGTGGGTTAGATTAACGCTGAAAATCTCCTCCCGGGGAGATATTTTATATTATAATGCATAATAGATATGGCCATTTTTTTTTTTTTTATATACTTTCGTATGTTGTGTTTCCTCACTCAAACCTCGTCTTTAAGGCACATATATTGTCTACTTAATTTATTTTTACTCTACTGTGGGCCACAAGGCATCTAACACAAATTTCTATCAAAACATACCTTCAAAATCAGCAGAAGTAGCTACATTAACCAGCGGGACAACTGCAAGTAACCAGTTGCGATAGGGAGGACTTTCTCAGCTGGCCTGCTGCTTCAGTGCCGCTTGGTTCAGGAGTGCTTGGCAACGCTTCAAACTAATCTAAATTTTAATTTTCTCCTACGTTTTACCTACGCCCATTCCTAAATAAAAAAGGAAAAAAAATACTGCACCTACACTGAGTGTTCCCGTAAGTTCAAAACAATTACTCTCTACAATAAGGCTGAACATTTGCAATATTGGACCTGAATTTCCCAAACCCATTTTACATATAAATGCCATAATGTGAAAATAAAAGTATTTATAATTTTTTCAGTTTTCTATTATATGCTTTCATTACAAAAGTTGTAAACATTTTTTTTGGCATAAATAAAAGGAACTTTTCAGCAAGTGTATTGACGGCCGGTGACAGAAAAAAGTCACGGCCAACAAACAACAGTCACGGAATTCCACAGTGCGCAGTACACACTGCCACACTGCGCAGTGGCAGTCACTGCGCAGTGTGAGATTCTGCGACTGTTGAATACACCTGATGCTGATCAGACTGCGGTCTACCACCTAACTATTCAAGTGTTGTCCACTATCAACAGTAAGTTTGAGGGCTTAGATAAGAGAATTGAAAAATTGAGCAGCAGACTGGGTGTAGTGAGACACCCCATCCCCGGATCCAGACAAGGCACTGGATGATGGTTCTCTGTTGAAGCAGATTTCTCACCTGTCGCAGCAGGTTGCCCACCTTGAAGCTCGGTTGGGTTCCCTCCCTGACCAAGAACACCCGACACAATGGACGGTAAAACCTTTCGCACCTTAACCTGGAGTGTAAATGGCCTGCATGCCCAATTCACTACCCTTTATTCCTGTGTCCTTTTGCATAAACCTGACATTATTACCTTACAGGAGGTAGGGGCATAGGTGCCAGAGCTTAGGGGTTGCACCTTTTACATCTTTAATTGTATAAATGGCAGTAGTAGGGGGATGGCTACATATGTGAGACAATGAGTTCCTATTACATTCAAGGAAATGGGTGTGACTGAGGGCATATAGCTCATTACTGTCTGTCTCCACATTATGGGTGGAGTTATATTTTTTGTCAACATGTATGTACATAAATGCTGGAGTATTTAATGTCACTAATTTTCCTAACTATATCCTTGAAGAACAGTCTGTTGTAATGGGTGACCCTAATGCCATGCACAAGGACTTAGGGAGTCACCATACCACCAATGCCAATGATGTTAGATGGAAAGCCTTCCTTGATGCCATAGACACAACTGTTCTCACAGGGGAAACATACCTACATATGTCCAAGAGGGTAGGTTAGACTATGTAGTCTTTCTTAATATGCCAACATTTACTGCCCAAACCCTTTTTGTCAGGTCCCTGCTGAGACCACTTTGCCCTTGAGGCGACCTTCCCTGTGCAGTCCACCCTTGCTGTGCCCAGGAATCACCTGAATGTTCCAGCTAACAAGGTGCCATGCTTCGTCACCTATGTGGTGATGTGGTATTCTGCCGTGAAGGGCGCCTTTGTCGACAGCACAGCACTTTATGAAGGGCTGTGTCACATCATTAAAGGGATTCATCACTTACAGATACTTACAGATACTTACAGAAGACTTCTGGAAGAGGCTATTGAGCCTGTGACTCCAGCTCTAGATTACTAATACTGGGTTCTGTGGTCGAGTGGTCGTTGTGGTCAAGGTATTTGCTATCTAACATTTTGGTGTAATCAAATTTAAGTTTCTGGTTCTTCCACAACCGGTCTATAATTTCCTTTCAAAATCCAGCCCTGATGCAGCATTCACTACAGAATATGGGAGACTGTTCCAACTGTTCACCACTCTTGTTACTAAATGAATATTTCCTGATGTCTAGCCTTAGCCTTTGCTTGAATATCCTCTTCTTGTGTCCTCTTGTCACCGATCCATCCTGTTCCATGAATAATCTTTTGCTGACGCTCCTGTCATACACACAGTTCATTATCTTGAAGATCTGGGAGGGGCCTCTGGAGACCCTTGAGCTGTGCCGCCGGACTTATGCCAACAATGCTGTTATTCTAAATTGCCAACAGATGCTTGCTGTCTATCAGCGATGCTGGCAACAGGACCCTAAAGATCATGAGGCCCGGGAGGCTATGGTCACTGTGGCCCGCCACCTCACCGCTCTACGACAACAGGCGAGGATGAAGGAAGCACTGGGATTCCTTCCTGGCTCGTGTGTGCGAGAACCGGTCTCTGCAGAAAGTTTGGCATCATATCAGCAGGGTTCGAGGTAAGTTCAGGTGGCAGATCAGTGACTCCAACCCTGCCGGCAAGGTGCAGGAGCTTATCCTCCAATGGAAAGGAGCCTCGTCACTGTCTGAAGTGCCTGGTAATCACTTGCCCAACAAAGGCTGCAGAGGATGGATCTTGTCCGTCACAATGTCTGTGCCAGACAACACCTGCGTGCCAATCACTCATGATGAGCTGCTTTCACCAGTTAAACAAGGTAAGTCAACAGCTCATGGTCAAGACGGCCTCACCTACGACATAATTAATGCCTTCCTCAAGATGAAGGAAGACAACCCAACACTAGATTTGTTAAACATGTCTTTGGCCTCAGGCTAATTACCATCCTCTTGGAAGGCTGCCATAATTGTTCCACAAAGGTGATGGCACTTTTCACCCCATATCTCTCACTAGCTGTCTGTGTAAGATGATGGAACAGGTTATATTAAAAAGGCTGTTGTATAAGGTGGGACATGTGCTCTCTGGTGACTTGCATGACTTTCTGAAGGATCATTCTACTAGCCACTGTTTTGTTAAGTGTCTTAGTAATAAGGAAACTACCTTTTCAGCTTTCATAGTTTTAAAAAGAGGTTTTGACTTGGCAAATAAGGATGTTATTATGGAAGAACTTATTCTCAAGGGAGTCAGTGGTAGACTTTAAGGGTGGATTGGGGACTACTTGTATGACAGAACAGCACAAGTTTGGTTCCATGGTGCAGTCTCCTCCGAGGAACTCTTTGAGCTTAGCACTCAGCAGGGAGGCATACTTAGTCCCATACTTTTTAATATCTTAATGGATAACATTGCTCGATGACCATCCCTGCAGAGCACCCAGGTCCTAATTCATGCTCACGACATACTTCTCCAGTGTAATACTCCCAGAATTCCAAGCTTGGCCTTACAATAGTTAGTAACATTATGCACCCAAATGGGGCTTGATATTAATGAAAATAGAGTAAATTTCAAGCTATTGGCAGAGTGTGTCGTCCACTGCGTGTAAATAATGTTTCTCTCCCCAGGGTCCTGACTCACAAGTACTTGGGTGCCCAGCTCAGTTTTATGAAGTCAATGCACACTGTCACTTATGTTTGGGCTGGTGTTCCAGTCCTCACAATGTTCTATATTTCAGTCATCAGATCACTCATTGACTATGCTGCCCGTCTTGATTCAGTTTAGTGCCTCACATCTTCATCCACTGGAGGTTCTACAGAAGGAGGCCAGGTGGATAATTTTACGATGCCCCAGGACAGCTAGGATTGAGGTCCTGCGGGCGGAGCTGCACCTGCTAAGCATTGCGTGTAGGGTTCGGGAGATCACATGTCACACCATTAGCTGCATGATCTGCACGGGCTCTCCCTCTCTTAAGCAGGGCCCTTGCTAACGCTTACCTCAGGAAGGTACTCACAGTACTAACACATGTAGGTGTGGCAAAGGCATGTTTGGGAATAGTTCAGTTGCCACACCGGCCTGTATGGAATCCTCGCCGTGTCAGTGTTGACCTTCACACACTGCCTCGACCCAAGAATGACTGGCTTCCCTATGTTTTGCAAGATGTGTTCATGACTAAACTGTCCCAGTATCCCCATGTTAGGGCTGTTCATGTTTACTGTGATGTGTTAGTTAACAGCAACAAGCGAAGATGTGGGTTGTTCATCCGTGACTACCAAGGTGTCCAGGCAACTTCCTGCCCATCTGTCCTCCACCAGGGCAGAGCTGTATGCCATTCTTGAGGCACTACATATTGTAGCTTCTCTCCATAATGATGTATATTTGTTTGTTGACAGTCAGGCAGCCTTGTATGCACTCCGATCTACCTTTCCCACGGACTGTGATGTAGTAAATAAGTGTCTTGATCTCATCCACACCCTAGAGGGCACTGGTGTCGCGGTCCACTTCACCTGGGTGCCTTCTTGTGTGGGCATCCAGTTTAATGAAAAGGCAGACAGCCTTGCTCAGAGTGCCCTTCAGAATGACATAGTGTACCCTGGTACACCTTGAGTTAGGTTAAAAATAACGTTAAGCACAATGTAAATAGTAATATAAGTTGTGAGTTGGCGCATTGTTACCATAATGGCAGTCCCAGCAGCCTTCACTATGTGTTTGTCTCCCAAAATAGTGACTACACTTATAGGAGACACAGAGCATCTCAGGATTTAGTAGCAATGTGGCTTAGGTTAGGCTTTAGTAATCTATGTGAAGTTAGTAATTTCCCTGGTGTGTGCTGCACCAAGGGGCCACACACTGCAACATGGAATGTCATGGAATGTCCACTCATTGATATATTTAGGCTGCCTACTCTTGTCTCTTATTTTTTGGACTCTCCCACGCTGTCAGATATTCTTGAAGAATATCCTAAATTAATACCCCCAGATGCAGTGTGTGTATACCTCTGTCTTTCATTGGTCAGTCCTACAGGATGTGATTACTTAATTACTATATCATATGTGTACAAATATATTCTTCTATTAACCTCAAATTTTTTTGTATCTATAATTTAATTTGTCCATATTTACAATAGTTCTATTTATTCTATACCCAGGGGGAGGGCGGCAGGTTCCGTCCTCTTCCTTTGGTGTATGTTTATGTTTATGTATAACAATAAATCTATCCAAGTATTCATGTTATTTCGTCTGACAGGTACCGATGACGGGTGACCTGTGTATGGAGGTCACATAAGGACTGTCACAGGTCACCCCTTGGATCACACCTTAGCGGGAAGGCACGGTGACCTGACCTGACCTGACCTTCCACCGTTTCCTCTGTGACGCTCCATCACCACCACCATCATCATCATTAACAGTTCGGTAAGTGTTTCGCTATTATTACTGTATTATTATTATTATTATTATTATTATTGTTATTATTATTATTATTATTATTATTATTATTATTATTATTATATTCTAACTTGTAGTAGTAATACGTGTAATAGAAGCTCTTTATGAGGGAAACACTTCAGAAATATCTTGCTTAATATAGTTTTGTTGCATGTGTTTGTTTTGTGTTGCGTGGTGACACGTATTCCTTCTTTTTTATTTGTTCCTTTGTCGCGTTGCCTGCATTGGTGTTTTATCCTTCTACAATATCTAAGAGGTCCAATTACGGGAAATATATGAATACCACCCTGATATTGGAAGCATTTATGATTTACAAACTGCACGACTCTCTCTCTCTCTCTCTCTCTCTCTCTCTCTCTCTCTCTCTCTCTCTCTCTCTCTCTCTCTCTCTCTCTCTGAGAATAACTTCTTCCTTATCAGTTCCCAGGACAAATCAAGCGAGTTATTGGGTTAATTCAGCTAGCGCATAATATTTACTTGGCAAGACCAGTTATATTATGTATTTCATGTAAAAATGATGTAACAGCAAGAGGAAATTAACAGCATTGACCTTCCTGTGCCTACTTCTCCTCTTCTTCCTCCTCCTCCTCCTCTTCCTCCTCCTCCTCCTCCTCCTCCTCCTCTTCCACTACCACCATCATCGTTGTCATTGTGCAAGGCAGGTTAGGTTCAGTGCTTGCTTGATTAAAGTCTTTGTCACCGGAGAGCAATTGGCAAGCTGAGGCACAAAAGTCAGTACAGCTTCGTAATGTCACGTTTTTACTGTTTTCTCAACGCTAATCCAGCAGCAATTTTAAACCGTCTGCGAGTGTTCAGGATCTCGCATTATATAACTGGTAAATAGGAAAGTAATTTATATAACCTTCACTACTGCTGATTTTTAATGTTCAACATAGGCGTGTATTTAGTTATAGAACAAAAGATATTGGATATTAATGTATTGGTGAACGTGTATTGTTGTGCGTTGTATGATTATTGAAAAGCCTAGCAATAGTCTGATATTTGTTTAGTATGGACTATCATATTAACGAGTATGTTATTGGTGGCTCAGTGAAAGCTCACCCACTATTGCGTGTCAGTTTAATAGATCACATGTCATGCCGCCCAGCCCATAGCAAATAAATCCGCAATGATCTGAGCATTGCTTTGTGACGCAGACATTGGTATTTCACCCCTGCATATTTTTTTCCTTAGAGAGACGTTTAGAAGGATTCTAGGACCAAAGTACGTATGGAAATAGTTCGTATGCATAAAGTTCGTATGCAATTTTTCGTAAGCAAATGTTTGTAAGGGATAAAGTTTGTTTGAAAAAAGTACGTACACAAAGGTTCGTACGTTAAAGTTTGTGTGGTATAAAGTACGTATGTAAAATATTCGTAACAACAAAAGTTCGTCAGGGACAGAAGTTTGTATAGAAAAAGTTTGTATGGAAAAATTTTGTATGAAATTGTTCGTAAGCAAAAAGTTTGTACGCAAATGTTCATCAGGGATAAAGTTTGTCTGACAAAAATACATAAATAAAAGTTCGTACACTAAAGTTCGTATACAGATGTTCGTATGGTATAAAGTACAATTTCATACAAACTTTTTCCATACGAACATTTTTCTAACGAACATTTGCACTATGAACATTAAATCTTACGATTTTTTTCCATTACGAACTTTTGACATAACAAACTTTATACCCTAAGTACCATATCCTGACGTACTCTAGGCAAACGAACTTTATCCTACGAATTATTGCCATACCAAGTTTTTCTATACGAACTTTTGTCCAGAACCCGTTTAAAAGAGCCTTGTCGTCGTTGTGATGGTTGTTGTAATGGAAATATTTTATACATACCAGAAAATATAAAATGAATATATGATACTCTTCGTAATATGGAGAGAAAGTAATGCAAGGAAATAAGGAGAAAATGCAATAAGTTGGTTGAGAGAAGAGAAGGGTAAATTACTTACGAATGGAGGAGGATGACACAAATTAAAATCCAGAAAACATACAAGCAGAATGTGAGTTAATATGGAATATGAAGATATTAATTATACGAATGGAAAAATAAGGGGAAAGTGTCATAAGGAAGAAGAGGAGAGAAGTTAATTACCAGATAAAGTTGATAAGATGATTATTATAGTTCTGGGAAATTAAACAAATATTTTACTAAGGGGGAAGCATAAAGATAAAATATTATAATTAGGGTGGGAAATATAAAAGACTAGAAAACATGAAGAAAAATGTGATAATATTCGGAATATTAAGAAACTAATTCAACACAGGAAGAAGGATAATGTCTTAGAAGGAAACAGTTTTGCGAAACGAGGAATAAAGAGAAAATGCAATAACTTGGGTGAAAGGAGACCGAGGTAAACTGCATCGGAAAAAAAGAAGATGGATTATTGGAAATTACAGAAGGAAAAGGAGACAAATGTGGTAGTCATTAGAGTAGGGACGAACCTATTTTTCGAAAGATAACTAGCAATACATAGGGTGAGTGAAGGCTGAAAGGAGGAGGAGGAAGAAGAGGAGGATAAATATGAAAACCAAAATAAACATACAAGGGAAATGTGTTAGCTTTAGGAATATGAAGAAAGTAATTTTACCAGTGGAGGAATAATATAAAAATGCAATATTTTGGGTTAGAGAAAGATGAGGTGAATTTATATTGAAAGGAGGAGAGAGAGAGAGAGAGAGAGAGAGAGAGAGAGAGAG
>JAPQNM010000004.1:10299519-10302019 GCA_029783475.1 Metacarcinus magister
TCTCTCTTTCTCTCTCTCTCTCTCTCAATACACACACACACACACACACACACACACACACACACACACACACACACACACACACACACACACACACACACACATTCTATTAGAAAAAAAATATATCTAGAGAAGAAGAACGAGACTGGTTTAATGACAATAAAACTAGAAATAAAATCCGAGACAAGAAGGGATGAATTACTATTAAGAATATAGAGGAAAATCCTTATTAATCGCTGATCCTTACGTGGTATACTATAGTGGATTTATTGAACAAACAATCGATTTTCAGATATTTATTCTTGCATATCTTTTTTACATATCCTCATGCAACTATTTCACCTTACCATAAATTTACTTCAACAAACTGCCTTCCCTTATTAGAAAAAAAAAGAGTAACGAATTGATAAGTAAATGAATGATAAATGTATTAATTGTATTCACTATGAGATTGGCGATGAAATTTGCGTCAGAGGTTCAGTTCAAGTCACTGTGGTCCTTGATAACACACCTGTAGGCCACACCTGTAGAACACACCTGTAGGGCACACCTGTAGGGCACACCTGTAAGTCACACCTGTATGGCACACCTGGTGAATGGCTTATGTCACCTTGTACCTCCCCAAACCTGCTGCTATGCCTTACTGCCAGTCATCTACTCCTCCTTTTCCTCGTTACTCTCCTCCACCTCCTCCTCTTCCTTTCCCACAGCAGCCTCGTGGTCATTTTTAGCCTTCTTCACCTCCTCAATCACCGTGGGTTCCTTTGCTTTGGTATCTTCTTCAGTATTCCTCTCTGCTCCGTGACTCTGACAAATGACGGCGTAATGTTGATCACAAGAAGCGTCGTTCATGTACATTCCTCGATCTCTGTCCAGGTAACCACAGTCCTGGTGTTCTGCATCACTCTGCCTCGGCTCCTGAAGAAGGGAGTGCAAGGATGTGTGTGTTGTTATTAGGGTGTAAGCAGGGGCAGGTGGATGAAGGGAGGGAAGGAGGGTCGATGGGTGGATAGGATGGAAGAAGGACAGGAAATCAAAGTGACACTGGGATAACCTGATGACTAATGAAACAACTAATGGAATAAAAGGAGGACGAGACCATGTTATCGAGGCACGATGGAATCAAAATCATTTACCTAAGACTAGAAATCAACACGGAAACGCATTATTTTTTTTATAAAGCTTAATGATGAATAATACCCAAAACATTTTCTGGAAGGAGTACAAGAGCATCATGCATACAAGAATACCGATAGAAGGGATGAATAACAGTTGAATGGTAGTGACGCACCAGATGGTAGTCTTCGTTGCAGCCAAAGAGTGCCCACAGCGGGGCACCCACATGCACGGGTGACGAGTCGACCCAGCGCCACACTCCCTCCTGCTGGTCCCTCGCCCCCACCCAGTAGTCATGGGTGTCAAGACCTGTGCATACACATCACCATTATTATCTCTCTCTCTCTCTCTCTCTCTCTCTCTCTCTCTCTCTCTCTCTCTTTTTCATCGTGCAGCCAGTGAGGTGTTGCATTGTCCTGACTCTGACCTTTCTTGATGATGAAGTGCAGAAGTTTTGAGTAGAAATTGAAGTCGTCCACTATCAGGATGTCGCCGCTGAACTTTTGGCAGAAGTAGCGAGCCTCGTCCCAGTTGGTGATGGTGAAGGGATTGACCAAGACGCATCGGTCGTAGATGTAGTCAAAGGTAGATGGGCACTCGAACGGTGGACGGTGTGTGGTGGTGGTAGTGAAGTCGTGTGTGTAACAGTTATTTTCGTCATCGCCATAAGGACAGTCATTAGTACCGTCACACACCCAGGCCTGAGAGATACACCTGCCATCGTACTCACACTGGTATTGGGTACTAGCACACTCATTGGTGGTGGGTGGATCTGTAATGAAGAGAAATCCTTCAAGGAATCGTAGAGGTTGTTCAGGCTTGAATTCTGTATGCCCGAGATGAACGTTAGGAGAGAGAAAAAAGGTAGTGTGTGTGTTTGTGTTGTAGTGGTGGTTATTGCCAATGGATTGCAAGATTAAAATAGACAATGGGTAGTGATTTGACACTGTGACATCATTGATACGCTGAACATCAATAACAGGTCTTCATGGTACATCGTTTAGAATAAGGAACAGCGGTGAGTTCCAAGAAAACTTAAATTTCTGTGTAATGTTTTGCTGGCGCATTTTACGAATCATTCAATCATTTAATCAACAATAGCTTTCTGGGTATAGACCAATCTATATGAAGGAGTAAGCACAGGGTATGTCACTGGGTTTAATTTAATAAAGTGAGTGGCGTGACTATTGTAGTAACGCAAAAGGGTTCATTAGGGAATGCCACAGCCTGATGAAGTTCATTTGAAATATGAGTAAAGTTATCCTTGGCTTCAGGATAGTTGCCAACCTTTACATAAGGGTTAAGGCGATGAATGATATCCTTCTGTGAAAGAGGTGAAGAGTACAGCTGTGACACTAAACACAGGAAGGTGAGGAGGCTCTTC
>JAPQNM010000004.1:10307019-10312019 GCA_029783475.1 Metacarcinus magister
AAATCTATACTTTTTATTCATATATTTATTTATTTATTGTTGTGATCTGTGTTATCCTTAATTACTGACTAACTAACTTATTCGTTCACGGATTCACTCACTCATTCGTTCATTAATTCACTCATTCATTCATTCCACCCACATTCATCCTGAGCTGGAGGAGGGAGGGTGAAGTGAAAATGTGATCATAAATATAACATAATGTAAAAAATAGTACATTCAATATAACATAGCTAATGTACGTAATTTACACATATGCAAAAATGTGTATGGTGTTGATATTGAATTTTTTAATCAGCTATATACCATTACTGTCACGTGTACAACTGTTACAACACATTCCCTCCCTCCCTCCCCCCATAACACCACACCACCACCACCACCACCACCACCACCACCACCACCACCTCTTAACACGTGTTCCCAACTTGGGCGGTACTGTCCCCTTAGGTCAGTGGAAAGTTCCAAGGGGGAGGTGAGGAAAAACAGGGCAGCAGGGTAGCATCAGAAGCAGGGGAGTAAAGCCTTGAATAGTTTGTTTGGGAACCACTGATTATTATTATAACGAATTAATGTTATCTGGTATTCGTTTCCATAACGAAGTGAATTACAAATGATTGCAAATATATTTTTCCCACTCCTACATCTATACTTACATTCCAATTCCATTTCACTATAGCTCTAAAGAATGTGCGTCTCTTGCTCTTTCTTTATTGTTCTATATATTTTTTACGCAAACATCATACTTTTCCAGTTATTAAAAGAACATGATTTCAGGTAAGAAGTCTAAGGGGTAGGAAACGTTTGTTTAGGTTTTGTAAAAATTTTGCACCGGATTTAATGAAAATTGATAGGTAGGGGTTCTCAGTGATCCTGAACATGAATCTGAACTCATTTTTCTGATAGCTATAATGTGAATTTTCGATTATGTAACCCGAAATTCCACCATAATTGAGAATATATTTTTTTCCCCCATTCTACTACGAAAATATTACTCCAACAAAAGAGAGAGAGAGAGAGAGAGAGAGAGAGAGAGGAGAGAGAGAACGGCTGTGTTCTGCACTGGTAACGTCTCCTCTCGTTTTTCTTTCAGCAGGATGAAAGAATGACCCTTAACAGTCACCAGAATGAGGAGGAGAAAGAAGAAAAAGAAAAGAGAGAAGAGAAACAACAGGCGAGGGTCAACAAACACTAATCATCACCTTGTTTTTTCTGCCTCCTCGTCCTCATCTCTACATCACGTACAAGGAAGTAAGGTAAGGAGTGATCTCTTTGAACATTCCTCCTAATATATTTTACTTTACCACGTACTGTAAGGAAGATATTCTTTAGAGGGTAATGTTGTCTATAATGGTTAAGAAAAAACAGTTATAAAGCACTTTTTCTTTATTCCGTTAATCTACTGCATGACAGTATGATACATTGAGATTAAATATACATCAAGAATTAGATATTTTTGGGCCTCATTTATACAGTAAATTGTTATGTTTACACAATACAATGTAGAAATTATATATTCATGTACAGATAACTAATGATATATAATGACACTAAAACTAACAAATAGATATAAAATATGAAATGCTAGCTGAAAACTTGTGGTTCGTGAAGAATTATCATGACAAAGAGACAGTTTTTTGCACGACTTGTTGCTTGCTGCTGTTTGTAATACAATAACCATTAGTACAATATAAGGAAAGATGTTCCGAATACATAGATGAACAATTCTGTGAGTGAATGAAGTACAGAAGGTGAGACTCATTGGTCATGTTCCTCAATACTTGTGAAGAGGCTGACGCAAGATTATTTCAGTGCACGGCTGGTGCAGGCTGGGGGCGTGGGCTTAGTTCTTGTCTTGTAGTATTAAACCTTCCTATTGTGACGCTCGCCTTGATGTTTTACCAGTTTGTTTTCTTTGCTTTGTTGAGGCTTGTTTGTGTTTTCAGTTTTGTTGACGTTGGTGTTGGCGTGTTTAGTGTTTTTCTGGCTTTGGTCTTTTGCATGAGCCTTGGTCTTTTTTCCCTTATTGCCTTGAGGCTCCACGGGCTCTGCAGCACCATGAAGGAGTCTTTGCAGTTCTGCCAAAGCCTCGGCCACGTCCTCGAGGTTACCGGTAACGGTACCTCGCCCCTCAGCGTCACCTTTCCGAGGAGGATCCACTCGAACGTCGTGCCTGCGTTCCACTTGGGGGCGGCAGCCTTGCAGCACACGGCGTTGATCGGCAGTCACCGGGAAACATCGGACTGTCTGTTTCTGCATTGGTGCTTCCGTCTCACTCTGAGGCTGGTCGGAATGTTCGTGTTCAGTGCATTCCCTCTTCTTTCTGTGCCTCAACCTGCCAGCAGTGCGGGTGTCTGGCAGTGGCTCGTCAGGCACGATGCCCCAAGCAGCATCGTTTGAATCAGGTGAATCTTGACAAACGTCCACTTCTGATCCATTGTCTGCCTGCTGCTGCTGCTGCTGTAGACGCTGTTGTCGTCGTTGGTCCTTAATCTTTGCCTTGTGCCGCTGTCGCTCCAGGACCTTCTCCTGTTTCTCCCGCTCCGCCTTGGCTGAAACCACCTTCCTCTTGGTCTGGTTGAGGCGGCTCATCACCTTCTCATCTCGCTTGGCTACTAATATTTTACGCACGTTCCTCGCGTTAACGAAGCCCACTTCACCGGCCTTCATGTGTCTATCCTTGCGTAGGTTTGAGCCCAGCGTGTACATCACTACCACGTTGGCCAGCTTGTTGCCCTGGGAGCTGTTGGCCTTGCACAGCTGTGCTGCATCGTGCAGCAGGGCTTGAGGCACGTCCTTGAGCCCCTCGCCAGCCTCCAGCTGCAGGTAGACGTGTGCAGAGGGCATGTCGTCCACGTGGAAGAATAGGACACGTTCTGTCGCCTGAGAGATGAGGTGGTCATTCTCGTATTTGTCAGTGCCTATGAGGATGATGGCGGGCGGGTCGACAACGGTGCTGCAGAAGGTGATTAGTGTCCCGCGGGGTCGCATCAGTAGTTCTGAGTGTGGGGAGGACAAAGGGGGGGAGGTGGATGGAGGTGAAACGGACCCTTGATCGGTATCTTCAGAATCAGGAAGTGAATGCGTTAGGTAGAACTTTTGTGCAACAGACTGTTCTTTTATCCGGGACTTACAGTCTGGTACAGACTGTTCTTCTAACTGGGAGTTACAGTCTGGTACAGACTGTTCTTCTAACTGGGAGTTACAGTCTGAGACAGACTGTTCTTCTAACTGGGAGTTACAGTCTGAGATAGACTGTTCTTCTAACTGGGAGTTACAGTCTGAAACAGACTGTTCTTCTAACTGGGAGTTACAGTCTGAAACAGACTGTTCTTCTAACTGGGAGTTACAGTCTGAAACAGACTGTTCTTCTACCTGGGAGTTACAGTCTGAAACAGACTGTTCTTCTACCTGGGAGTTACAGTCTGAAACAGACTGTTCTTCTATCTGGGAGTTACAGTCTGAAACAGACTGTTCTTCTATCTGGGAGTTACAGTCTGAAACAGACTGTTCTTCTAACTGGGAGTTACAGTCTGAAACAGACTGTTCTTCTAACTGGGAGTTACAGTCTGAAACAGACTGTTCTTCTACCTGGGAGTGAGAGGCGGGAACAGAGTCTGTCGGGATAATTTCCTTTGCGATGGACTCCTCGTCCGTTTGGGCATCAAAGTTTGGGATAGAGTCCAATGGAATAGTTTCTTTTGTCACAGATTCTTCCTGAGATAAATGTTCGAAGTCTGGCATTGCGTTTTCTGGCATAAACTCAACGAGAACAAAGTCTTCGTCAGACCTGTCCTCTATGTCAGGCATGGCATTGTCTGGCATAAACTCTTTGAGAGCAGAGTCCTCTTCATCAGTCCAGTCCTCTATATCAGGCATGGCATTGTCTGGCATAAACTCCTTGAGAGCGGAGTCCTCTTCATCAGTCCAGTCCTCTATGTCAGGCATGGCATTGTCTGGCATAAACTCCTTGAGAGCGGAGTCCTCTTCATCAGTCCAGTCCTCTATATCAGGCATGGCATTGTCTGGCATAAACTCTTTGAGAGCAGAGTCCTCTTCATCAGTCCAGTCCTCTATGTCAGGCATGGCATTGTCTGGCATAAATTCCTTGAGAGCGGAGTCCTCTTCATCAGTCCAGTCCTCTATGTCAGGCATGGCATTGTCTGGCATAAACTCCTTGAGAGCGGAGTCCTCTTCATCAGTCCAGTCCTCTATGTCAGGCATGGCATTGTCTGGCATAAATTCCTTGAGAGCGGAGTCCTCTTCATCAGTCCAGTCCTCTATGTCAGGCATGGCATTGTCTGGCATAAACTCCTTGAAAGCGGAGTCCTCTTCATCAGTCCAGTCCTCTATGTCAGGCATGGCATTGTCTGGCATAAACTCCTTGAGAGCAGAGTCCTCCTCGTCTATTTGGTCAAAGTTCGGCATTGGCTCTTCAGGAATAAAAGCATCAAAGTCCAGTGTAAGTCCGTCACTTTTGAACAGATTAACGAAAGCAGACAAGAAGGAAATGCAGAACGTTGTTACTTTCTTCACTTGTTGAAAGACTGAGTTTTTCTTGTTATCTCCACTACGAGACATTTCCTTGATGTTGTTGGTGTTGTTGAAAGCCTCTTCCTGGTACTTGGTGGTGTGTAATGGTGGTTTCCTGGACGTTATTTTTGACTTCAAAGCAAGTATTGCCCTCATTCCAGAGCAAAACAAAGCAAGAGCACACAGCAGGTGTCTTGCGTTGTTATGGAATGCGTGGTGGTTCTGTTGGGCTGTGGTGGTGTAGTGTTGAAGGCACTTTAACACTTGCCTTGTCTTATAAGGCTGTACAAGGAACGTCCACCACGCCATGTGATGATGAATCCCGCATTCTTGAAGCGGGTCTTTGGGTGAATTTGGACGCAGTGGTCCGAGCCACCACAGGCTTGCCAGGTACTCCCGTACAAACCAGGTGGTGGTGGTGTGGAGCTCCTTGGCGTTCCACTCGTGCAGGACGTCCTGCATCGCCT
>JAPQNM010000004.1:10317019-10322019 GCA_029783475.1 Metacarcinus magister
TCTCTGGAACACAAGTTATATATTAGAGAGAGAGAGAGAGAGAGAGAGAGAGAGAGAGAGAGAGAGAGAGAGAGAGAGAGAGAGAGAGAGAGAGAGAGAGAGAGAGAGAGAGAGAGAGAGAGAGAGAGAGAGAGAGAGAGAGAGAGAGAGAGAGAGAGAGAGCACCTACAATGATTAGCATGACGGGTCCAATGCTCCAGTCCCTCCGTCAGTTAGTCTCGTGTGGGGGGAGGCAACTGGTAATCATTATCTCAGGTGTCGCGCCAACGTGATGACTCTCACTGGGACTTGCTCTTTATATATTGTGTTTGTCTTGTGGTAGTGATGGTGGTGGTGGTGGTGGAGTAGGACAAGTAGATCGAAAAGGAGGAGGAGTTGGTGTTGGTGGTAAAGGCAGAGATAATGTATATACACCATTTCAAGTCACATTATTAGTAGCTTGTTGGCTAAATGGTCCTTCCTTTGGTGTGTTCAGCGTCACCTGCTTTCATTTCACTCCCCTTCCTTACTCTCCACTCCTCTATCTACATCACTTCTTGTGTTCCGTTGCGTCTCTTCCTTTTATTAAGCTACTCGAGGGGCACCGCTGAAGGGATGTGTATGAAAAAGGCGAACCAGTAATCCACTCGACTACTATGAAGATGAAGACTAATTGAGTGGTTTCTTTGCCCTGGATTTGGCAGCAGCTGTGTCAGTGTGTTACTACGAGGGATAGAGAGGCGTGGGGATGAGGGTGGGGGAAGGGAAGTCGCCTGCCTACACGTGTAATTAGGGCGCGAGTTATTATGCCTAATTATGTGTTGGAAGATTGATGACGTGGTGGCGATGGTGGTGGTGGTAGTGGTGGTGGTGGTGGTGGTGATGGTGGTATAATAGTTGAAGGAATGTAAAAAGAACTTTTAATAATTTCTAATCGGTTTTAATCAGTTTTAATTCGTTAACAGTTCAAGATATGGAAACCAAATAACACCTATACGTTAAATTGTGTAGAATTAGGATAGGTCATCTCTATGTATTTTTGTCATATGAGACCAGCATTAGCCAGTAAAGTTAAATAATGGTTATTTCATCATTGTTATTAGGCAAGCAAGGGTGAAATACAGTTTGATATTATAGTAATCAGGAAAATAAGGCCAGATTCGTGTTCAGCATGACCGAAAACCTCATTGTACCAATTTACATGAGATTCGGAGGTATGGAAATTTTCATGAAATTTGTAGGGTACACCCTGAGAGTTTTTTTACATAAATCATATATTTTGAAATAACTCGAAATGTATGGGGTTTACGTAAAAAACGTATGGAATATAAAAGAAAGAACAGAAGACGCTCGTTCTATTCAGCTATAGGAAATTGAAATTGGGAAGTAATTAAAGATGTAGCAGTGTAAAGTATTATGCAATAATATCTTTCACATCATTTTAATTTTCTTCATAAGTATTAGAGTTATTGGGAAGGTGATGACTGTATGAGATAGACATTATCAAACTCCATAACTTTATATAAATGCAATTTTCCTGTAGGACTAATATTTACGTAGTAAAATGAGAAAAAACTCCTTCGACCTCAATTCTGGTGGAATTTACGGGCCACAAAATGGAAAATATAAAATATTATAGTAATGACAAATCTAATTCCAGATTCGTGATCAACATGCCCGAGAACCCCTTGGTACCAATTTTCATGAGTTGTGTTGTTATATTAACAAAAATTTAACCTAACCTAACCTAACTAAAATACATTTTCCCACCCCTTGGCTGAAATCATATTTTTTTCAATAACTCCAAAAATATGAGGTTTACGTCAAAAATGTATAGAATAGTCAAGAAAGAGTAAAAGACGTGCATTCTATTGAACTTTAGTAAAATGGAATTGGAATGTAAGTATAGTCAGTGGCAGTCCTCGGCATAGGGGGTATAGGCAGCCGCCTAGGGCGCCAGTTGTGGCAAGGGGCGACACAGCATGGTCAGTCAGCTGTAATACGACAATCAGTAACTTTTTATTAAGGCCTTAACAAGCAATGTTTACTAACAGACGCTAGCAAAAAGTGTCTCATAAAACCTAACAAACCCGCTGCTAGCACTGACAAGGCTTAGCAAACAATGTTAGGTAACAATGGTTTTGTTCCTGAATGTAGCGAAAATTCACTGGGGGGGGGGCACACCTTTGTATGTTCTCGCCTAGGGCGCCAGAAATGCCAGGACCGCCACTGGGTGGTGGTGGTGATGGTCAGACTGCAGGGAAGACTGAAGAAAAAAAGTGTTATATTATAGCATTTTATGACTTCTATATTTATTTGGTGTTTGTGTTTGTGGTAAGTTCATGGAATATATATAAAGAAAAAATGTGAAAACAGTAATGATTTGTTTATTATTTTGTATGGGCGTCGACTTCACCTCCTTATACTCCTTATACATAGACATTTTTATTTTTTTATTTATTTATTATTTTTTTCTTCTCCCTAGTGTGTGTTTGTGTGTATATGTTTTCTTCGTTGTGCATCCTTCATTAGTCACCACCACGGATACGTACTCGTCTGCCTGCCTGCCTGCCTGCCTGCCTACATCTCACCCTGTCCTTTGCATGTACCTACCTCACAACTACCTGCATGTCCTTCCTCACTGTATCCATAAACTAACTCTTCACCCTTCGCTTTCCTCAGCATCCTTCTCCCGACATACTGTGCATCCCTTATCTACACATGCCTAGACCATCTCAATCTCACCTCCCTCACTGTCTACCCATCTACCTGTGTTATCCTTCTAATATATTCAATCCTAATCATAAGCTTAATTGCAGCATCTTTACTCTGTTTTCTCCATCTCCACCACCTGTCTTTTTTTCAGCGCCGCCACCTCAAGGCCATACGACATAGTAGACTTTCCTTTCGTACTTCTAGATACCTCTTGATCACAAATCACTCTTCTTCATTACCCACTCCACCCTCCTTGTAATTATATGAACACACACACACACACACACACACACACACACACACACACACACACACACACACAGACACACACACGGACACACACACACACACACACACACACACACACACACACACACACACACACACACACACACACACACACACACACACACACACACACACATATATAACATGTCAGTATTATAAGTCAGTCCTTTTATGGTAATGTTGTTTATAATGGTAAAGAAAAAACTGTTTGAAACATTATTTTCTTTATTCAGTTAATCATAACAGTATGATACATTGAGATTAAAATAAATATCAAGAATTAAATATTTTTGGGCCTCATTTAGACATTAAATGTTATGTTTAACCTATTTACTTCTTATTGTGACGCTCTCCTCGACGTTTTACCAGTTTGTTTTCTTTGCTTTGTTGAGGTTTGTTTGTGTTTTCAGTTTTGTTGACTTTGTTGGCGTGTTTAGTGTTTTTCTGGCTTTGGTCTTTTGCATGAGCCTTGGTCTTTTTTTCCTTATTGCCTTGAGGCTCCACGGGCTCTGCAGCACCATGAAGGAGTCTTCGCAGTTCTGCCAAAGCCTCGGCCACGTCCTTGGGGTTACCGGTAATGGTACCTCGCCCCTCAGCGTCGCCTTTCCGAGGAGGATCCACTCGAACGTCGTGCCTGCGTTCCACTTGGGCGCGGCAGCCTTGCAGCACACGGCGTTGATCGGCAGTCACCGGGAAACAGCGGACTGTCTGTTTCTGCGTTGGTGCTTCCGTCTCACTCTGAGGCTGGTCGGAATGTTCATGTTCAGTGCATTCCCTCTTCTTTCTGCGCCTCAACCTGCCAGCAGCGCGGGTGTCTGGCAGTGGCTCGTCGGGCTCGATGCCCCAAGCAGCATCGTTTGAATCAGGTGAATCTTGACAAACGACCACTTCTGATCCATTGTTCGCCTGCTGCTGCTGCTGCTGTAGACGCTGTTGTCGTCGTTGGTCCTTAATCTTTGCCTTGTGCCGCTGTCGCTCCAGGACCTTCTCCTGTTTCTCCCGCTCCGCCTTGGCTGAAACCACCTTCCTCTTGGTCTGGTTGAGGCGGCTCATCACCTTCTCATCTCGCTTGGCTACTAATATTTTACACACGTTCCTCGCGTTAACGAAGCCCACTTCACCGGCCTTCATGTGTCTATCCTTGTGTAGGTTTGAGCCCAGCGTGTACATCACTACCACGTTGGCCAGCTTGTTGCCCTGGGAGCTGTTGGCCTTGCACAGCTGTGCCGCATCGTGCAGCAGGGCTTGAGGCACGTCCTTGAGCCCCTCGCCAGCCTCCAGCTGCAGGTAGACGTGTGCAGAGGGCATGTCGTCCACGTGGAAGAATAGGACACGTTCTGTCGCCTGAGAGATGAGGTGGTCATTCTCGTATTTGTCAGTGCCCATGAGGATGATGGCGGGCGGGTCGACGATGGTGCTGCAGAAGGTGATTAGTGCCCCGCGGGGCCGCATCAGTAGTTCTGAGTGTGGGGAGGACAAGGGGGGGGAGGTGGATGGAGGTGAAACGGACCCTTGATCGGTATCTTCAGAATCAGGAAGTGAATGCGTTAGGTAGAACTTTTGTGCAACAGACTGTTCTTTTATCCGGGACTTATAGTCTGGTACAGACTGTTCTTCTAACTGGGAGTTGAAGTCTGGTACAGACTGTTCTTCTAACTGGGAGTTACAGTCTGGTACAGACTGTTCTTCTAACTGGGAGTTACAGTCTGAGACAGACTGTTCTTCTAACTGGGAGTTACAGTCTGAGACAGTCTGTTCTTCTACCTGGGAGTTACAGTCTGAGACAGACTGTTCTTCTACCTGGGAGTTACAGTCTGAAACAGACTGTTCTTCTAACTGGGAGTTACAGTCTGAGACAGACTGTTCTTCTACCTGGGAGTTACAGTCTGAGACAGACTGTTCTTCTACCTGGGAGTTACAGTCTGAAACAGACTGTTCTTCTAACTGGGAGTTACAGTCTGAAACAGACTGTTCTTCTAACTGGGAGTTACAGTCTGAAACAGACTGTTCTTCTAACT
>JAPQNM010000004.1:10327019-10329519 GCA_029783475.1 Metacarcinus magister
TGTAGTGTAGTGTAGTGTAGTGTAGTGTGGTGTGGTGTGGTGTGGTGTTGTGGGTTTGTTCCTGAAGGAGGGATTCAGCTTGTAGCGTGAAAAGCATCTGTTGCTTTGTGTCCCCGAGCGGAGCTGAGTGTGCTGGAAGTTGTCTCGGAGTTAGAAATTATGAAAAAAAAAGTTGAAGGAAAAACTTTGGTATCACGCACCAGGTTCAGGTTCTTGTGGCTCAACTTAATGAAGAGGATAATCATGACTTACCAGAGGAAGGAAATGTCGTGCTGGTTTGTGCGAGAAGCAATGGATGACAGAAAAGCGGCGAGAGGCAGTGTAGTGTTGCTTATTGCGGATGTCCTGAGAAAAAAAACAACCCCACAAACATCATGACACTCGTAAGGGATCAGCGGCGGCGGTAAAGATTGACCATAAAGGAAAGCTGGACCGTCAGGATAAGATGTAGAGGCTCAAAAGACCAGAAACCATCGATTAATGAGAAGGTCAGTGGGGGAAAGGGAAGACGTTGGTATTAATGATGCCACTTCAAGGAAAGGAGGGGAAAAGTTGTAGCACAGAAGGGAGAGAGGTAGGAAGGAGACAGGGTATTATGCCGTAGAGTGAAGGAGCAGGATGAGGAAAGTGAAGATGTGTAAGATGATCGTGAAAGGAAACACTATGAACTAGAGCTGGAAGAGGAATGGAGAGGAGGTGAAAATAAACAGTAGGAACAGGAGAGAGAAAGGGGAAGGCAGGGAGGTGGAAGATGATGATGAAGACAAACAACAGGAAGAGAAACTAAATGTGGACACCAAACTAAAGGATGCGGAAAGAATCGATCCTGAAGTGGTGGAGTTCTTGACCTCGAGTAGCGTGACTCCTTCAGCGAGGTGCAGAAGGGTGTTGGTAGAGGTTGAGTAGCACGTCCTTAAAGTGTTGTTGTGCAAACTGCCAACACTGGAAGATCATGAAATGTAGGTCACCTGTGGAGGGACGAAGATGCCACGCGAGGGAATAGAAGGAAAATAATAGATAGAGAAAGGAAGAAAAACAGAGTTGGGAAGTTGTTGAATAGAACTGGAATTTTTAACGCTACGACGAAGATGAATATTAACCTGAACTCACAAGGGAATAGGAAGGAAAGAAAAAGCACAAGAGGAAGAGTTAGGAGTTTAGATAGAACCTCGATTTCTAGCACAAACACCAAGACGAGGACGAACCTAAATCCTCACAAAGCGTACAATAAATGCAGGCGAAGGAAAGCCAGAGCCTCATGAAGAGTTGTAAACAAAACATCAAACGACTCTCACGTTTATTTGAGTACGAAAATAACTTAAGCCATAATTTAGGCCGACTATCGGTGGGCTGAGGCCGAGACCAAACATCGTGACGCAAGACGGGAAGGAAAACTAATAAAAAGAGTGAAATCAAAGACAAGAGAGAGAAACGAACGTCCATTACTTGAAACCCAACGGACAGGTGAATAATGTGTGGGCATCAGGAGAACGGCAGGTGATAATGGTAACACTGAAGGGATGAGAGTGCCAGCTACTATTCTTGCACGAATTTTCATGCTCATTTTTTGACTAACGAAGAAGGGGAACACATCACATCACGGAGGAGAGAGTTTTTGAACGCGGTGGAGATCGGAAATAGTTTAATAATGAGAAGAAAAAAAAAATGAGACAAGGAACACTAGAGATAGAAAAGAAAAGGTTGCAAAATATATATAATAAGAATTCAGACAATAACACAAGTAATAAAGGTGTAGTAAGACAAGTGAGGTGGAGAAAAAGAAAGAAAGAGAAGGAGGGAAGGAGAGAGAGCAAACGACAACCAAGAAAAGAATTGTAATATTAGAAGCAACCGGAGGAGTAGGAGTAGTAGGAATAGTAGGAGAGGCGGGAAGGGTGGAGAGAGGCGGGGAGGGGAGAGCGGGAAGGAGGCGAGCGGGAAGGAGGCTGAGCGCGGCGGCCAGCAAGACCACCAACCAGTTGCATCGTAGCGTTGGTCTCGGCTGGCCCGGTGTGTGCAGTGGATCGCGTGCCGCCGCTCCACACACGCTCACTCGCTCGCTCACCCAACCCTAGTCTCCCGCCCGTCAGCGTCTCCCACAGGCTCCACGCACATGACTATACGCAGGTCCAAAGTGCGTGCGTTTGTCTCTCATTCACTGAAATAGTCTCACTTTTAACGTTATTAAAAGTTTATATTTGGCTGTTGTGTGTTTCTCTTTTTCTTGATGTGTGTGTTGTTTGTGTGTGTGTGTGTGTGTGTGTGTGTGTGTGTGTGTGTGTGTGTGTGTGTGTGTGTGTGTGTGTGTGTGTGTGTGGAGTGTGAGCACGTGTTGTACTGTTTGTAGTTGGTTTGTTGGGTGTCGGTGTGGGTGGGCAGGGAAGGGTGGTTGGTGTGGGCTGTCTGATTCATGTTGCTGCGACTCCCGTGGTGGGTGGCAAGGATGGTGTTGTGGTGTGGAGTCACTGTGATCCTTACCATACACACCGATGATCACACC
>JAPQNM010000004.1:10337019-10344519 GCA_029783475.1 Metacarcinus magister
CTTGATTTCACTCCATAACTCACTCCACACCCCCCACCAACACCCTCCACTATCACCACCAACACCCTATCCTATCCTATCGTATCCTATTCTATTCCTTGCTATCCTTATACTCGTCCCTTTCTGGTCTCTTACAATACTGGAATAGTCTTTTTTTTTCTTCTTTTCATTCTTAATTATGTCCTTGGGTGAGCTGACTAACCCTAAAGTCTCATTCTTGTAGTATGGCGTATGTAACATTGGAATATACACTTTTTTTTCTTCTTCTCCCCTTCCCTCTCCCCTTCCCTCTCCCCCTCCTTTCATCCTTTAATAATTATGTCCCTGGCTGGTCTCACTGCCCCCAAGAGTCGCATTATTCTGTGGACTCGACTGTAATATTTTCTTTTTTTTCTCTTCTCTTGTGGAATACGATCACAAGTCTTTTCCGAACCAGTGATACACGATGTTCAGTTGTTTTCCTCCCTTTGTGTTCCTCTCCATCCGTGAGTGAGGGAGGGAGTGAGTGAGTGACCTCTATCCATCTGGTACACTCCTGCTGCCTGCCAGATGTTTTTGTTTTTGTTGAGTCCTTCTTCTTGTTCAGACCTTGTTTTGATATATAATTTTTCCTTTGTTCTTTTTTTTATATATATATCTTTCTTTTTTTTATCTTTCTTTCTAACTGACCTCATGCTTTTATTTCGTTTCCACTTTTGTAATCATGATATATATTACTTGTTCTGTTTGTGGTATCGGTCTTGTAGCAGCTGGTAAACTCTGGAACTCTGTCTAATTCTGTTTATATTTTATTTATTTATATTTATTTTAACCATACAACTTTAAGAACACTTTCAAAAGAGGAGTATCAAGCTATCTTTATGACTAAACGTTTTAGTCTCGTCTTCCTCTGAACATTTATTATTATTATTATTTTTTGAGTGGCTAGTGTAAGTGGACTTTTTTCTCTCTTTTGTAATCCTTGACCAACCTCTCTTTGCTGTATGATAAATAAGGATTGGTGTGTTCGTCTTCATGTTGACTCTTTGTTTGTTTTCGTATTGTGCAGTAAGCAATCGTCGCATTATTGAAAGCTCCATTTGCATAAGTACACACGTTCATAGAGTAATGCAGGGGTTGGCTGTGTCCTGTATGTCTTTGTCTGTCTGTCTGTCTGGATCGATGGCTGTCTGTGTCTTCATATCTATTTGTCTGTGTGTCTATTTGTCTTTTTATTTGTATGTCTGTCTGTCTGTATTTGTCTATATATATGTCTGTGTGTGTCTCTTTCCCTCTGTCTGTCTGTTTGCATGCGTGGAAATCCTATAACTTGTTGGTTGTAAATCCTGTACTTTCCACTGAGCTGAAGGGGCTGACTTGCATGAACTAAACGTAAATGTTGCTATTGACAGGCCTCAACTTTTTTTTATATTTATTTATTTATTTATTTTTTTTTTTTTAACCTTTTTCCATCATTCTGAAGTGGCTAATATTCCTGCTGCAATTAGTTTTTGTTTTCCTTTACTCTCCTTCTCTCCTTCTCTCCTCCTCTTCCCCTTCCAAAGTGAAATGGTGCATGTAAGTACGTACACATACCTACATACCTCCACCTTTTATCCTCGTCCTTTACCTCATTCACTTCTTCACTCAAGGGTGCTTCTGTAACTAATTAGATATACATAAAAAAAAAGAAAAGAAACCATGACACACCCCTCACTTTCAGACTACCACATTCACCCACCCTTCCCTACCACCCTCAACTTCCTTCCCTTCCCTCCCTTTACTCTTTCACTGCAGCACGGAGAGGACGAGGCTCTGAAAATCACTGCAGAGGAAGGAGACGAAGGCAAAATATCATACAAGGGGAGAAGGAAGGAAGATGATAATATACAAAAGGGAGCAGAAGGGAAGGAAATATTAAATACGTTAGTGAATGTAAATATTTAAGACTTCGTTGAATTATGAAGTCATGATGAAGCATAGACGTGATGTTCAGATGAGGTTTAGGTTAAAGGGGTTAAGGAGAGAGAGAGAGAGAGAGAGAGAGAGAGAGAGAGAGAGAGAGAGAGAGAGAGAGAGAGAGAGAGAGAGATATGAGGGGACTGATTGGACACTCATATCTATTATTACATGAATGGCAGCTCTAGATTGAAGGGGGGCCGGGGGGACGTAGAGGTGTGTTACTCTTTTCACTCTTCTCGCTATGCTGTTTAGTTATGTTTCAAATTCATGACATTGATGGTGGGTTTTTTTTTTCTTTTTTTTTTTCTCATTATGATTCAGTGATGTTTTAAATAATTATTGTTGTTGAGTTTGGCTTCACGTCATCGGATCAATGGTGTCATCTATCTAGTGTTTGAAATTAATGGAGGAGAAGGAGGAGGAGCAGAAAGAAGAAGAAGAGGAAGAGGAAGAGGAAGAGGACATAAGATAACAAATCATACATGCTTTTTTCCTCTGAAAGTGCCAGGCGAATGCAAAAGAAAATATACAAAAAAGAAAAAAAAGAAAAGAGAGATTAACAAGGAAGAGATCAATAAATATGTAATAGAATGATGGACATATAGACGTTCAAGAATTTATAAAGTTTGGGAGAAAAACAAATATTATCACCTGTGAATATTTGAAAAAAAACAATAATTGAAGAGGAAAGAGGAATGTGAAGTTTGAGAGAAGAGACGAGGGGAGGGGAGGAGAGGAGAGACGAGGGGAAGGGAGGAGAGGAGAGACGAGGGGAAGGGAGGAGAGGAGGGACGAGGGACGAGGGGAGAGACGAGGGGAAGACTATAAGAAAATGAAGAGGGGAAAGCGAACTACGTAATTAATCATGAAACCAATATTTTAAAAGGAAATTATTACGATCACTATAAATTATATTATACATTTATTTACTTATTATATATTTATGTGTGTGTATTTATATCCTTGTATTAAATGTGTCAGTGTGATGCTTTAGATAAGTGTGTAATATGCAATGACGTGAAAGATGAGAGAGAGAGAGAGAGAGAGAGAGAGAGAGAGAGAGAGAGAGAGAGAGAGAGAGAGAGAGAGAGAGAGAGAGAGAGAGAGAGAGAGAGAGAGAGAGAAACTAACCTAAGTCTTCTGTTTTTTAGGTATTGACACAAACTACAAACTGCAAATAGAAAAGAAAAAAAAGTGACGCAAATAAAAAAAAAAGAACAAAAACAGTGAAACGTAATCAAGGACGAACCATAACAGAGAGAGAGAGAAAAAAAAAGAGACAGAGAGAGAGAGAAAAAATATATATAGAAGACTTTAATCACACGGAAGGAAAATCATTCTTCCTCACAACACGTCATCATCATCAGCATCATCATCATCAGCATCGAGTAGGTAAGTACCCCATTATTAAGTTTGTTTCCTCTTTTCTCTATATATTTTTTCCTTTGCTAACGTCGTCTTCATTATTTGTTGATACGTCTATTTTTACCTGTTTGGGGAAGGGAGGGAAGAGGGCATGTGTGTGTGTGTGTGTGTGTGTGGAGGAAGGGAGGGAGGGAGGGGAAGGAAAGAAGGAAGGAAGGAAGAAAAGAAAGTAATTAAAAGCGTGAAGTGTTGCGAATTTTGGCAATGTTGAGTGACAATCTTTTCATTAGTTAAGCAGCTTCATGTCAATTGGAGCCTGCAAAAATTAAAACTCTCTCTCTCTCTCTCTCTCTCTCTCTCTCTCTCTCTCTCTCTCTCTCTCTCTCTCTCTCTCTCTCTCTCTCTCGTATTTTGCATTCTCCCGACGTAACATGTACAACTTGCCACATTCAATCCACACACGTCGCCCAGGACAACACAGTGTTTTGTCGTGCGTGCGTTCGTGCGTGGCTGGGGGCTGGGGGTGGGGGATGGGGAGGACGTGCAGCCAGACAGGTGTTATAGGCTCGCCGTGGGGTGAGTCTAATGCAATAGTGTCAAGGAGTGAATGCTCTATGCTTTGTTAGCCATGAAAATATCCAGTTGAAGTAATGAGTAAGAGTGCATTTACCCCGTGCGAGGGATTATGGATGTGTGGTTTCCTGCAGTCATTTCCGTGCCTGTTTTGTAAGTGGACGCGATGCCTGCATTATTAACTTGCTCTGATGGGATTGTCTTTACACGCGAGAGCTCCGCCGGCGTCAGAGGAAATACTTTAAGTTGTAGCTACGAACACTACTAATGTGGCCTCTGTCCCGGGTGTGTGTGTGTGTGTATGTTTGGCTAAGACCAGCTGTGTGTGTGTCTGACCTCCATACCAGGACAACGAAATGACAGCGAAGGAGTTATGTATTATGTTCGTAATGTTAATGATTGAGAAAAATATAGGCAAATGAAGATATTTAATCGCGCAGTATATTAATTAAACTGACAAAAATGAAGTGAACGAAATAACAACAAATGAGTTACGTATTCTGTTTCTTAATATTAATAATGGTTAACAAATATAGACCAATGAAAATATTGAATCATCGCACAGTAGACTAAACATACGATAAAAAAAAATGCATTTCCTTAATAGTCTTTTGGAATAGTGGTCTGACACTACTAATCAGATAAAGATGTGGTACCGTTCTTCTTTAAACAGAAACTAATCCTTATCCCCCACCTCTGTACCGTGTGGTGGAGGCTTAGATGTGTCTCAGTAGGTGTATGTTTTGTGTATACCCTCTGGAGTCTGGAGGAACCCGAGTCAGTCTTCCAGGAAACACAAAGCAAGACCAAGACGCTTCCGGTTCTCCTTCCTAAACACGACTCAGCCTTTCCTCTGCCACCAGGTGAATCATGCCCCACGTTGCTTCCCATCATACGTTTTCTTTTCCTTTCTTTGGTCTGCCTGAGGAGTTCGTTGAGCCTCCATTGAAGGGCACGGTATTGTCATATGTGTATTAACATCAACATCAAAACGTTGTCGCCATCTGTTGGGAGCCGGTGACATCAAACACTTCAGCCTCCAGTCATGTCTTCCTCTCCTCTCTCCACCCATCTTCCCCTCCACCCACACCCCCACCACGCACGCCACTGGGTAGTCACGATAATCCACCCTTCATGCCTGTCCCCTCCTTCCCCCTCCACGTCCTGCCGCAGCTGTTTTCGTCAAGTGAATAACTGTAAACATAAATCGTTGCGGAAGTGCAAACACGCATGCACAGTTTCCAGCTAAGAACGTGAGGGATGGACGGCGGCGGTGTGTTCCAAGACTTTATTCCGGGCAACACACACACACACACACACACACACACACACACACACACACACACACACACACACACACACACCACACCCACACACACACACACGGGCATTATAACTTGGGGTGTTGGCATTTGGAATTGACTTAGGACAGAAACTCGACTCCCTCCTCCTCCTCCTCCTCCTCCTCCTCCTCCTCCTCCTCCTCCTCCTCCTCCTCCTCCTCCTCCTCCTCCTCCTCCTCCTCCTCCTCCTCCTCCTCCTCCTCTACGTGTTTGAGGAGGAGCTACAAAAATCATGACAGCAAACATCACACTTCCTATTCCAACACGATATGTTAACTAATCACACCATTCACAGTAATTTACCTCCTCTTCTAATTACTAATCAAAATTTCAATATATTAAACGACCCTGGAGTTGACGCGATTCCTAATGAACTGTTATCGTATCATCATCATTTTTTTTCTTCTTATATATCTTTATTTTTTTATATTTTTGGTTTATTTTCATAGAGGTGGAGTGAGTGGTGTTCTTGTAGGGTTTAGGGAGGGTAAAGAGGCTTGTTACGGTGTCAAGAGCCGCTGTAGTAGTGTGACAGAGGAGGTGTGAGTCCGTCTCCTTACTGCGTCTATACTTGCCTTCTTGGGTTCTGTTCCGGAGGCGGCAGACTTGCGGACCAGCCAGACAAGGAGGAGAAAGAAAAAATGGGTTAAGCAAACTTTCCCTTCCAGCCAGAATGAAGCTTGTTAAGTTCAGCGTGGCGTTCTTGTTTTGTGGAATCTCTCTCTCTCTCTCTCTCTCTCTCTCTCTCTCTCTCTCTCTCTCTCTCTCTCTCTCTCTCTCTCTCTCTCTCTCTCTCTCATTAACGCGTAGGTGAAGATTTTTAAAGAAAAGTTTTGCAGTTATAAAGTTCATATGGGCTCTACTATCATATATCAGCAGGAGAATGAGAGAGAGAGAGAGAGAGAGAGAGAGAGAGAGAGAGAGAGAGAGAGAGAGAGAGAGAGAGAGAGAGAGAGAGAGAGAGAGAGAGAGAGAGAGAGAGAGAGATGCGTTTCCCCTCGTGATCACTCTCTGCTCAAATGAAGATAGATAATGTTATGTATTAAGGCATCTCTCTCTCTCTCTCTCTCTCTCTCTCTCTCTCTCTCTCTCTCTCTCTCTCTCTCTCTCTCTCTCTCTCTCTCTCTCTCTCCCTCTGTCTGTCTTAAATTGAATTATTAAAAGTTAGGTCACACTAAAATGAGGAAAAGCAAATGGGAAACTGAAGTAAAGAGAGAGAGAGAGAGAGAGAGAGGAGAGAGAGAGAGAGGAGAGAGAGAGAGAGAGAGAGAGAGAGAGAGATCAAATATCACACCTAAACGCATTTCATTCATTTTATTTGCTTTTTTTCGTTTTTCTTTACTTTACATTCTTTTTATATATATATTTTCTCTTATTTGCTTCATAACTTACCACCGTGATTTTATTCTTTCATTTGTTATCTCTCTCTCTCTCTCTCTCTCTCTCTCTCTCTCTCTCTCTCTCTCTCTCTCTCTCTCTCTCTCTCTCTCTCTCTCTCTCTCTTTGATTTACAATGACCTCTGCTTTCCCTTTGCCTGGTTTTCCTTTATCAAAAAAAACAAAATAAAAAATCATTGTAATTGTATCATGGAAGAAAGAAAGTTAGAGGAGAAGGAGCAGGAGGAGGAAGGATTTTTATCTAGTATCTGTTGCAAAATATATACGTAATAAAAGTAGTAGTAGTAGTAGTAGTTGTAGTAGTAGTAGTAGTAGTAGTAGTAGTAGTAGTAGTCGTAGTAGTAATAGTAGAAGTGAAAATAGGAGGTAGAATAAGGCTTTAGATCTAGGAGTACATAGTTAATATAAGCATTATTTAAATTGTAGAATATCTTTAATGGTAAGAATATAATGGTTGGATACCACAATCATTAGCGACCAGAGTTGGGGCTAATGACCTTCAATTTGTAGAGCCCTTATATGTGGAGGTATCTTTAGTAGTAGTAGTAGTAGTAGTAGTAGTTAAAAAAAAAAGTGAAAATAAGAGTAAAATTTTTGAGTCATGGTGTTGGTAGGAAAGCAGCTATTTTACTTTGTTGTTCCGTTTCATTTTATATATTTTTTTCTCCCCTCGTTCTCTGTTGTGTCAGTTTCTCTCTCTCTCTCTTGTTACCGTTCTCTCTACTAGTTTAATTTGAATGCCTTTATTTCTGGCTTGCTTTTCCTTTTCCCATTTTTCCTGTCCTCTCCTCTCCTCTCCTCTCTTCTCGCTCTGTATTGTAAACGTTTTTTTTATATATATTTTTTTGACATCAAGTTCTAGGTTCACGCTGTTGAAATT
>JAPQNM010000004.1:10349519-10352019 GCA_029783475.1 Metacarcinus magister
GAATGGAGTGGTGGTGGTGGTTGGGGGGGGGCGTTTAGGTGGGCAGCAGATGTTCCAAGAATTTCCAAAGGTTAGCAACTGAGAATTTTTGGTCCACTGTTTATCAAGACCTGTGAGAATTTATGGTTAAGAGTGTGGAAGTGTGTTATATGTTTTTTTTTTCTCTCTCTCTCTCTCTCTCTCTCTCTCTCTCTCTCTCTCTCTCTCTCTCTCTCTCTCTCTCTCTCTCTCTCTCTTTGTTCTTTTTTATTGGTTTCTTTCCTCTTTTCTTGCTTTCTTTTCCTCATTTTTCTCTTTTATTCGTTTGATCTTTATTTCCTTTTTCCTTTCTTTCCTTCCTTGCTTGTTTGGCGTGTTATTATTATTATTTTTTGGTCTTCTCTTCCTTCCCTTTTTATCCATTTTTTCAGTCTTTTCCCCTTCTTTCTCTATTCTTTCCTTGCTTTCATTGATTCCTTGCCTCCTCCCAAACCTGATTTCCTTGTCTGCTTTCTTCTTTCTTTTTTATTCTATATTTGTAAAAGTATTTTGCTTTTTGCTTTTCTTCCTCCGTCTTTAATTTCCTTCATTTCTTTCTTTATTTCTTACATCTGTTTCATCTCTGTTTAATTCACTAAAGGTAATTATCTCTCTCTCTCTCTCTCTCTCTCTCTCTCTCTCTCTCTCTCTCTCTCTCTCTCTCTCTCTCTCTCTCTCTCTCTCTCTCTCTCTCTCATCATTTTTTGTGTATGTTTCCTTTCATGCTTCCTTCACTCTGGTTCAAAAGGAGAATATTAGTAGGAAGTATTAGTGCAGCTTAGCGTGTCCTCAGCTTTCAATTACCTCCCCAACTCGCCTTCTTTCTCTTTTTATTTTTGCCTCCCTCCTCCCTTCTTTTCATGTGCTTTTAGTGCGAGCCCAAACATTAATGCATCACTTTCGTTCCAATGTGTGTGTGTGTGTGTGCGTGTGTGTGTGTGTGTGTGTGTGTGTGTGTGTGTGTGTGTGAGTGTGTGACGTCTGGAACACATCCTCTGTGGCGCCCCTGTGTCCTGATAGCCCCGATAGGAGAGTCCAGGATCCCAGGAGCTGTTAGAGGAGTGGAGGATACAGAGATTGGTTGCCTTTATGTAAATCCCCAAAAGAAGATACCAAAAGGTCAGAGGTCATCTTGACTGTGTGTGTGTGGGTGTGTGGGGTGTGTGTGTGTGTGTGTGTGTGTGTGTGTGTGTGTGTGTGTGTGTGTGTGTGTGTGTGTGTGTGTGTTAATGAGCTCAGCGGCAGCTCCATTACCTGACCTACTTAAAACAGGAGTGTGAGGTTCCTGTAGGTGGTGGTCTGCGTCCTCCCCACACACTCTCCCACTACGTATATAACTTCAACGAAACAAACTCTCGTGAAACTCCTACCTCCTACCTGCACCAGACACACAAAATAATGAACTGCAACAAAGAGAAAACTGAAAAACGTGTGTGGTGTTCTTCACTAACAAAATATCAGAACCAGACCCCCAAAAAAACAACAACAAAAAAGCACACGAATAATAATAAAAAAAAAAAGAGTTAGAAAGAAATAGGTTAGTAGATATGAGTTGATAGAAAAAAACAAAAAACATTACTAATAGAAATGAGTTAGAAAAATAAGATATAACCTGTAGTCCTCAATATTGTCGCAGGTTAATTACAGAAAGACACATTCGTACCTGCGCTTCCTCCTCAACTTAACCTAACCTAACCTAACGTAACCAATCCCAACCCAACCCAATCCAGCCTAACCTAACCTAACCTAATCTAGCATAGCCTAACATAGCTTAACATAACATAGCATAGCATAGCATAGCATAGCATAGCATAGCATAGCATAGCATAGCATAGCATAGCATAGCATAGCATAGCATAACTTTACTAATCTAACCTAACCTAACCGAATCCAGTTAATCCTCAGTAAAGGTGGAAGATAAATGGCCTGTAATTGGAGGGTGGATTTGTTTCGCGTGAGTTAGCGGTGAAGGAATGTTGACTCCATGATGAAAGAGAAGAAAGTCACTCAGCCATCTTGATCAGAGGCTCACAGGATAGGTTAAGGCATGCCATCCTGTCTGTCTGGGTGTCTGTATGTGTGTCTGTCTGTTTGTCTTGTCTGTCTGTTTGTCTGTCTGTCTGTTTGTCTGTCTTGTCTGTCTGTCTGTTTGGCTGTCTGTCTGTCTGTCTGGCTGTCTGGCTGACTGACTGTCTGTCTGTCTGTCGGTATTGTAAGAAGTGTAATTATATATTTTTCCTATCGTAACTGGGTTTAATATTTGATAACTTTTTTATTTTTTTATTTTGTAGATGAATTATAAAGTATGATTCTGAAATAGTTATATATTTGTAAAAGGAGTGTTTGACAAAGGCTGTGTTAGTGTTTTGTGTGTATGTTTGTCGAATTGTATATCATTGAGAACATAGATGTGTGTGTGTGTGTGTGTGTTTATTATGTGACATTAATGTGATAGACTGGCCTACATAACCTTACTATTCAA
>JAPQNM010000004.1:10357019-10359519 GCA_029783475.1 Metacarcinus magister
AAAATAAATATTAATGATAAAAATAAATATTAATGATAAAAATAAATATTAATGATAAAAATAAATATTAATGATAAAAATAAATATTAATGATAAAAATAAATATTAATGATAAAAATAAATATTAATGATAAAAATAAATAATAATGATAAAAATAAATATTAATGATAAAAATAAATATTAATGATAAAAATAAATATTAATGATAAAAATAAATATTAATGATAAAATAAATATTAATGATAAAAATAAATATTAATGATAAAAATAAATATTAATGATAAAAATAAATATTAATGATAAAAATAAATATTAATGATAAAAATAAATATTAATGATAAAAATAAATATTAATGATAAAAATAAATATTAATGATAAAAATAAATATTAATGATAAAAATAAATATTAATGATAAAAATAAATATTAATGATAAAAATAAATATTAATGATAAAAATAAATATTAATGATAAAAATAAATATAATGATAAAAAATAAGTATTAATGATAAAAATAAATATTAATGATAAAAAATAAATATTAATGATAAAAATAAATATTAATGATAAAAATAAATAATAATGATAAAAATAAATAATAATGATAAAATAAATATTAATGATAAAAATAAATATTAATGATAAAAATAAATATTAATGATAAAAATAAATATTAATGATAAAAATAAATATTAATGATAAAAATAAATATTAATGATAAAAATAAATATTAATGATAAAAATAAATATTAATGATAAAAATAAATATTAATGATAAAATAAATATTAATGATAAAAATAAATATTAATGATAAAAATAAATATTAATGATAAAAATAAATATTAATGATAAAAATAAATATTAATGATAAAAATAAATATTAATGATAAAAATAAATATTAATGATAAAAATAAATATTAATGATAAAAATAAATATTAATGATAAAAATAAATATTAATGATAAAAATAAATATTAATGATAAAAATAAATATTAATGATAAAAATAAATATTAATGATAAAAATAAATATTAATGATAAAAATAAATATAATGATAAAAATAAATATTAATGATAAAAATAAATATTAATGATAAAAATAAATATTAATGATAAAATAAATATTAATGATAAAAATAAATATTAATGATAAAAATAAATATTAATGATAAAAATAAATAATAATGATAAAAATAAATAATAATGATAAAGATAAATATTAATGATAAAGATAAATATTAATGATAAAAATAAATATTAATGATAAAAATAAATATTAATGATAAAAATAAATATTAATGATAAAAATAAATATTAATGATAAAAGTAAATAATAATGATAAAAAATAAGTATTAATGATAAAAAATAAATATTAATGATAAAAATAAATAATAATGATAAAAATAAATAATAATGATAAAAATAAATATTAATGATAAAAATAAATATTAATGATAAAAATAAATATTGATGATAAAAATAAATATTGATGATAAAAATAAATATTGATGATAAAAATAAATATTGATGAGGAGGAGGAGGAGGAGGAGGAGGAGGATAATGATGATGATGATGAAGAGAAGAAGGCGGAAGAAGATAAATAAGTATCATTAGTCAGCGAATAGGCTTAGCAACACCTATGAATCACTCCTTAACTAAGCCACCACGCACCCCCCCCCCTCTGAAAACAAACAAAAATATAACCTAACATAATACACCCTCATCCTTATAATTTTACACCCTACAAAATACTGTCTCAATGGAGTTAGTAAGTAGGTAGGATACAAGTCAAATGATCCTTCCTCTCCTTACCTCTCCTCTCTTTGTAGGATAGGAAGGCAGGATAGGAGTCAAATGATCCTTCCTCTCCTCTCCTCTCCTCTCTTTGTAGGATAGGAAGGCAGGATAGGAGTCAAATGATCCTTCCTCTCCTCTCCTCTCTTCTCTTTGTAGGATAGGAAGGTAGGATAGGAGTCAAATGATCCTTCCTCTCCTCTCCTTTCTCTTTGTAGGATAGGAAGGCAGTGGGATGAAGGGAAGAACAGCTTGCAGGATACATAAACTTAACCTACACATTTTTTTTTTATCCTTTCCCCTACATCTCTCCTTTCCTCCTTTCCCTTCCCCTACAACTCCCCTTCCCTCCCTTCCCTCCCTTCCTTTCCCCTACATCTCCCCTTCCCTCCCTTCCCTCCCTTCCCTCCCAGACGTGTTTTCCTCGCCTGATTAAAGCACTTTCAGGAATTTTTCATTAGTTAACCGAGACGACCAGGTGATGCGGGAACACGTGGTGGCTCGTTACTGTGTGTGTGTGTGTGTGTGTGTGTGTGTGTGTGTGTGTGTGTGTGTGTGTGTGTGTGTGTGTGTGTGTGTGTGTGTGTGTGTGTGCAGTAAGACTTTTAAGGGTATTCATAGTCTAGCAACCACGCGCGCACACACACACACACACACACACACACACACACACACACACACACACACGACGGTAATAATTGA
>JAPQNM010000004.1:10362019-10369519 GCA_029783475.1 Metacarcinus magister
TATTATCATCATCATCATCATTATTACCTGTAGCAAAACGCAGGTGTGACATAAATTAACGGTACATTCATACATACATACATCTACTTCCTCTAGAACTATGTGTGTTTATAGCAAGCTGTGTATCATTATAGCAGCTTGTTGTTGGCGTATTAATATTGAAACTGGCGAAGCTCCATCAGTCTTAACCCAGCCTTTGAACAACACCTAGTGACTTGATATGGTAAGGTAGGGTATAAAGGGGATAAGGTAGCAAGTATCAGGTATCAGGATAAGGTAGCAGGAGTATCAGGTGTTTCAGGTTGTAGGTTCTATACGTGCTAAAGTTAAGTATAAAGGGTGTAGGGTATAAGGAGTATCAGGTATAAGGAGTATTAGCTGTTTTGCTATCCACGTAGTTTAGGGGAATGAAATATAATCGATATAAGGATAAAACTTGACACGATGCATATTCAAAAGTTCTTATAGATTTTTTGTTTTTTTTTACTTAATATTTTCATCTCAGCTTCACGTATTAGAATTATTAGAAGAAAAATAATATGACTTCGTACCCTACTCCCCCCCCAGAAAAAAGACAATAAATAAAGATAGATATAATTATTATGGTCCCTTAGAGAAAAGAATAGTAAGTTTTCTATGCTCTCTTCCCCTCAAATAAATAAATAAATAAATAAAATGTTGGTTAGATTATCTCGAGAAAAAGAAAATATGATAAATAAATAGATAAAATAAATAAATGAATATATGAATAAATAGATGAATAATATAAATCTGATCCAACGTCAAAATTCATGAAGAGAGAGAGAGAGAGAGAGAGAGAGAGAGAGAGAGAGAGAGAGAGAGAGAGAGAGGGAGAGAGAGAGAGAGAGAGAGAGAGAGAGAGGGAGAGAGACACACATACACACTTGAGCCTCCGAGAGTTTAATAAAGGTGACGTTGATGATAATAGGATGTCCTTCCTTCCTTCCTTCCTTCCTTCCTTCCTTCCTTCCTTCCTTCCTTCCACCGCTCACCATCCTAAGCTCGTGATGGCAGTAAGTAGTTCTTCATGGGTGACTGTGGTGAAGAGGAGAGAAGAGAAGAGAAGAGAAAAGAAGAGAAGAGAATGGTTATGGAGAACGAGGAACACTAAGGAATGCAAAGAAAGAATAAACATCAGCATATCTATTAGACCTTTACGAATTTTATTTATTTATTTATTTATTTATTATTTTTTTTTAGATAAGCTACAGTAATTTATCTGAAGGGATAGGGGCAAGGATAGGATAGTAAAGGTAAAGACTTCTCCTCACCCACCCACCCACCCACCTACCCACCCTTCTCTTGTCCTGTGTCTTGTCCTTGTGCTGTTTGTTGTTTTTGTTGTTGTTGTTGTTGTTCTGATTCCACACATTGCCAATAACTTTTTTTTTCTCTCTCTTTCTCTTTTTCTTTCTCTCTCTCTTTCTCTCATCCCTTTAACACCCCTTTTCACTTACATCACACTTGCAACACCCACTTTTCAACACCCGTCTAATCTAATCTTCCTTTCCCCTTCCTTTCCCCTTCCCATCCCCTTCCTTTCCCCTTCCCATCCACCCTTCTCATCCACCCTTCCCATCCACCACCACATTCCCTTTAGCCACACCGCCGCCATAACCACATACTTGCACACTCACTTCCCTCGTCCCATGAAAGCCACCACATCACACCACACATCACACACCACACACCACCGCACACCACTTAACACGACCTCTTAACCTCCTCTTTCCAGCTCCTTGCCACCACCACCACCACCACCACCACCACCACCACCTATTCGTCATCCACATACTATAAAAGAAAAAATATATATAAACTTTCTTTCTCTTCCTTTCTTCTCTCTTTTTTTTCCTGCGAGAATTACCACTTTTTTTTCTAGCTCTCTTTTTTCCCCAAACCAACTTCTTCTCAAAATGACATTCCTTAAGCTCTTTATTTTCTTTCTTTTTTACTCTCTCTCTCTCTCTCTCTCTCTCTCTCTCTCTCTCTCTCTCTCTCTCTCTCTCTCTCTCTCTCTCTCTCTCTCTCTCATTCATCGCCTCGTTTAGATGACCTGCCACTTAGTTTCTCTTGATCCTCACCCCTTAACCACCCTTATCCTTCCCCCCCTTTACCCTGCATCCCCTTACCCTGCCCCCTCTACCCTGCCCCTGCAATGCCCTCAATAAGTCGTTAATTCGCTTGTCGTGTCCTTGCGTCCCTCATTTCCTCCTCACAGGCTAATGGTTACCAATTATTTCGAGTAATATCTGGTCTTGTTACATTCTACCTCCTTTCCTCCGTCCTCCTTTCCTCCCTCTCTGCCTCTCTGCCTTCCATCCCTCTCTGCCTTTATCCCTCTCTTCCTCTCTGCCTTCATCACTCTCCCTCTCTCCCTCTCTGCCTTCCATCTCTCTCTTCCTCCACTCCACGATAGTTAGTTACAGGTCGTGGTTGGGAAATAAAAGAAAAATATACATTGAATTAAACTAACGATGAGAAAGGTTAAGTAAGGTAAGACGGAGCAGCTGTCCCTCCAACTGAACCTCTACCTCTGTCTACTCATAAAAGAACAAGATGGGAGTAATTAATAAAAAAAAAGTGTTTAAAGTAATCTTCTGGGAAATTAGCGAGGTAGTTACCCTAATGTGATTCTCCAAAGTAAAGTAAAGTTACTCTTAGAATCACATGTTGCCTCGAGTAATCTTTTTTTTATTTTTCTATTTATTTATTTATTTTTATTAATGAATTACATGGTTGCCAATTAAGGTATTATTCTTTTATTTATTTATTTATTATTATTATTATTTATTTATTTATTTTTTGGTATTACTTTCCTCATCTTTCTCTTCCTCTCTATTGTGTTTTGAATTTCTCCTTCATCCTTCTTCTTCTTCCTTGCAATGTGTGAGAGAGAGAGAGAGAGAGAGAGAGAGAGAGAGAGAGAGAGAGAGAGAGAGAGAGAGAGAGAGAGAGAGAGAGAGAGAGAGAGAGAGATAGTTAGTTTACACATATCGTCGTTGCTGTGCGTGTACTTGGATTGTTTGTTTTACTTGAGGAAGGCGATGTGTTGACAAAGGGTGGGCGTGAGGCTGGGGGTGTTGGGGGGTTGTGGGCGGGGGGGAAGGAGGAGTTGTAGCTGGTTGGACTAGAAGTTAGAGCCTCGGGTTATGGGGAAGAGAGAGGGGGGGGCAGGGGTAAGTTTTATGAGGTGGTGATGGGCTGTGTGTGTGTGTGTGTGTGTGTGAGTGTGAGTGAAGTAAGGAGGAGGTGATGAGGGAGGTGGGAGGAAGGAGGGAAGTTGTGAGGGTGGGAGGGGACGCAGGGTGGATGGGTGAGGGGGAAGAATGATTTGAAGGGGATGAAAAATGTAGTGGTGGGACGCAGGGTGGATGGGTGGGAATGTTAAGTATTGTAGAGGGAAGCAAGGCAGGAACGGGGTTGGGTGGAAGGAAATCAAATTGGTGGTGATAATAGATAGGAAGGAAAAAAAAGTTATTTCCACTGAGTATACGAAAGGAGCTAAAGGGAAGTAAAATTGATGTGCATTATGCAGATTGAAGTGGCGTTGGTGGAGGCAAGCGAACTTAACCGAACTCAACCGAACTTAAGCCAAGGAGGGAGAGTTGAATGTGTTGTGAGGGAGGAGGAGGAGGAGGAGGAGGAGGAGGAGGAGGAGGAGAAGGAGGAGGAGGAGGAGGAGGAGGAGGAGGAGGAACGGGAACTACCTTTATATATTTCCTTCTTGCATACGTATTGTGTGTGTGTGTGTGTGTGTGTGTGTGTGTGTGTGTGTGTGTGTGTGTGTGTGTGTGTGTGTGTGTTTCCACTCACATCTTCACTCATGCATAAATAAAGAAAATGTAAAAGGTTATTATATTAAGGGAAAGTAACCGTTTTTTTATTTTTTTTATTTGTGTATCCATTTTTGGCCTTGAAATATTTTAATACCACGACCCTATATGTTTAGCGGGTGCTCTAAGGTGGGTCAGTTAATGAGTTTAGGGTAAGAAACACCTGCCCCACCACCACCACCCACCACCACCACCACCACCACCACCACCACCTTCCCACACACTAATGGCTGACGTGCAAGGAATTTAAAAATGTTTACCGGTGTGTCCTTCAGTTATAATAAGGAAAGAGGATATTTTTTTTTCAGTTTAGTTAGAATTTCATATTTAACTGAATGGTTATGTTCTAGTTATAGCCAGGTAAAGTGTGTAGTTTTTATTTTTTATTTTTGTGAGAGAAAAAGAAATAGGATTATGAAGAAGAGTAAGAGAGAAGAGGATGAAAATTACTTTAAAAGAGGAAGGAGGAATTAGTAAAGGAATGTCCATGTTTTTAAAAAGTCTATACTTATTTAATTTGTTTATTTTTTTATCTATTCATTTATTTGTTTATTTTATATATTGTTGATCTTTATTTCATACGTAAGCACAAGCATCTAAGAGTCCATGGTTTTGTTTTTGTTAAAGTTCTCTAAACAAAACAGGACGAACCTCATTTCTTCGGACGGTAATTCATATATTCAATTATTTATTTATTTATTTATTTATTCATTGGTTTCCTCAATGCCTACATGCATTATATACATACACTTTCAGCAAAATTGATGTGCGTAACTAGACTCTTTACATTTTTGTTTATCTTTTAAAATAATGGTACAGTGTGGAATGTTTTGAATCGTGTCATTAATACTATGTGAAGATAGACAACCCGTAACCATTTTATACTTTCATATTATATTATATTCACTTGGAATAGCCAATAGGTAAACTATTGGCTGATTGGCTCACCTTCTGCTCTTTTTTGGTTGCTACCCTAAATACAGCCAACTAGACTAGCGACCAACTCCCCCTCACCTCCATTCCCATTCCTCTACCTGCCCCTCACCTCCATTCCCATTTCTCCAACTCCCCCTAACCTCCATTCCCATTCCTCCAACACCCCTGTTGTTTATCACTATTGTGTTTAATACCCTCCAGCGACCATCAAAAAAACCTTCGTGACCCTCATTTGGGGGTTGCGGACTACTGCTCTAAAATCTCACCCTTTTAAGCAACCAACCCACGTCATTCCTTTGAATCCGTTTTCCTCCTTTGAAAAGCTTTGCCTCTTCGAAACATTTTGAGCGCGCGTGTCTCACTCTATAGAAGGGGCGGAGTGACTGTTATATTGGGGAGGAGGAGGAGGAGGAGGAGGAGGAGGAGGAGGAGGAGGAGGAGGAAGAGGAAGGAAAGAAGGAAGGAAAGATGATCATGTTAGGGAGAAAGTGAGGAAATGACAGGTAGGAGAAGGAGGAAGAGGAGGAGGAAGGACAGATATAGGGTAAGGAAGGAAGGAAGGAAGGAAGGTGATGATACGACAGGAGGAGGAGGAGAAGGAGATGAGAAAAAAAAGTGAGGATGATGAAGAGGGAGAGCAAGGTAATTAGAGGAGGAAGGGAAACAGGAAGATGTACATTTCCTTCTGTTTCCCTTCCTTTCCCTTCACTGTGACGCTGACGATGTAGGGAAACAGGAAATGACTCAAATTCTTGGCTGCAAACAGACAACAGACCATGATTTTTTCCCTTTGAAACCCATCCAACCGTGCGCTTTTCCTTCGTCTGTTATTTTAGTGTGCTCCTGTGTGCGAGAGAGAGAGAGAGAGAGAGAGAGAGAGAGAGAGAGAGAGAGAGAGAGAGAGAGAGAGAGAGAGAGAGAGAGAGAGAGTAGAGAGACGAAATATGAAACGTAACCTCTAGAGACAGCATAACTCCCAGGCCGGAAAGGAAACACGGAGGTAATATACTGTACATAAGGCTGTGAAATTTCTCGCTCTATGGCCGCCGCTGAGGACAACCAACAATAACAACACCGAGGAGGAGGAGGAGTACAAAGGAGTACAAAGGAAGAACAGACAGCAACAGTCCTACTGGACATAACGAGGCTGTCCGTGTGGCTCGGGACGAATCTTTCAACACAATAGTACAATAACTACTACTCTTTACGGGTTGATATTATAGTAATCATAGAAATTGAGTCCATATTCGTGTTTCTCATGCAGCAGAACCTCTATAGACTTATTTTTGTGAGATTTGAAACTTTGAAAATTTTCACCAGTTTTCGTGGGTACAACCCTTAGATTTTTTCATAAAATCACGTTTTATTAAATAACTCGAAAAATATGAAGTTTACGTACAAAATTTTAAGAATACAAAAGAAAGAGCAGAAAACGGCCGTTCTTGTAAGCTATAGTATAATGACAATTGAATGTAAATAATTGAAAAAATGTCCCATTTGTTTTTTTCAAAAAACATTACTTTATACCTCATTGTCTCCAGTTTTATTGAAGATATTGGAAATGTTACTGCACCATCTAGTATAACTTGTTAAACTCTACAATTTAGTCTCTATACATATTTGCTCTAGGACTAATAGTTTTGCAGTAAAATGATGTTAATATTTTTGACGTGAATTTTGGTCGACATTTTCCGGGACCACCCCCCCAAAAAATTTTTTTCACAGAATCATGAAAATCCTATGAATTAAAGAGGAAAGGGAAGAATACAAGGAAGAGGAGGAGGAGGAAGGGAGGATAGGTGAGGTGAGGCATGAAGGAGGAGGAGGAGGAGGAGGAGCTTGAGTCCCCGACGATGCCCACCAGTTGAAGAGACGCGTCCAGCCCCGCACCACACACACACACACACACACACACACACACACACACACACACACACACACACACACACACACACACACACACCATGCAAGGCAGCCCAAGAGACGAAGCTGCATATTAAGACACGAGAGAGACATGCATATACGATCCAGGACGCTTTGAAGAACCTACTCATACACGGAGGAGGAGGAGGAGGAGGAGAGGAGGAGGAAGGAGGAGGAGGAGGAGGAGGAGGAGGAGGAGGAGGAGGAGGAGGAGGAGGAGGAGGAGGAGGAGGAGGAGGAGGAGGAGGAGGAGGAGGAGGAGGAGGAGGAGGAGGAGCCATAAGGTATGATTAGTCAACAAAGCTCTTGAAGATAGATAAATGGGCTTGTTAGCGAACACAAACGATGCATAGACTCTCTCCCCTTCCTTCCCCTTCTCTCCCCTTCTCTCCCCTTCTCCTCCCCTTGTCCCCTCTCCTTCCGCACTTAGTTAATGTGCGTCTCAAGGGTTGGTGACGGAGATCCCGACGAAAGGGAATGTAGGCAAGGGATGTGTAGTGAAGGGAAGTGGACTAATGAGGTAGGAAGGATGGAGGGCTCGATGGAAGGGAGGGAATATGTTGTCATTCATTATTGTTGTTGTTATCATCATTATTATTATCATTATTATTATCTATTATTATTAACATCTGCAGAAAGACGATGCCATGCTCTTTAAACTCTTCAGGAATACAACGACGACTAAACTGAGTAGGACGTAAGACACCAACACGCAAACAAAGACAGTGAATGAATAAGACGTTTACACATAAATTATACATACTCAAACACCCTAATTGCAGTC
>JAPQNM010000004.1:10374519-10382019 GCA_029783475.1 Metacarcinus magister
AAACATCAGGAGAACCGTTGACCCTGACGAGGCTGTTAATTTACGTCAACTAAAGTGATCTAAAGTAAGGGAATTTGCAACATATTATTATTGGCTTCACGGACTGATACATAAATTAATTGTAATGTGTCGAGGCTGGCAATTCCAGAGCTGAAGTGAAGTGAAGTGAAGTGAAGGGAAGTCCAGTATTCATAAATCTGTTTTATATAATATTGTTGCACATCGTTCACGTTCACAAACTGCCTCATGTGTAAAATAGATGTGTCATTTCCATATTTTGTTGATGATATAAAAAAAAAATAATGATAAAATGGTCAAGGACTTTTATTCAAACATTCATAATAAAGTTTCAATTCATTCATGTCAGTAGGTTTTATCAGCTTCAGGTCTTTTATACAGGATACCTTTGATGAATTAAGCATTCAGACTTAGGGCGGGAGAAAATTTGTAACGATTTTTATCATTTTTTGTATGTGTACGTGTGTGTGGTGTGTGTGTGTGTGTGTGTGTGTGTGTGTGTCGGTTCTTTAGTGTGTGTACGTTTACTTCGGTGTGTTATTGTCTATCGGTTTTAACTCTGTGATCCTGGCCACTGGAGGCGCCACAGTGGTATGGGAGGAAGGAGTCAAGGAGGACAAACACCACACACACACACAACACACACACACACACACACACACACACACACACACACACACACACACACACACACAAACACAAACACAAACACAGGTCAAACAGAGTACATTAGAGGAAGAGGAATGAATATGAAACATGTGCACAGGTTTATAAATAGCGTATAGTGAGCTGTGGCCAGTCCTCGACCGCTGGTGACCTTGTGAAGTGGCACTCGTCTGACCCACTGAGGAAAAATGAGTGTTGTAAAGTGACTTGTTTAAGCACGAGTGGCCGGGGCTGCATGGGCGAGCTACTCACAGCCATCTGGTGGTGAGCGGAGGAACCACGGACACAGAGAAGTGGTGGCCCAAGAGTGACCAGTGATGCAAGAGTAGGAAGAGGAAGTAAAAGAGAAGAGTAGGATTTCAGAGTAACATGTGGAGGGTTCTTGATTGAAAATAGATTATAAACGATTCCAGGAAATATATGATTGTAGGGCGTTGTGTGTGTGTGTGTGTGTGTGTGTGTGTGTGTGTGTGTGTGTGTGTGTGTGTGTGTGTTTTGAAGGACTCTTGAACCGCAGTGAAGGGCAGGACACACGTAACAGCCTGCCCGGTGCCTGCTTCGAGTATTGCAGGATTAATATGTGAAGGACATTACAGTATCGGATCACCTAAGGGTATCTCTTGGTGCCTGACAGTCCTCTCCTGTTACTGAAAAAACGAATGCACACACACACACACACACACACACACACACACACACACACACACACACACACACACACACACACACACCGAAATATGCAACAAATTTAAAGAGAAAGAAAGGGAAATGACTAAAAAAACATACATTTTCCTCTTTATATTGATTGTCTCGTCCTGTGGTGCTTTGTTGGCATTAATTTCTCGTCCGTTATAGTTTCATCTTCCTTATACAATTGTGAGTCACTTTTACAATGCTCACGGTCACTAACTTTATATATTATTAAGTTAGTTTCTTCAAGCAATGAAATGTTTACGTCTAAGCCTTGTTTGTTGTTGTAGGGACAGAATATTTCCAGTAACAACTTTGCTGCTTCTCATTTGCATCTTTAACTATATACATACAAGTCAAGGGAGTGTGAGGATTTACATAATATTCAGCCACACAATGAACACCAAATGAACTCAAAATGAACACGGAACAAAAGCACATAACAGTAACATTCCCCTCCTAGTAGAATAGAAGGGACCCCAGAACCCATGGAAGGACAAGGCAGATTCTAGCCTTGGGAGTATATTTATGTTATTCCCTTATCTATTAATATATTTGTTTTTATTCTATTTATACTCTCTCTCTCTCTCTCTTCGTTACCCCACATTTGCTTGCATGGTTCATATTGTTATACTATGCAATCTTGCAACCAAACTTCTCCATCAATCAAGACTTAGTATATAGTTTGTCTTGTGGAGGATGGATGAAGTTCTAAAACCATTTCATTCATCATCATTGTGTGTTCAGTCTCGACAGTGCAAGCGAGTTTGAAGTGTTATCGTTTCTGTCTCCATTGTGAGTGTACATAAAAAACAAAAAAACATCATACATGTATACGCGTGGAATTTTTAGATACATATATAACACCATGACGCTCTCTGTTATCGATAAACCTTACATCTTTTGCTACAACAGATATCTAGTGACATATTTACACGAACAAATATTTGCTTTTCCATCCACTGAAGATACAATTTTAGCATCACCAAAAATAGAACAAAAATTTCTTACTTATATGAACATTGTTATAACCTTAGGGAGTTATTACACATCCCATGGCAGGTACGAATGTCAGGTGGGAGTAGGTGTCAGCTGTAAAGATCCCAGGGTGAGGAGTAGGGTGCAGGGGGAGCCGAGCCTTATGTGTACACCTCAGCAAGGGTACGCGAGGATGGAGGCAACAAAGGTGGACTTAACGATGCATGTGTATGTGTGTGTGTGTGTGTGTGTGTGTGTGTGTTGAGAGGCAAGACATTACAGGATTCACTTTGTTGTTCAAATGTTGTGTTGCATATTTTCCACTAAGCCCAACATTGTAATCCTATACCAATTATCTCTATTTGTCTATTTATCTATATATTTATCTATCTATTGATCTGTGTCCTTGTGTAGATAGTCAGGTGTAGATTGATTGATTTGATTGCGTAGCTGTGTCCTGTTGGGCTAAATTGATTTACCTCCTGGTATCTATTCTTAGTTCTTGGGTTCGAACTGGCTATGATAAATATATCTTGCCAAAGGATATCATGAGCCACTCAGGAATCGATCCCGGGCTCTCGATTGCCAGCCAAGTGTGCTTACCACTGCACCACCGCCAGCCGCCCCTCTATAGATACAAGTGTCTTTGTTATGTAACCTTCCGTGTGGACCGTGACGCTGTTACGAGAGTGTTGGTCGTCTATTCTAAGGTCATTTGAACAACATTATATTCCTCTAACCTTGGTGTGGTGACGAGCGCTGACTTTCTTTTAGTGATGGTTTTTCCCTCCTGCCTCTGACCTTGCTGGTTCCTGCTACTTTTTATCAATCCCTCCAAGTGATAAACAAGAGTACAGTCACTATAATTTTTTTCACAGTTAAGGGAGGCCAGTTAAGAGCTAAAAAAAGTTATTTGAAGAAATTCCGCTGACATTCATCTTCCCTCAAAGAATTCAGAGTCAAGGGTAGACCAATTTATTCATAGGGGATCGACAATTTAGTCATAGTGGTGTCTTGATGCTCTCATGAATGTGTTCAAGTCGTAGGGAGTGGGAAGACAAAATAAGGAAGAGTTCTAGGCTATACATGTGAAAAGGATGAAAGATTGAACATACTGGTGAACTCTTGCATGAGTGAGATAGATAGATAAGGGATGATACTAGACATATCTATCCATCTATTTCTATCTATCTATCTATCCACCTTAGCAATAGCAAAAACAAAATGAACAGGAACAAGAAAATCCACAGAAATAAAAGCAGCATGCACTAGATGCTTGACAGGTGATGCGTCGACAAAATATTCACACCGTCAGGAAATGGACAAGTGTCAATAAATGTTATCGAACAAGAAAAGAACAACAAATCTTTTGGAGGATGGAGGCGTAAAGGATGAAAATGTTTTTAGATGTGTGTGTGTGTGTGTGTGTGTGTGTGTGTGTGTGTGTGTGTGTGTGTGTGTGTGTGTGTGTGTGTGTGTGTGTGTGTGTTCCAATCCTAAGAGAACATTAATGCATAGTTATTACCACTCGTTCAATGTTCTCATCAATACAACTACAAGTGGATCACGTAACACACTTTAGTATTCTAGTGTATTATAAATTCTTACCGTATATTTACACCGAGAATTTGGTCTTTGTATAGTTAAGTAATTGTTAAGTAATTGTATTTACCTTTTTAAGAGAACTGAAGGAAGCCGGTAATGGTATTAGTGTTGATAATAATGACTTAGGTAGGAGAAAAGATAGAAATTAATTTACCTGCATTAATTAAAGATGTGTTACCTACGGTGGTTAGTTAAATTAATCGTATAATTTAAAATGTATCAACTTTAGTAAACTTTAAAGTCACTAAGCTAGTTAATGTTGATGATAATGAGTACTTAAGCTCCACAAAAAATGGAGGTGAAACATAACTTCACGTCTTTATACAACAAGCTAACGTGCAGTTACCTCATTTGTTGACTCATTATCGATGTGGAAACTCATTACGATAACTAGTACACACACACACACACACACACACTTGCAACACACACACACACACACACACACACACACACTTGCAACACACACACTTGAAACACACACACACACACACACACATTTCCAAACAGAGAGAATCAATTGCCAAACGAGGCCAGATGGAAGAGCAAGAGATGGTCATGAATACAAATTATGAAGACGAAAAGAAACAGTTGATTAATCGATACCACGAAATTATTGAGCTGCGCAAACAGAACAGAATTGAAGTAAATGATGTTTTGAATAGTTTGTAGACGTTGATAATGTGAGGAAGGAACATTTCTAGCTTAAAAAAACTACAAAAAATGGACTAAAGTTGAGGTGGAAAGGAGACAACACAAGATGGGAATATAATTAATCATGTTTTTCTGTAACTAGATTAATCATTTCTGTCTATATGTATGTCTATTTCTGTCTGTTTTTCTGGCTGTCTGTTGCAGTGTGTCTCTTTTTCCTCACCTGCTGTGTCTTACCTGTCATTAGTGAGGCAGACCAGAGGACGTGTTAATTAGTTCCCCCTTGACCTCAAGTGTATTTTTCCTTGGCATCCAATTTGGGAGTCATTAGCGTCTATACATAGGTGAAAGTTTATGCATGGGGTGTGTGGCAAGGTTAGGGATGTGTGTATATGTATGTGTTGGTGGATTACTACTACTACTACTACTACTACTACTACTACTACTACTACTACTACTACTACTACTACTACTACTACTACTACTACTACTACTACTACTACTACTACTACTACCACTACCACTACTACTACTACTACTACTACTACTACTACTACTACTACTACTACTACTACTACTACTACTACTTCTACTACTATTACTACCTCATTATGGAGTTATACAGTGCAGTTGTGATGGCAGTGTTGTGGTGTAGCTGTATTATATTCATGTGGTGATGGTGGTGATGTGGTAGTGGTGATACTGTTGCTGTTTTGGTGGTGGTGATGGTGGTGGTGGTGGTGGAATGAAATATTTTTAGAAATTCCATATTATTTGTTCAGCTTTCCCTTTCACTTATGTGGTATGGTTGGAGTGGCAATAATGGTGTGGTTACAATGTACTACACTCAGAATGCTGCAATACAACCTTACACATAACACACACACACAGCTTGGCGCCCGCCCACCACAGTCAACACAGTCAGTTTGAACTTGCTACTACTGATGTCATTGTGGGGCTTCTCTATATGAAGGGCCTCCAACACACACACACACACACACACACACACACACACACACACACACACACACACACACACACACACACACACACACACACACACACAGTCATATCTAATTGAATGTCCATAGCTGAAACTCATCCTGGTGTGTGTGTGTGTGTGTGTTTTGTATTCATAGTGACTCTTACCTTTCTTTACCTGTGTGTATTGTGTGTGTTTTGATTATGTTTTCCAGGGTGGTTGTTGCGGTGTATTTTTATTGTATTAGCTTAGTCAACCCTGTCAGCCGCCTGTTGTTGTTGGACATTCTATTCCCTCATAGGAGTTACCACGGCTGAAAAGTGTATATTTTTTGGTCGTCTTTATTCTGTTACACATTGCTGGGGTCTTATATTTTTATCTCTCTTTTACTCTGTCTTTTTTTTTTCTTTCTCTCTCTTTCGTTTATTATTATTCTTCTATTGTGTGTATCATATTGTATTACGTTATTTTGTATTGTTTGTTTATGTTTTATTTTTGCATTCATCAAACAAGATAATTAGAAGCTGGATTAAAAAAAAGAAGAAAAATAACTTTGATAAGCTTATTGCTATACATAGATGGGGAAACTAATTATATGAAAAGGTTTAAGGTGGAGAGGAAATGAGAAAAGTATACGGCATAAATTTTTTTTCCCAGACATTTGCATCAAAACTTCCTTTATTTTCTGCGAGAATTAAAATTGTGGGTGAAAAATGGCGAGTGTGTGTGTGTGTGTGTGTGTGTGTGTGTGTGTGTGTGTGTGTGTGTGTGTGTGTGTGTGTGTGTGTGTGTGTATTTTAACGCAGGTGACAAAAAACCATTTAGTGCCCATGAAAGAAAGAAACAAAAATATAAACGATAATGAAATAATAATAATGATAGTGATGATAAATATAAAATAAATCAATACAAAACTAACTAACTAATAGATAAATAAAATAGATTAATAAGTAAATAATATAAATAGATAAATGAAAAATAATATTCATCTACATCTTAAACAGTTATGAATTGGTGGTATTTACAAACATAAAAAAACTAATTAATTAACTCACGCATTCAATAATTTCCACACACTACCCCGCCCCCCTCCAAACCCCCCCCAAAAAAAAATAATAAAAAAAAAAAAAAAAAAAGAGGTAAATAAAATGAAAAAGAATGTGTGGGGAGGAGCGTTTATGAGCTTAGCACTTTTCTTTTTAGGATGAATTGTGGAGTGTTACAAAGAAGGGGAAGGGAGGGGAAGGGAGGGGAGGGGAGGGGGAGGGGAAGGAGGAGAGGGGAAGGGAAGGGAGGGGGAAGGAGGGGAGGGAAAGGGAGGCGATGGGGGAGGGAGTAAGAGAGGTGAGAGGAGGGTGGAAGGGTGACAGAACAATAGCTGGAGGGAACTTAGCGAGAGAGAGAGAGAGAGAGAGAGAGAGAGAGAGAGAGAGAGAGAGAGAGAGAGAGAGAGAGAGAGAGAGAGAGAGAGAGACTATGACTAAACTTTTCTATATAAGTAATCGTATAAGTTTTGGTGATTTCGTATATAATTATGTATAATTATGTATAATTATTCACGAATGAGATTATCCCTCTGCGTAAGGTCTGTTTGTGACTATACATTTAAGATCTGACAAGGGAAACTTTGAATGTGTGTGTGTGTGTGTGTGTGTGTGTGTGTGTGTGTGTGTGTGTGTGTTTTACTAAATGCCCCGCCATCTCGTCCCTTCCATGATTCATTCAGATATATCACCACCACCACCACCACCACCACCACCACCACCACCACCACCACCACCACCACCACCACCACCACCACCACCACCACCACCACCACCACACACTGTTTTCACTTCCAACAACCGTATTCTCTCCCTCCCTTTGTTACCATAAGCACACGTAAAGAGGCTGCTGCTGCTGCTGCT
>JAPQNM010000004.1:10384519-10392019 GCA_029783475.1 Metacarcinus magister
AGAGGGAAAAGGAAGGAGGGAAAAATAGTTAAATCTGGAGAAATATATATATATTTTCTCCCCTTAAAGTCTTGGTATTTCCTCACTGGCTTTCCTTTCCACACTTCACGTAGTCACATGATATTTGATATTCCTTCTCCAACACAAACAATATATAATATATATATATATATATATATATATATATATATATATATTTTTTTTTTTTTCCTCCTTAAAATGATTCTTGCTATTTCCTCATTCCTTTCCACTCTTTGCGTAGTCATGTAACCTTCCTACTCCCCCTCAAGATCTCTTCGTATTCCCAGCACCTCCAACTCCCCTCTCTCCCTCTCTCTTTCTCTCTCTTTCTCTCTCTTTCTCTCTCTTTCTCTCTTTCTTCTTTGCTCCTTATTAACGGGAGAGTATGACGAACTCACCGTAACAAAGATGGCTTAATTATGAGGTTAGTGAACGAGTGCGAGATTTTAATTACCTGGAAGAGAGAGAGAGAGAGAGAGAGAGAGAGAGAGAGAGAGAGAGAGAGAGAGAGAGAGAGAGAGAGAGAGAGAGAGAGAGAGAGAGAGAGAGAGAGACCTTGATAGAAAAATACAACAAATATAGGAGACAATGTTTTAAAAGAAAATGAATATATAACTCTAGGAATATTTAAAGTGTTTGTACCAAGGCTCCAGGTGAGAGCAGGCGGGAGGTGAGTTGAGATGCGTTAGGTTACAGACTCAGGTGTATCATTAGGTTAAGGGAAAGATTGGCGCGAGAAATACACTGGTGAAATAATATGAAGCTAGTGCATATATATTTGTGTTTATTTATTTATTTTTTTATTATTAATTTATTAGCTGTGTTTTGTACTTTGTTAACTTGTTTTGTTATGCATTTATTCATGTGTTTATGTGTGTTATTTGTGTTTGTTTGTTATTGTATTTATGTATTTATTGATTTGTTTGGTTTTGTTATATTTGAATATTTATCTATTCAATGTTATGATTATTTATAGTCGTTATTATTATTATTTATTTATTTTTTATTATTATTATTATTACACACACACACACACACACACACACACACACACACACACACACACACACACACACACACACACACACACACACACACACACACACACACACACACACATCCTTTTTCTTGTTATCCGTGCCATTACATTGAAAAATTACACGTAAATCTCTCATTTTCCTCTTCGCTTGCTAGACGAGCGTGTCCCCTCAAACCAGGAGGGCGGGAATCACTGTTATGTCTCAGCGGGACCAACAATAACCATCTTTGCCTTCATAACTATACCACTTTCTAATATTTCACCTTATTTCGTTCCATATAATCCCTTACCCATGGCCTTGCTGTTTTGTATGACTGGTGTTGTAGTAGTTTTAAGTGTGTAAGTGCAAGTAAAGAAACAAGTGTACATGTGTTTCCCAAGAAGGTTTAGATTAAGTTTATTGTGTGTCAGTCCCATGTCAGTCTCTATCAATGTGTGTGTCTCTCTCTCTCTCTCTCTCTCTCTCTCTCTCTCTCTCTCTCTCTCTCTCTCTCTCTCTCTCTCTCTCTCTCTCTCTCTCTCTCTCTCTCTCTTCCCCCTCCTTCACACTATTATTAAGCCTAAATGAAGGCTGAAGCTCCTCCATCCAATTGAAGTGTCAATTAAAAGATCATTTGGGGAAGGATTCTAGCCGCGTGCGTTGATGGGAGAGGGGGGGGAGTGAGAGAGAGAGAGAGAGAGAGAGAGAGAGAGAGAGAGAGAGAGAGAGAGAGAGAGAGAGAGAGAGAGAGAGAGAGAGAGATGATAAAATTTGTATTATCTCAACGGTTTCTCATTTTGTGTCTTATTTATGATCTTGTTTCTTATTTACTGTCTCTCTCAATTTACAAAAGGACATTCATTTTACGAACTGGTAAAATTGTTTGTTCATTTATATAAACGATTAACATTGGGTTCTTAAGAAAAAAATTCCTTACCTTTAAAATAACTCTTATCTTTTCTTTATTTTTAGAAATGCATGGGACAGACTGCAGCTGTTTCTGAACGATTACATAAGATATCGAAGGTAACGTTTATCTGTGAGTGTTGTGTTAGGATGAATGACTTTCCCCTTCCTTCCTTCGTTATCTTGATCCCCTCTGAGTCACTGCCTTCCACCTGCCGTTTAGACTGAGTTATCTTATCACTACTATCTCGTCTCACAACTTCTCTCATTCCTCTCCCCTTTTATAGCCTCATCATTTATTCTGTTTATTATCTGTATATCTGCTTATCACAAGAGGTGTTATAACATGTCCAATTTCCCTTTCTATATCTGCTTATCTCACTGACACACACACACACACACACACACACACACACACACACACACACACACACACACACACACACACACACACACACACACACACACACACACACACACACACTTCCCACTTACCTATTCATCTACATACGTAAAACACAATTAATAACTAGAAAGAGGCAGGAAGGAGATGGAAAGGAGAGAAGATGGAGAGAGAGAGAGATGGAAGAAGAGAGGTGGAGATGAAATGGAAGGCAATACAGTGAGAATAATTGGTTCTCGGAAGAAGGGAACACGCTGGAAAACAATCTTTGTTTTACAGCATCAAAAGAGATCAAGGCACTTTCCTCCCGCTACTGTTGGCTATTGAGACGTGAGGCGTGATAAGCAAGGGAAAAACAACCGCTGAGGAACGAGTAGAAGGAAAGATGACTGTTAGAGAAGCCAGGAATAGCAGCTACCTGATAAACACGAAAACGAGAGGGAAGAAATGATAGGAAAGATAAGAAGAAAAATAGGAGTGAATGTAAAAGAGAAATACTTAGAAGTTGAGTAAGAGTATAGGATGAAAACACGAGGATACGAAAAGAGGAATTGTTAGAGGATTAAAGAAATTTGTGATAGAGAGAAAGAGAGGAATAAAAAAAATATAAGTTTTCGCCTCAACTTTCTCTACTTCGACAAAATATTTTCTTTTCTTTCTTTCCCTCCTTTTTTTGTTCTTGTTTCCCAACTCTACTTTCCCTCGGATACGATTACCTCTATGTGATCCAAAAAGAGAGGAAACTTCAAAATTATGTAGATTCGCATTACATTTTTTTTTCATCCTGCCCCTAATTACCGTGTGTGTGTGTGTGTGTGTGTGTGTTTCTGTATCTTAATTCGTCTTTTATTTTAGGGATTTATTTATTATTATTATCTACTATTTATTCATTTATTTATTTATTATTATCATTACTATATGGGAACGTTTTTCTTATATTATCAATGGCAAAGAACTTTAATTACACTATATTACCTCCTCCTCCTCCTCCTCCTCCTCCTCCTCCTCCTCCTCCTCCTCCTCCTCCTCCTCCTCCTCCTCCTCCTCCTCCTCCTCTAAGATGTTTGGTCGAGGATCAGAGGCATGTCGGTAAATCTTCGAGAAATGCTTTGGCTTATTCTCTCTCTCTCTCTCTCTCTCTCTCTCTCTCTCTCTCTCTCTCTCTCTCTCTCTCTCTCTCTCTCTCTCTCTCTCTCTCTCTCTCTCTCTCTCTCTCTCTCTCCCCTATGATCAGGGAATGAGGTGAACCATGTATAGACAGCCTGCCGACTTCTGATCCCCCTCCTGACGCCTCAGAGGAGGAGGAGGAGGAGGAGGAGGAGGAGGAGGAGGAGGAGGAGGAGGAGGATCGTAAAGGAATCCTATATTGCTAGTTTACGTAATTTTTCTAAAAAGTGTGGTAATAGAAAACGGAAAGTTAGGAATATCTAACTTTCAATTCTTTTCTTTTTTGCGATACTTTTGATTTTTTTTTTTTGCGATTTTTATACGAACTTGTTGTTGTGTAAGGGACGGTAGTGGTGTGTGTGTGTGTGTGTGTGTGTGTGTGTGTGTGTGTGTGTGTGTGTGTGTGTGTGTGAATTGAATCCTTAATTGCTACTAAGTTATCATCCATGTCAAAATTAATAACATAATACTAACTTACAGATCCATAATAACATCAACTCATTGGAATACTTTGAATCTTGTTTAGTATGTTCACGTTATTGTTCTGCATTAATGTGATATACTTCTCTCGACTTGGTCTGGTTCAGAAATACTCGTGAACATAGTCGCGCCTCAGCTGACTTATTACCTCATTATCACCCACTAAGGCAACATGGTACTCATCCCTAGTACTGCAGCATCACATTTATCACTCATTATTTTCGTCTCTGGGCGCGTTCTGGTATCTTCCTGCAATATATTGTTGTTTGTCTTAAGTTTTGTAAAAAAATATTCGTGATGTGACCTTCAATTTCGTTAAATATTCCTCCCTGCTAAATATCACTTTTTTTTATTTTGTCATAACCTTTCTACACCACAGGGTAATCCATTCATCTTTAAACCTTTGTTCCGCAGTTTTTCTCAACGATACAGTGTGTGTGTGTGTGTGTGTGTGTGTGTGTGTGTGTGTGTGTATGTGTGTGTGTGTACCTACTGTCAAATTTGTTTTTATGTATACTATATATACTCTCATATTTGGTCTTCTCTTTTTTCCAACCTTTCCTTCCTTTTCTCTTTTCCTTTTCCTCCTCCACTCATCCATTTTTATCCCTCGCTTTACTCAATATTTTTCACCCTGGGAAGAGGAAGTGTGTGTGCGAGAGAAAATGGAAGAGGAAGAGGACAGGGATGACGATAAAGAGGAGAAGAAAATGCGGGAAGAAGAAAAAGTGGTGATGATGTTGGTGGTGGTGATGGTGATGATGGTGATGGCGATGATGGTGATGATGGTGATGATGGATGGATAAATAGAGAAGAAAAACTAGAAATAATAGTGTCGTTATTTCCACCTTCCTCTTCCTCTTTTTACTTCTCCTCTACTCTTACTTCTTGTTTATTGAGGAAAAAACGTCTCGGTGCCACAAGGAAACGAGGAGAGATTAGAGAGAGGAAGGAGGGATGAAGGGAAGGGAAACCCGCCCACCGCCCCCGCCCACCAACACCAACACTCCCCACAACACCTAAACACCCATTTCTAAGCCACAACATTCCATATTACTAATTCTTTTGATCACTTTATATCAGGCTACTGCGAGGAGGAGGAGGAAGAGGAGGAGAAGAAAGAGGAGGAGGAGGAGGAGGAAGAGGAGGAGGAGGAGGAGCTGGAGGACAAATTAGGAAATGATGATGAAGATGAAGAGAAGTTATAAGAGTTGTAATATAAGGCAAAACCCGATACCCATCAATCCATCTCACCGGGTAAAGTTCAGATTATTTATAGATTCCCAAGGTACTAAGTTATATAGTAGACGTGTGAGAGGGGGAAAAGAAATCAAAAAATATATTCTTGTCTCCCTTCCTACCTCTTTCCCTCCCGCCCTCCTGCTGCTGTTCCTCCTCCTCCTCCTCCTCCTCCTCCTCCTCCTCCTCCTCCTCCTCCTCCTCCTCCTCCTCCTCCTCCTCCTCCTCCTCCTCCTCCTCCTCCTCCTCCTCCTCCTCCTCCTCCTTAAATACCCTTGATCTCATTCTTTCAACAAGTAAAGATTTAGTCAGCTCTCTGAACGTAAGCAGAGAGTAGTCTTAAACGGTGTCTCCTCTCAATGGTTAAACGTAAAAAGTGGCGTACCACAAGGCTCAGTGCTTGGTCCTGTCTTATTCTTGATATATGTTAATGACATAGATGATGGGATCACTTGCAAAATATCGAAATTCGCTGACGATACGAAAATTTTCAGCAAAGTAACTACGACAATTGACAGAGAAGTCTTACAATCAGACCTAGATCGACTAACGTCTTGGGCCAATAAATGGCAAATGAAATTTAACGTTGAAAAATGCAAGGTACTACACATCGGAAGAAATAATGATCACGTTCAGTACTCAATGAATGGTAAATCACTTTCTACAGTAAACAAAGAAAAAGATCTGGGAATCACAATATCAAACGATTTAAAGCCCAGTCAACATTGTTCAGAGGTAGTTAAAACTGCTAACAGATTGGTCGGCTTTATTGGGCGTACTTTCGAAAACAAATCAGAAAAAGTCATATTAAAACTGCATAATTCACTAGTACGACCCCATCTTGAGTATTGCGTACAGTTTTGGTCCCCATATTATAGAAAGGACATTGACAAACTGGAAAGAGTCCAGCGAAGAATAACAAAAATGATTCCAAGGCTGAAAAATAAACCTTATGAAGAAAGACTTAAAGAACTAAACTTATTCAGCCTACAAAAACGAAGGATGCGAGGGGATTTAATTGAAATGTTCAAGATAATCAAAGGATTCGATAATATCAATGCAGAAGATTACATTACTTTTGATCGATCAAATATAACAAGAAGACGTCATTCTTTTAAGATTACTGGTAAAAGATTCACATCAAACTAAGCCAAGCACTTCTTTTTCAATCGGATCGTTAACGTTTGGAACTCCCTGCCCGCCAATGTCGTCGACAGTAAAACAATTACTACGTTCAAAAATAGACTTGACAAATATTTAGAAGCAAATCCACAACTAAAATACTATCCGTTAACGTAGCAAACTTTGAGTAAGTTCATCCTGATGTACCTAACTTACGAAATGTCGATTCAAAAGACGTCGCTAGTGGCCTGACATCGCTTGCCAGGAAGTAGTGGTAGCAGTAGTGGTAGTGACAGTCTGGTCTTGGTTGGCCTTCCTTTCCCTGCCAGCCATGGCTGGGGAGAGAAGCCTTCACCCTTACTATCCTGTATCCTTCACTCTAGAGTAGATAGTGTAGTCTCACAAACAGCCTCGTAAGGGCCAGCAGGCCTGTTGTTGTTTGTTCTTCCTATGTGTTCCTCCTCCTCCTCCTCCTCCTCCTCCTCCTCCTCCTCCTCCTCCTTCTCCTCCTCCTTCTCCTCCTCCTCCTCCACTGCAAAGGAAGTAAGGAAATTTTGGCCCCAGTAAGGGAGTAAACTTACCATAAACATTGGAAAAAAAGACATTGGAAAACTCTATACGAAAGTGCTCTTCTAGTGTGTCACAGAGGAGGAGGAGGAGGAGGAGGAGGAGGAGGAGGAGGAGGAGCAGTAGCAGCAGGAGGGCGGGAGGGAAAGAGGTAGGAGGGGAGAAAAGAAGATATTTTTTGAGTTCTTTTCCCCCCTCCCACACGTCTACTATATAACTTAGTACCTTGGGAATCTATAAATAATCTGAACTTTACCCGGTGAGATGGATTGACGGGTATCGGGTTTTGTCTTATATTACAACTCTTATAACTCCTCCTTACCTTCATCATCTCCTAATTTCTCCTCCTCCTCCTCCTCCTCCTCCTCCTCCTCCAGCTTCAGGACATAATTACATAACGAGGTATAACAACCACACACGTAAACTCAAGAAAAGAATAGGATACTTAAGAAGAAAAAAAAAGTTTGATATAGTTTTAATAGGTTGTGAAGAGTCTTGTGAATAATTATATATCATTACAACTTAGCGGAAAGGACAGACAGAGGGAAGTTATGAAATTAGACTTAGTGATACTTT
>JAPQNM010000004.1:10394519-10404519 GCA_029783475.1 Metacarcinus magister
AAAGGATGATTTTCAATGGAAATCATGAAACGGGGGAAAAAAAAACACTCAGAAGTAAGTAAATTGATAACTACTTTCCATTAAAAAATCAAAAGAAAGTATACAGATTAATTAATAGCATCGTCATTTCCAGGCAACGATAACTTTAATGATTAGATTGGTGCAATATTATTATTATTATTATTATCATCATCAGTTGTAGTAGTAGTAGTAGTGGTAATAGTAGTAGCAGTAGTAGTTATTGTTGGTTTTTGTTTTATATTCATCACCAATACATGAACAAAAAACAAAGAAAAATAGAAAGTCAAGAATAGAGAAAAAAATGTGGATGTGTTGTTTGTGTGTGTAAGGGGCGCAGGAGGGGGCGTGTTGGGGGAGACTTTCAACATCAAACACATTCTTCATTGCCTGCCAAGCTATGTGTCAATACTCTATGTGGAATGTTATAGATACATATTTTTTTTCACGTGAGAAATGACATGAAGTTATTGGGTAGTGTAGCCTACATGTTTGTTTTGGGAGTCAGTGTTCAGGATACAATAAATAAATAAAATTAAAAAAAAAATCGTGATCTGGAATAAAAAAAAGAAAAAGAATGTGTTGAAATATGAGATTGATCATTACATTTTTGTTTGTTTTTTTGATGAATGAGACAAAGAGGCTGTTGTTTGGTTCATTGTGTTAGTCTGTTTGTCTGTATGTATTCCTGAATGATATGAAACTGTATTTATTTATTTTTTTATTATTTTATTTGTTTTCTATTACCGTAACACCAAGCTATACAAGACGAGAGAAAATGTAACATATAAGGACGAAATATATCACACATTGAAATGGATCTGTGTTATCACGTAGTACATACCTTGACGCACCATTCAGGGTATACATTGGGTTGGACACACACGCCTAAAGCCTTTACTGGAGCGAGGCTGGGACGAGGCTCTCTCTATATCCAAGGCTCACTGGCTAGTCTTAAAAGGAGGAAAGGCAAATGAATAGGGAAGGTCGTATAGCCTTGACCTACACATTAAAGAGTGAATGAGACGTTTGAATAGAGAGTTACGACTAGATTGACAAGTAGTGAAGCCTTGAGTTTAGACGTAAGGTAAAATGTATAGAGGTGAATGAGTCGGCAAATTAGTTGATTAATTTTGTTTTTCTCTTTACATAGGTGTGTGCCTGAGGGCCTAGCGGTACCTGCCTCGCCTCACCCCCCCCAACACACCCTCCCACACCCGCATCTGAGCACAACAGCGGAGGGCACCACGTCATTAAGGTAATTAATGGTTATTGTTATTGTTATTATTATTATTATTATTATTATTGTTGTTGTTATTATTGTTATTATTATTATTATTGTTGTTATTATTGTTATTATTATTGTTATTATTGTTATTTTTATTATTACTCGTATTATTATTTGTAGCAGCATCAGTTATATCTCTAGTATTAGTATTATAATTTGTATTAGTATTATATGTTGTTGTCATTATTTATGTAGCATAGCATCAGTAGTATGCGTTGTCTTCCGTGCAAAAGGCTGCAGGTCTATCTAACTCACCCACCCAATCACTACTTTGTCCCTAAATAATAATAATAACTGATGACTTACACACACACACAACATCTCACTCATGCAGATCACAACACTTATTATTCATCATGAGTAAGAAAGTGACGTGGACAAACAAGCAAGCCACCCCCATCCCCCACCCACCCCACCCCAAAAAAACAAAAAAGACAATAGGCTACCGCTTTTCCCAGAGTATTTTCGGCAGCAAATATTTCATGCCTCTTATAGGAGACACAAAAAGCATTGATGTCATGTATGTCTTGCCTTATCGATAATGGCCGTGGGGAGGAAGGCCGCTGGAGGATTCTTGTCTTCTCATTTCTGTCAAAAAATGGTTAGTCTTATTATATATACGAGAAGGAGGAGGAGGATGACGATGACGACACGAATGACGCAAAGCAAAAAAGAAAAAATAGACGTAAAGAAGGAATTTATTATTTTTTTTTTGTCATTAGTGTAATTATTAGATTAAAACTCTTCATTCCTCTCCTTCTCTTAGATGTAGAAAATTAAGGTGCATCTGAGGGAACTTTTATGAGCTGGTTAAAGGGAAGGGAATGAAAGAGGAGGAGGAGGAAGAGGAGGAAGAAGAGGAAGAAGAGAAAGAAGAAAAAGAGGAGGGAGGAAAAGGAATAAAGAGGGTTAGCAATCGGGAATGGAAAGTGACATTTACTTAAGTTTTATGAAATTTTACACACACACACACACACACACACACACACAAAGAGAGAGAGAGAGAGAGAGAGAGAGAGAGAGAGAGAGAGAGAGAGAGAGAGAGAGAGAGAGAGAGAGAGAGAGAGAGAGAGAGAGAGAGAGAGAGAGAGAGAGTAAAGCTTCAGCCTCAACATAACATAGATACACGAATCATAATATTGAAACATAAATCACAAATCACGTTGCAGAGTCAAGTCCAGTGCAACTAACACTCTAAATAGAACATGTTACAACTACTATAGTACTCATAAGAACACCACCTACATTGTACTTCCCTGATAGTACTCTCTTCTGCTCAAACGGTGTCGTGGCAAAGTACCTGCATGAGCTTCGTTATATTCTGGTCATTGTGTGTTTTGCTTGGAATAGAAACAAATGCAAAAGGTGTAGTGAGTTCAACCAATTCATTCTGGTTGATAGTGTGTCCCAGGAGAGGCATGCAAGGTTATCTACGACTATAGTTACACCTCCGTTCATCTCAGTTTGCAATGATAACACCAAAAAATCACCTGCAGAAAGAAAAAGTATATATGAACACTACATGAAGAAAAAAACAACCCAAATGACTGAGTAATAAATTTAATCTGAGTCTGCATTTCAGTTCTGTAAGCGTCATTTCAACTTCAGAACAATGATTATGAAGTCAGATTTAACACTACAAACACTGACTCAGATAAATGTCGTGTCAGTCTGAAAGTGACGGGTGACCAGGAGACAAAAGTGATAATTAGGAAAGTGTTTGAAATCATGTGTGTATGTGTATGTTTGTTTGTTAGGTGAGGGTGTGGGGGGTGGGGGTTGAGGAGTGTAATAAAGGTGGTACAAGCTTAATTGTGTAATACGGCGTCAAAGCGTGGATGGTTTGGCCCTAATTAAGCAGTGCAAATATTTGAAACTGTTGACCAATGGAAGGGTGGAAAGGATAACTTGCTGCAGTCCTTTGTGTGTATGAAGAGGGTGGTCACTGTGTGCATGAGTGGGTGGGGAGGGGGATAGGGTGTGCATGCATGTGTGTGTTTTTCCATTCTCTGTAAGGGGCTTTGTTCAGACTTCTTTTGTGCCCGTCAGCTCAGTGATCCGTTGCAAACAAAGCGAGGCAGCCAAAGCGTCGGTTACCAAGGATTGACTGACTTACCCAGCGAGTGTTTTCCTTCTTCTCTTCTCCCACGGGGAGACAATCTGAATGCGTTCTCCTTCCTCTCTCTACCTCCCAACCCAACCACAGCAAAGGTATTGACCGTTGTATTATATTGTGTTTCTTAATGTTTGTATTGTGAACTGACTAACTTCCTCCTTGTTATGTAGAATCAGGAAGATCTTTTACTTATAGATAGGATGTTAAAAAAGTTTATTGTACATCTCTTGTTTCTCTCTCTCTCTCTCTCTCTCTCTCTCTCTCTCTCTCTCTCTCTCTCTCTCTCTCTCTCTCTCTCTCTCTCTCTCTCTCTCTCTCTCTCTCTCTCTCTCTCTCTCTCTCTCTCTCTCTCATGTAGCACATAACCGTTTATCTCTTTTGCAGTAACATTTATCAACTTTTTTTCATCCTCTCCATTGTATCCTCGCACATTTGCATACACAAAAATATGTTGCTATCTTTTCTGCTACATTTTTCTTAACGTGAAGGGAACGAGTTACTACTGTAGACGGAGATATAGGAATGAAAAAAAAAAAATTGCATTGTTGACTGACCTCCTTTCAAACTAACTGTAAGGCTGTGATAATAATAGTAACGCTAGTAATGATAATAGTAATAATAGTAATAGTAATAATAATAGTTGTAATAATGGTGTAGTAATGCTAAGTAAAAATAGTAATAAAGATGATGATAACGATAGTAAAAATGGAAAGCCAAGTTGTGTTTCGTGTGTATCGATGCAAAGTAATTGGTCTTTGTGTATAATGTTTATGTTCCCTTTCGTTTCTTCTATTTGTTATGCGAGAGAGAGAGAGAGAGAGAGAGAGAGAGAGAGAGAGAGAGAGAGAGAGAGAGAGAGAGAGAGAGAGAGAGAGAGAGAGAGACATGTTCTGTTTTTCTTTTTCCGTCTATCTTTATTTATTTACCTGTGTCAATAGTTCAAGGTCAACAGGTATCGAAACTTTTATAACACCGTCCTTGTCTGTCTCTCTCTTTTTTTGACTAGATAACCATGTGTGTGTTTGCTTTACATGTTTGTTAGGTTATGGAAGGATAGTGATGATGATGATGTTGATAGTGATGATGATGATGATGATGATAGCCAGTACCATCACCATGACTTTGAAATCTTTGACACCTTCTCCTGTTTGTGGTGATGGTGATAGTGATGGTGATGGTGATGGTGATGGTGACGGTGATGGTGACGTATGTAATTCACGTTTTCTGTTGTCCTCCCTCTCGCTACGTCTCATTATACTGCATCATTTATTTACAAGTTCAAAGAGGCTTACGTATTTCTTTTACATGCATCTAATATTCTGTTTCTCCCGATCAACAAACATAAAGGAGACACACACACACACACACACACACACACACACACACACACACACACACACACACACACACACACACACACACACACACACACACACACACACACAGCATCCCAATCATATAAACACACTAAGCTAATAATCTATCAACATAAATACAGTTAAACAATAATATATATCCATGAAATCACAATGTTGAGAAAATAATAATAACTATATCAATGGTGGTAATTATTTTGTTTGGGAATGTAAGTCTTTTGAAACAATGAAACGTAATGTAATGCTATGCTATGCTATGCTATGCTATGCTATGCTATGCTATGCTATGCTATGCTATGCTATGCTATGCTATGCTATGCTATGCTATTGTGGGTTTTGGGCGAGTGGTGGAGTTTGTGTTTGTGTTTCCATGGCAACCTGATGATGATGATGATGTGATGTGTATTGGAATTATTTGTTTCCTTGCAGCCTGGTAGTTCACATGCTTTTTTTTTTATTATTATTATTATTTTTTTTTCTCCTGTTTCTTTCCCTCCCTCTTTGCCCGGCCCAGCGTCACGTCTCCTTGAGCACGCCGGCTTGGAGATAAACAAGACTTTACTTTACCTTTACCTTGTCCTGCCTCTACACACACACACACACACACACACACACACACACACACACACACACACACACACACACACACACACACACACACACACACACACACACACACACACACACACATAGGAGAGCATAATATTCCAGGGAAAAAATTGTCTGAGGGTAAAATTCTATATAACAGTTTTTCATCATTGATCGCAAATAACTGGAAGAGAAAAAATCGTCCAACCTTATGAAAATTTTAATCTTTCCTCCTTTTTGTGCGCTAAGATAACTGTTTTCTCTGGATTTTTATTTAAGTTTTACCCTTTTTTTTTTAATGCTATTGGAAAACCGGCCTAGGACATGAAAAACGATATAAAAAAAAATCATTATCATCATCATCATCATCATCATTCAGTTCGTTGTTTGTCATCGTAATTATCTGCTGCTTCACAACATTTTATTTTTTATGTTTTCATATGTGTGTGTGTGTGTGTGTGTGTGTGTGTGTGTGTGTGTGTGTGTGTGTGTGTGTGTGTGTGTGTGTTGCCAAGGATAAAAAAAACATTTGAAGAGAAGCACACACAGAAAGAGAGAGAGAGAGAGAGAGAGAGAGAGAGAGAGAGAGAGAGAGAGAGAGAGAGAGAGAGAGAGAGAGAGAGAGAGAGAGAGAGAGAGAGAGAGAGAGAGATGGATGGGGAAAACCAGCTGGAGGGAAGGAAGGAAGAAAGAAGAGAAGATAAAAAAGGGAACGAGAAGGAAGGTGGAATTGAGTTACGTTCGTGAGGGGAGAGGAAAGGGAAAGGAAAAGGGGAGAGGGAAAGGGGAAAGCATGTGTGTGTGGGGGGGGAGGGGGGGGAGGAGAGTATAGCTGGAAGGGGATACTGAGGGGAACATAATAAGGGGATCAGGTAAAGGTAAATCGTTGAGGTGATTATAATGGCTTCATCATGTGGTGGTGACATTACTCCTTCCCTCCAGTACTCCTCCTCTTCCTAAAACCTCCTCCTCCTCCTCCTCCTCCTCCTCCTCCTCCTCCTCCTCCTCCTCCTCCTCCTCCTCCTCCTCCTCCTCCTCCTCCTCCTCCTCCTTTTCTTTAGTATGTTTTGATATCTGAGTGGATGAAACATGACTTTTTTTATCTCTAATTTTCTTTTTTTTTCGCTCACTTTAACTTAATATTTATCCATAATTTTTTTGTGTGTGTATTTGTTATCTCCCATTAGGTTTTTCCCTTCCTTCTCGTCCTCGTTCTACTCCTCCTTTTCCTCCTTCTCCTTCTTCTCCTCCTTCTCCTCCTTCTCCTCCTCCTCCTCCTCCTCCTCCTCCTCCTCCTTTTTCCTCCAGTATCTCAAGCTCCTGCCTCTTTTCGTCCTGTTTCCCTTCTTATATTCCTTCTCTTCCTCTTTCTCCTCCTCCTCCTCCTCCTCCTCCTCCTCCTCCTCCTCCTCCTTCTCGTCTCCCTTCTCCTCTTACTGGTCTTCTTTCTACTCCTTCGGTCATTGAAGAAGACTGGAGGAGGAGGAGGAGGAGGAGGAGGAGGAGGAGATAGATAGATATAAAAATAGCGTATTGCTGGGAGGAAAACAAAAACAAAAGGAAATAATGATTGAGTTTTAAAAGTAGAAAATATGAAAGATCTAAAAAAAGAGAAAGGAGGAGAAATGCGAGGCAGAGTAAATACATATACATAGCAAAAGATAGAAACAGAGACTTAGAAGATGGAAATAAGAGACAATGGATAAAGAGTATGGTGGAGGAGCGGAGGGAATAAATAACGGAAGAGAAATAGAGTGGAAGAGGAAGGATGGTAATAGGAAGAATGAATAGGGAAGGAATTGGAAGGATAATAAAGAGAAGAGAGAAAAAATATACAGAGAACAATATATTAGGAAGGAGGAATAAATGGAGGGAGGAAAGAAAGAATGGGAAAGAGAGATAATACACAAGGTAGAAGGAAGGAAGACAAAGAGTAATAAATGGAAGACAAATAAAATTGAAGAACGGAATGAAATAGAAAGACAAAAGAAGAAAAAAAAAGACAAGTTTGAAAATGGACAAATATGAAATGAAAGGTTTAGTGAAGGTGAAAATAGACTGGATTACAAACCTTATTTGCTCACCCATTAAGGCTGAAATTTACTTTTACTCTCTCTCTCTCTCTCTCTCTCTCTCTCTCTCTCTCTCTCTCTCTCTCTCTCTCTCTCTCTCTCTCTCTCTCTCTCTCTCTCTCTCTCTCTCTCTCTCCATTTTTTTGTTCCTTTCAGCCTTCATCATTTCCTCAGTTGGAGTGGAATGAAGGGGATGAAAGTGGAATGGAAGGTAGGAGAGGGGAAGGGAGGGGGTGTGAGGGAACGAAGGATGGAAGGAGGGAAAGAAGGAAGGAGAAGAGTAGAGAAAAGTAAGATAGACACATGATGAAGGAGAGAAAGTGTTATGTAAGATGGACAACTGCATTTCTTTCTTTATATTATTTGACGTGTTCTTTTCATCTAGTCTTATTATTATTCTTTTGTTATATTTGTTTCCTTCTCCTCCTCCTCCTCCTCTTCCTTGTCCTCGTCTGACAACAGTTCACTCCAGTCAGTGTCTTCTAGAATTGTTCAGAATGCGAACAATTCTAGAAGACACTGACTGGAGTGAACTGTTGTCAGAGTCAGATATTGATAAGTCATGGGAGGCCTTTACCACAAAACTGAATGAAGTTATAAGCATATGTGTACCGTATCGATACAGACGTTCAGCAAGGAAGAACAAACCAAAATGGTGGAATGAAGAGATAAAAAACAGCCTCTCTCTCAAAAAACACGCGTACAATAAGTACATATTAACTAAAAGCCAAGATGACAAAGTAGAGTTTGACAGAATTCGTCGCGATACTAAGAGATTGATAAAGCGTAGCAAGAAAAACCTTGAAGAATATATAGCGGAATCATGTAAATCTAATCCTAAAGAATTTTATAGTTTTGTTAAGAGTAAAAAAGCCCTTACCTGCAATATCGGTCCACTTACTAAAGGACATGGAAATCACACAAATGACGAAAACGAAATGGCTACAATCCTTAATAACTTTTTTGCATCCGTATTTACAGAAGAGGATTGTTCATCGTTTCAGCCACTTGAGATTAGAGGGACCGTAAACTTCTTAAATGATATACTCATAGTAGAAAATGACGTTTTGCAAAATATCAATAAGATGAAAACAAACAAAACCCCCCTGACCAGATAAAATTTCCCCAAGAATCTTGAAAGAGGTCAAGCACCAGATCAGTAAACCGCTTACAATCTTATTCAATAAATCCTTAAGAGATGGTAAAGTTCCATCAGATTGGAAACGTGCAAATGTAACACCAATCTTCAAAAAGGGGGACAAGTCACAACCCGGAAATTATAGGCCAATCAGTCTGACATCAGTTGTATGTAAATTAATGGAGACAATCATTCGTGACAATGTGGTGAAATTCTTTGAAGACAACGATATAATAAAACCCTCACAACATGGTTTTCGTAATAAACGTTCATGTTTAACTAACTTATTAGACTTCTTCCACAATGTTTTTGACGGGTACGATGAAAGCAGAGCAGTAGATGTCATATATCTGGATTTTCAAAAGGCTTTTGATAAAATACCTCATCAACGATTGCTTAATAAACTAATGACTCATGGTATCTCTGGTAGCATTTACAATTGGCTTCTGGACTGGCTCTCACTTTCTACAGTAAACAAAGAAAAAGATCTGGGAATCACAATATCAAACAATTTAAAGCCCAGTCAACATTGTTCAGAGGTAGTTAAAACTCTTCTTCCTCCTCCTCCTCCTCCTCCAGCTCCTCCTCCTCCAGCTCCTCGTCCTCCTTCGCGTCCTCTATTTTATTTCCATTTCTTTTAAGTGACAACTATAATTTTCTTAGGAAATTAAATTCATACAGTAAAAGGTTCCATAAATCTGAATTGCAGCCGAGCCTTTGTCTTCTTGGCGTTCCAACAACAACACACACACACACACACACACACACACACACACACACACACACACACACACACACACACACACACACACACACACACACACACACACACACACACACACACACACACACACGTCAATAAAAAAAAATTAACGTTATCTCTTAGTTTCTCTTCTTTTTTTTTATAGCTTATTTTTGACGTTAATTTTGCTTTTCTTAATCTATGTCTTTCAATGATTACCGTTGATTCTTATTATTACCATTTACGTTGTTTTTATTTGTTTGTTTGTTTTTTGCATTGTTTTCATTGTTTTGTTTTTGTCGTCGTTAAACTCGTGTTTGTTAAGATGACTTGGTGTTCTTAAATACCTTGGGGAGAGGGAGAAGGTAGCTGGTTGAAAGTAGTATAGTATAGTAGTAGTAGTAGTAGTAATAGTAGAACTGTACCTCTCTCTCTCTCTCTCTCTCTCTCTCTCTCTCTCTCTCTCTCTCTCTCTCTCTCTCTCTCTCTCTCTCTCTCTCTCTCTCTCTCTCTCTCTCTCTCTCTTTTCACCCCCATTCCCAGCGGTAGATTTCTGGTATCGTATCGAACACTCTCTTCTTCCTCCTCCTCCTTCTCCTCCTCCATCACCCTTCCCTATCTCCTCCTCCTCCTTTGAATATTTACTCAGATGCCTTGTTTAC
>JAPQNM010000004.1:10412019-10434519 GCA_029783475.1 Metacarcinus magister
CATTCGTGGACAGCTAATAGAATTCAGAGGCCGTGCCCCAAAAATAGGAAGCGTTACTGTATTCCAGGAGCCAGGCTTGACGACATAACAGAAGTTTACGGAGAGGTCACCAGTGAAGCAGATGATAACACTCTTTTTATCATCCACGCAGGAACGAACGATGTGTCATCCAATAGACCTGAGGAGTTGCTGGAAAAGTACAGAAAGATGATCCGCCAGTTCAGGACAAAGACTAATAACATCGTTATTTCAGGCATTCTTCCCAGGATGGGTGCTGACTGGAGGTTCTATGGCAAGGCGCGCACCATCAACAACAGACTAAATTCCCTCTGTTCACAGGAAGGTGTTAACTTTGTAAACCTGTGGGATGACTTTTATAATAAACCACTTCTTTTCCAGTACGACGGACTGCACCTAAACAGCGTTGGGGATGCACGCTTGGGCAGACTTTTCAGTGACCAAGTTATTCTCTATAGGTCAAAAAACGCCAAGCAAACGAGAGCAGCAACGACGTCGTAGTTGCTCCGTGTAATGCCACCGCTGATCCAAATACTAATGCCACTGCTGATCCACATATTAAAGTTTGTTATGTAAATGCTCGCAGCATCAGAAATAAATTCACAGATCTCGAAGCTCTCGCTGCAATGGATCAGTACCACATCATAGGAGTCACAGAATCATGGTTAGATACGTCGAACAGAGATTACATTGCAGAATTTCAGTTACCTGGTTATACAATCTTTAGCTGTGAAAGAGAGAACAGAATTGGCGGTGGTGTAATCCTATTTATTCACAGCTCGCTCCATCCGATCTCCATTAAAACAGAACCCATCAACGGTGTTGACACAGTTTTTATCGAATTAAAGAGTAACTCAAGTAGAAAAATACTCGGATTGATTTACAGACTACCGGGGCGCACCGCTGAAATTGACCGTTTACTATTCGAATCAATCTCCGAAACAATTAGTCAATGCGAGACAATTATTATGGGTGATTTTAATTTGCCAGTAACGAGATGGGGAAATCCGTTACGATCTCATACAGGACACGACCTGTACACGAACTTATTAGAGAGCGAATTACATCAACACGTTCACGAACCGACGCAAGACTTAAATACCCTTGATCTCATTCTTTCACAAACAGCCTCGTAAGGGCCAGCAGGCCTGTTGTTGTTTGTTCTTCCTATGTGTTTCCTCCTCCTCCTCCTCCTCCTTGCTAAACGTAAACAGGACGGAAATTTTTTTATGTAGATCAAGTAGATAGAAAGTGAGAGAGAGAGAGAGAGAGAGAGAGAGAGAGAGAGAGAGAGAGAGAGAGAGAGAGAGAGAGAGAGAGAGAGAGAGAGAGAGAGAGAGAGAGAGAATGTGTGTATGGCTGGAAGAAAACATTATTCCACACTCGAACCAGAAAACAGACAGCCTGACAGGAACGTATGGCTGTGTTTGGCGGGCGTGCAAGAGTCCTCAGCCTCACGCCCACCTAGTACTCCTCCTCCTCCTCCTCCTCCTCCTCCTCCTCCTCCTCCTCCTCCTCCTCCTCCTCCTCCTCCTCCTCCTCCTCCTCCTCCTCCTCCTCCTCCTTTACCTGCTTCTTTTTTCCTTGTAACTTCATGTTTTCCTCTTAAATGTTTACGATCCATTTCTACGGACTAACATTTTTTTTTTCTTCCCATTTAAGTGTTTGGGTGAAAAAAAATTCTGTATCTTTATATATATTTTATTTTTATTTTTATTTGGTGTCTTTCTCTTTGTATCTTTTATTTCTCTAGCGTTGTGTTTTATTTATTTATTTATTTTTTTTTTTCATCGCCATCTATGTTCCTAGTAATTTATTTATTTATTTATTTATTTTTTTTTGTGTGTAATTCATCATCGCTACCTAATATCCTCCTTGTAACAATCTATCTCCTTCCTTCCTTCGTTCCTTCGTTCCTTCCTTCCTTCCTTCCTTCCTTCCTTCCTTCCTTCCTTCCTTCCTTCCTTCCTTCCTTCCTTCCATCTTTCTTTCCTACCTTCCTGCATCTATTAATCTTCACATCTTCGCTCTATATAGGTTTTTATTTATTGTAATATCTTCTGTTCTTTGTCTTGAAACGACCTTCATCCCTCCATCACTCACTTGCATCCTTCATTTTAACATCCCCTTCATCTCGTTTCTTCCCTTCAGTATCCACGCTTATCAACCCTTCATGTGCGTCTGTCTGTCTGTCTGTCTTTCAAGTCAACAATTAACACCCTAAGAACAGCTGCATATTTACAGGTGATTATTAGTCTAAGAAAGGATTCCCACATGACTCTCTCTCACTCTCTCTCTCTCTCTCTCTCTCTCTCTCTCTCTCTCTCTCTCTCTCTCTCTCTCTCTCTCTCTCTCTCTCTCTCTCTCTCTCTCTCTCTCTCTCTCTCTCTCTCTCTCTCTCTCTCTCTCTCTCTCTGTGTCGAGACGATTTTTAAAAGTTTCTATTGTGCTCGAGTTGACAACGTTTGGGGGCAGTCCATTCCATATATTTACGACTCAATTGAAGAAAAAGTACTTGGCTTCGTTACTTATAAAGCGTTTGCCAATTATTTTGAAGCCATTGTTACGGTCGATAGTAAAGTAGTCGTCCGGCTTTGAATTTGTAAATCCTTTGAAAATGTTTAATACTGTTAGAAAGTCTCTGCTCAGTCTGCGTTTCGTAAGAGAAAATAAATTAAGTTCTTTAAGACATTCGTCGTATGGTTTATTGCGCAGTCTTGGAAGGAGGAGGAGGAGGAAGAAGAAGAAGAAGAAGAAGAAGAAGAAGAAGATAATTTATTATATATCGTATGTGTGTGTGTGTGTGTGTGGATTTGGACAGGTTTCTATTTCAGTTCCCTCAAGATATAAAGAGCAAAAAGATAATAATGTGAACACGAAACTCCACTCACTATAGTGAATGCAATATGAAATGTACATATCATTCAGTGGCCTCGTAGCCTCGTACGCAGGTTTGCTTTACTAAATGGAAATCTAATTATTTTTCATTCGTATAATTTGAAAGCGGGAAGTGATTGCTATATTTAATTTCGATTTTGAATGGTTTGCAATATTGTTACTCAGCATGAAAAGAGTTACCTGTATCACTTCTTATATAAAGGTGAGGAGGTGGGTTTGTCAGGTAACGTAATTCTATATTTACTAAACTTTTGTTATCTCATGTGATTTGATCGTTACGTGAGTTATTGTGTATTATTATTGTGTTGAAGTAGTGTTACATGCTGTCACTTCTGGATGTTACAAAGTTTGGTTCACTAGTCTTCACGTCGCTATGGTGATCAAAGTTATTATTATTGTTACCATAGGCTGACAATGACGATGTGTATGTTATTTTTGTACGTCTTGATTCTATAGCTGTTGTAGGCTTATTCCTGGAAGCGTCAGTGATTTGTGTATAGGTTTATTTCTAAAGGCTTGGCGCGGCAGGATTTTCTAAAACATGCCTGCACTGGATTATGTCTCCCCCAAAAAATATCTCTGAAATACTCATAGGCGGAGTTAGGGTGAAGATAATGTTGATGATAATATTCCACTTGACGATTTCAGTTAAATGTCCAAATGGATAGGTACTTACGAGGCTCGAACGTGAGACTCCAAACTCATCACCTTCCTACGCCGAGCACTGTGCCACCACTCACCTCTACAACTCCCCTCAATTATTTCTACATAGCGCTCTACACACACATAAACATACATACGTACATACACACATATCAGGTGATTAAAACGGAGAATAGGAAGCCATTCAGCCACATCGCACGGTCGTCACAACCTAACAACCACCACCTCCTGTAATGTAACAACCATTCACGTTCCCCTTTTATGCTCCTGTCTCATTAATTTTGTCTACTGCTGCCGCTGCTGCTGCTGCTGCTGCTGCTGCTGCTGCTGCTGCTGCTGTTGCTGTTGCTGCTTCAGGTGTACATGGATGGCATTTTCAACCCACCTTTTTTTTCCCCTTTTTCATTTCAATTTTAGTTTCCCTTCCTCCCTCTATATCTTTTTTTTTTTATATCCCTCATAATAATACAACACTTCACCTCACCGTCTGTCTGCCCTGCTCTTACCGTTTCGTATTATTTATATATATATATATATATATATATATATATATATATATATATATATATATATATATATATTTTTTCTCTTTTCTCTCTCTCTCTCTCTCTCTCTCTCTCTCTCTCTCTCTCTCTCTCTCTCTCTCTCTCTCTCTCTCTCTCTCTCTCTCTCTCTCTCTCTCTCTCTCTCTCTCTCTCTCAAATGTGGGCAGGTAAAATGAGAGTAATAACCTTCCCGTTTCAGCGCTAAAGAAAAAGAAAGATAAATATGTTTGCTGCATATTTACTTAACACTCGCTTGCTGCATAAACGTTTAGCGATTTTGAGTAAATGTGAAATAATTGAATAAATTGATAAAGAAAGCTTGATCTAACTAAATGTGCCACTCGTCAAGGATTCATGCACTCACTCCTTCCCTTCCCTCGTGTTCCTGCCATTTTTCAAGACAATGTCACTCCTGTACTCTAGTTAATGAGAAAATATTCCTTAATTACGTTTCATTTCCAAAGTTGAAAAAAAGCAAAGTTGGAAGTTACGACATCAGAGAGAGAGAGAGAGAGAGAGAGAGAGAGAGAGAGAGAGGAGAGAGAGAGAGAGAGAGAGAGAGAGAGAGAGAGAGAGAGAGAACAAGTGGGGAATGACAAGTAAAGTTTTGTTCGTCTCTTCTCTCATAAAATACATATTATTCCTATTTCTAGTGACATGAATTTTCCTTATAATCTCTACATTCAGCCAACATGATTTTTCCCATTTCCTTTTCATGCACTCCCCATCAATTATTTTTCTATTCATCCCCCTATCTCCTTCACCCCTTCCCTCCTCTCACCTCCACCTCCTCAACCTTCCCCCGCCCACCAGCTCTCTCTGGCCTCCGTCTTCTTTTCTTCTCTCTCTCTATTATTCCCTTCAGTATATCAAAATTTTCCATGCTCTCCCATCCTTAAGTTCCCTCCTTTTGCCTGTCTTTTGTGTCTCTTACTCAGAACCTCTTCACAATAGCTGTTTTTTCTACATCCTTATGATCACATGCTATTTTTAACTCTGTTTGGCTAGCTGTGTCTGTCTGGTTTTTTTATTTTTATTTTTATTTATTTATTTATTTTTTGTCTGGCTGGCTGGCAGTTTGTCATATATGCCTGTTTTCTCTATTTCTTTTGTCTTTTTTTGTTTTATCCGTTATTCTATTTGTATTCTTTCTCTCTATTTATCTATCTCTCTCTTACTCAATCGCTCTCGCTCTCTCTGTCATGCCGCTAATGAAAGCTCAGTACTTGATCTCTAAAGGGCGCAATAGAACCCTGCGCATTAACGGAATGTGCCCCGCTGCTACCGACTCATCGACGCGCAAACATTCCATTCTAGCACTTCCCATCCCTTCTCTTCCCCTCTCTCTTCCCCTTCCCCTTCCCCTCCCTTCCCTTTTCCCCCACACGGACACTGAGTGGCGTAAATCTCGTCTTATTTCAATTGCTATGAGATTTTGTGTTATAAATTAATTGACTTTTTGAATAGTGAATAACGGAATTTTTTTTAGTTTAGTGTGAGTTGTGATTTTTTTTAAAGTATATGGAAAAGAGAGTAGTATGAAAGGGAATAGTGTGTGTGTGTGTGTGTGTGTGTGTGTGTGTGTGTGTGTGTGTGTGTGCGCACGCTTCTATTTATTTTTTTTTCTGGTTCGAATCCCATTGAAAAAAGGGAATGTTTTTATTTATTTATTTATTTTTTTTTATCGTCATTATTTATTCATATTAATAAAAATCTGATGGAATTACAATATATTAATTATTGTGGTTCTTGTCGTAGTTGTGTTTAATTCGATAAGTATTTCAACGTGACTTTATATATATATACACCAATGGAATATATAATGAACATTTAATAAGCTTTGAATTATAAGATCAATATGTACGTGTGTCCATCTCTATCGATCTATCTATTTATATTTATGTATCTATTTGTATCTGACTGTATGTATGGTTGTGTATTGATATGTCTGTGTTTGTATTTTTCTACCAATCTCGTCGTTTCTTTGAGTATTTGTTTGTCTGACGAAAACATATAGAGACAAACACATTTATATCTACCTACCTATTAATCTTCTACCTAGCTCACATATCTATGCATTTTTTTTCCACTCATCCCTTCATCCATCCATCACCTGTTAATCCGTCCAACAGTTTGTCAATATCACGCGAAATGGACAAACACATCACTGCCAATTTTTCAAAACTCTTATTCCATCAGCCACCTTCCATTCCACGCCAGGCAACGCGATGAAAAAACCGATACTTAGTCAGAAGAAAAGGAAACACTCCCCCTCCCCCCCCCACACACACTCTTTTCAATCTACTGACTTACTCTCTCGCTCTGCCGCCCACCCATCTATCTCATCATTCACCCACGCTTTCCTCTCCCTGGTGGCCATGAGAAATTTATTGGCAACGCCAGATTGGTTGGAGGAGAGATGACAAGTTCGTCCATACAAGCTGAGTGCCTTGGAGTACGCATGTGTGTGTGTGTGTGTGGGTGGGTGGGTGTGGGTGTATGTGTGTTCAGCAATAATAAATATATGTATGTGTACCTACAAACACGCACGGGTCAAACATAGCAAACATGGTCCGTAACTTTATTAAAATGCATCCGTCAAATCATAAAGCATGTACCATCACGGTGTTTGCCTGCTGGGACGTGCTGGCAGACCCTTACAACTGCTCTCACCACTCGGCTTTTATTTTGCTACATGGCCGCTACATGACCCTCGAACAAAACATAAACACTCGGGCGAATTAAATGAAAAATAAAATAGATTATATATATTTTTGTTGTTTCACTTAATTTATGAGAAAAGGTTTATAGGTTTGCAGGATGTGTGTGGCGTGTGTGAGAGGCGTCCGTCAGTGGTTGTGTTGACCTCTTTTAATTGCTGGCATCAAGGTATATATAGACAGAGGGCCAGAGTGAACCGGAGTGAACCAGAGTGAACCAATACACTGTGAAGCTGGTTCAAAATTGCTGCTCGAGTTTAACGGCATCGAGTTTCATCATATTGCTTTGCTTCAGATTTACAGTTCAATTTTCTGTTGATTTTTTTAAGAAAGAAGAAATTGATACTCGACACCACCATGAATATAAGATAAAAATAAGCATCTACCAAGAAATAGTGAAGAATATTTGAATGTTCCTCTTAGCTGATCCATTAGCCTCGTAGTGTGTGTTCCTATTCCCACTAAGGCGGCTGTTAGCAAGGGAATTCGTGTGGTTATCTACTCTTAAGATATACTTCCTTAAGATATGTAAATGCGAAGGTAAAGCAAAGGCAATATACTCTCTGAGGGAACTTAAAACGACGCAGCGGCCTCAAGTTGTGTGTAATATGTTTTGGGTAAAGGCAGAAAGGTTATGTAAACGAAGATATGCTTCACTTGCCTTATATCAGCACTGCCGTCTCCAAAGGTAGTTAAACGTGAATGGAGGAAGCCGTAGAATTTTATGGAAATCTGTGCGCGGCGAGGTGAATGTGGAAGTATCTGAGAGAGAGAGAGAGAGAGAGAGAGAGAGAGAGAGAGAGAGAGAGAGAGAGAGAGAGAGAGAGAGAGAGAGAGTATGCAGACGCAAATATATATAGCATTTCAAGTGTTTATATTGTCCTCATAAAATATGGCTATAAATACAGTATGAATCAATCCATTCCTCTCTGCATACTGCCACCAAATATTTGTGTTTACATAAGAAGATTCCGATAATATATGAAGGACCTACACTTTGTATCATGATATGGACAATAGTGTGCTAACATACGTGTTTGCAAATCCCTGCGTCTCATCCTTACCCTACACATGTATTTGTCAAGCACATAATATAGCGAAGGAAATATTGTATTTTTGTTCATTAGATATTTGAATATTTCTTCATTATTTTTTTCTTTACATCATGAACTTTTATCTTTTTACATTGATACATTTTACATTTCATCACCTACATGAATTACATAACTTTCGGACACTTTGCTTGTCATTTTTTAGTTAATGAAACACTTATTCGTGAACACTGATGATATATTAATAGTGTGTAAACACCTTATTTTTATTTATTTATTTATTTATTTATTTATTTATTTATTATTATTATTATTATTTTTGTGTGTGTGTGTCGTCAGTACATCACTAAACTGCTACTTTAATTCAATGATAATATTGTTCATGTTTTTGGAAGCGCCACCGTCACGGGAAAAAAAAATCATGTCCACTAAAATCTTATTTCTAACATTCAACACAACATAAAAAAATATACTTTTAGTCAAATGAAATTCTCGTATTAAAAAAAACCCAACTTTTTATTTTCATACACAACACTAATTGCAGCAATGAGTGATAATTGTACATGTCTGTTATTATATTTTTACTTCCAAAAGCACACAATTATCATTCCTTCCACACACACACACACACACACACACACACACACTCCACGGTGCCCTATATAAATGCACTCTGCGGGGCAAGGCAACAAACATTCAGCACTAATATTCAACGTGTTATCAAAACCATTATTAATTTATAGAGTTATGTTACTACTATTATTTATTTTTCACTCGTACAGTATGTTGTCAATAGATGGGGAGAGAAAAAGAATATTAAAGGGTTTCAAAATGTACTCCATATATCCAGTGTAGGGAACGGGGGCGGGGCTAAGCGGTGAAGCGAACCAATCACCGAGGGTTTTGTACTTGCTCATTGCTTTTTGATTGGTTTAGGTTTGATAGGAGAGAGAGAGAGAGAGAGAGAGAGAGAGAGAGAGAGAGAGAGAGAGAGAGAGAGAGAGAGAGTGAGTGAGTCAGTCACACACAAAAATTAATAATGTAAAATGTAGAATAACACACACACACACACACACACACACACACACACACACACACACACACACACACACACACACACACACATGAACACGGTAAAGAATATAAGAATTTGTTCATTTACTTACCTTAACAATTACCTTAAGTTTTACCTTGAATACCTACAGCCTCTGCTCTCTGGAAATTTAGCGAGGAAATGAAAATTGTAGTAAAAAAAGTGGAATGAATGAAGTAGTAAATATTAATGTTTATACCTTCCACGAACACCATTAAGAGAGAGAGAGAGAGAGAGAGAGAGAGAGAGAGAGAGAGAGAGAGAGAGAGAGAGAGAGAGAGAGAGAGAGAGAGAGAGAGAGAGAGAGAGAGAAAGTATTGAACAGAGCAATAAAAGGAGGAAAATATGAAAGTAAGGTTGAAAAAAGGAAGAGAAAGCAAGATAGAAGCAAATTAATTGGAATAAGATAGAGATAAAATAATTGTAATGGGATATGATCGTCATGAGCGAGGTTAGATGAGGGAGATGTGATGGTGGTGATGGTGATAATGGTGGTGGTGGTGGTGGTGATGGTGGTGGTTGTGGTTGTGGTTGTGGGAGTAATATAAGTGCATGAGGAATCTCGCTGTCTCTTTTTTCTTTCTTTCTCTCTCCTTAAGGGCAAAACTTTTCTCAGAATCTAAACTTTCAAGCCACTTCAATAGGCGGAATGTTTCCTTATCTGGGAGCCTTTTGCCCATATCCTAAAACTTTCAGCGGCCACTTTACATTTCTCTCTCTCTCTCTCTCTCTCTCTCTCTCTCTCTCTCTCTCTCTCTCTCTCTCTCTCTCTCTCTCTCTCTCTCTCTCTCTCTCTCTCTCTCTCTCTCTCTCTCACACTACACAGTCACTTCCTATCATACCTTAAGCTCACCAATGAATGTAAAGAAGGAAGCTTGAATCGAGAAAGGTGAGATGATGATAATAATGAAAAGAAAATATATTTACTTTTCATTTAATATTCACTGGAAAGGAATTGGCTCAGATATTCGATTTTCTTTAAGCCTTGCATGCTCCTGGTTTTTTTCCTTTTTTTTTTTGACCAGATAGGAAGGAATTTTGAGACATGGGAAAGAAGATTGTCTGATGCGTGAAATTGCTTTTTTATTTATTTTTGATTAATTTATTTTATTTTTATTTTTATTTTCAAGTGAACACTATGAACTGTCTACACACATGAACAGAACAAATTGGATACGTTATGAACAAGAAGTTATTATTTTTGTTGGCATTGTTGTTATTATCATTATTATTATTATTATTATTATTATTATTGATATATATATATTTTTTTACCAGCAAATATTTCTTTAGTAATGATGTATGTTTGTATATCACTTCACTCGAACACGTTAATGTCAGCACTAGAAATATATATCTATTTTTTATTTATTTCTTTATTTCCTTTATCTATAATTTCTTTGTTTTTTTCTTTTGCAGTTAGTAATTTGTCTCCCTCTTATTTGCTTTCTTTTTTATCTGCCTTTTTTTCTTTTTATATCTCTTCCTTTCTTTCTTTAAAATTTTCTTTCTTTCTTTTCTCATATCTCTTTCTGGAAGCTTATCTCTAAGTTTTTTTTTTTATTAGTCTCCTTGAATCCTTCTTTAGAGCGTAGAATGTGAACTAGAATTGAGAGAGAGAGAGAGAGAGAGAGAGAGAGAGAGAGAGAGAGAGAGAGAGAGAGAGAGAGAGAGAGAGAGAGAGAGAGAGACATTTAAACATGATAAACTAACATAATTTAACCTTAACAGTCTCTCTATGATCTTACTCTTGTCTATATGTACATCATCCTCCCCTTGCCTTACACCCTTACACTCACTTCTACCCACGCACACACCCACGCACATACACACCCACGCACACAGCCACGCCCTTCCCACGCCCTTACCTTACTTTAACGGAATCAGCCATTCATCTCTCACCTCGCAAAGGCTTGAACTCTTTCCCCTTAAGCCTCTCTCTCTCTCTCTCACTCTCTTTCTCTCTCCCCTTCTGTATGCGTGGTATGGTCTTCTCCCTTTTCTCTCCCCTCAATATCCCTTCGTGAAAACAGTGTAAATCCCTTCTTATCTTTTCTTTTCTTGTCTTGTCTTGTCTTGTGTTGTGTTGTGTTGTTTTCCTCTCGTCCCGCTATCGCCTGCCTGTTCTTCTTCCATTTTAACCTCTTACACCTTTATCCTTGTTAACCTCTGTTCCTCTTCGACATGTTCACCTTGCACTTCTTCTTTATCCTCTTTATTTATCTTTGTTTCTCATCCATTTTCACCTCTCATCCTCCTGATCCTCTTTATATCTTTGTTTCGCATTTATTTTCACCTAACGTTTCTTCAGGGGATAATTTATCATCCAATGTTTATTCTAATTCTATCTGGACAACAAAAGCTTCCTCCAAAGCACTTTTCTTCCTCCTCTTCCTCCTCCTCTTCTTCCTCCTGCTCCTGCTCCTGCTCCTCCTCCTCCTCCTCCTCCTCCTCCTCCTCCTCCTCCTCCTCCTCCTCCTCCTCCTCCTCCTCCTCCTCCTCCTCCTCCTCCTCCTCCTCCATATTTTTCTCATTTTTGTACTGTGTCATCGTGGTGTCGTAAGTTCAAAGTGTTGTGTGAGACTGTACTTACAATACTTAACTGGCGAAACAGCTCGTGTGTGTATATATTGAACATTTTAGACTGTACTTACAATACTTAACTAGCGAAGCAGCTCGTGTGTGTGTGTGTGTATTTATTGAAATCTCCAGCCTGTACTTACACTAGTTAATTCCAGACACGCAGCAAACCCGGCTGGACGTAAAGGTTCAGAAGAGATTTAAGGGCCCTCTTGACCTTCAATAAAATATCATATTACAGGAATGAAATAGAAAATAGCGAAGGGAGACGGAAGAAGGAGAGAGAGAGAGAGAGAGAGAGAGAGAGAGAGAGAGAGAGAGAGAGAGAGAGAGAGAGAGAGAGAGAGAGAGAGAGAGAGAGAAAAAAAAAAAGGAGAAAACAAAAAGAACCTATTTAAGATTTTCACACACACACACACACACACACACACACACACACACACACACACACACCACACACACACACACACACCACACACACACTCTCTCATCTCTCTTTCTCTCTCTCTCTCTCTCTCTCTCTCTCTCTCTCTCTCTCTCTCTCTCTCTCTCTCTCTCTCTCTCTCTCTCTCTCTCTCTCATGCCTACGTGAGGTGGGTCACAGGTGTTCGTAACCTTGAAATCCTTATCCAGTTATAATGAAATGGTTTATCCTTCCATCCTTCCTTCCTTTTTTTCATTCCTTCCTTCTTTCCTTCCTTCCATCCTTCTTTCTTTCCATCCCACCTTCATTTCTTCATCCCTTCCTTCCCCCGTCCATTTCCACTTCTTCTCTTCCTTCCTTCCTTCCTTCCTTCCTTCCTTCCTTCCTTCCTTCCTTCCTTCCTTCCTTCCTCACTTGCATCTTGACTCTTTCTCCTCAACCACACTTTCCATCCACATTGAATAAAGTGCAATTTTTACAAATTTTTTCACGTGCATTTTTCAAGGCTAATATATTTTTTTGTTTAAAGAATCAACTTATTCCATTATCTATATTTCTTTTTACCTCCAGGGTTGTAAAAATGTATGAAGCAGATCTAGTTAATTCAATTGAGCTATGAATATAAAAGAGGGAAGAATAAATTTGACCTGAGTGAGTTAATAAAGATTAGCTGAGATCAAATGAATGTCTTGTTTTCACTTCGAGTTGCAGTTGTTAATTAATGGTTTCAATGGCTTGTTTACTGGGGAGAAATTGCAATCTTGTTAGAATTGACGTGTCTGTCTGCCTGCCTGCCTGCTTGTCTTACTACCTGCTTGCCTCCCTGTTTTGTTTGTTTGTTTAATTGCTTACCTGCTATTTTAAGGCAGTAATGGGTGGCTTAGGTGCATAGGTGTGTGTGTGTGTCTGTGTTTGTGTGCGTGTTTCTTTGTGGTTTTATCTTAGCAATATTTTCTTCTTTTTTTATGAACACACACACACACACACACACACACACACACACACACACACACACACACACACACACACACACACACACACACATTGCGAGTGACACGTTATAAAAGAAGTCGATTTTAAGCTTCAAATAATCCTTGCCGGGAAAATAAATATAGAATAACATTGACTTGATCTCACTTCCCGAGGCATGAAGGGGAAGAATGTAAGGGTGGAAGGGAAGTAATGAAGGGAAGAAAGTAATGGTGGAAGGGAAGTAATAAAGGTGGAAGGGAAGAAGGGGAAGAAAGTAGAAGTCTCGTCGTTCAATATTTCAGACATGCTCAGGAAACACGACCGCTGAAGAGAGAGAGAGAGAGAGAGAGAGAGAGAGAGAGAGAGAGAGAGAGAGAGAGAGAGAGAGAGAGAGAGAGAGAGAGAGACCATTTTCACAGAGCATAGAAGAAGAGTTCAATTTCCTCACTTCGTCATATAAAAGATGGATAAGATAAAAGTTTCAGATTATTACCACCTGAAGATGAAAAATGGGCGGGAAGGAACAGGAGATAGAAGAAAAATGGGAAGAGAAAAAAGAGGAGAAGGAGGAGGAGGAGGAGGAGGAGGAGGAGAAGAAGGAGAATTAAGAGAAGAAAAAGAAATAGAAAAATAAGAAAGAAAAGAAGAAGGAAAACAAGTACTAAAAACATCACCCGCAAACTGTTCACGGACACATAAGAAAGTTCTAACTCTACCTTTCTTCAAAGTTATAATAAAAAAATTATAAAAGGGAGAGAGAGAGAGAGAGAGAAGGGGGGGGGACTAACTTAATTCCCGTATCTGTCGGCACCATGAAGGCTGGAAATTCTGTTACTGATGTAGGGACACGCCTCTCAGCCTGTTAAGTAGAATATTTCAACACAAGGACGAAGCGGTGTCAAGCCTAAGTGTGAGAGAGAGAGAGAGATGTATTAAGAATTTTTATATATTTGACTATACGCAAATGATTATATGAAATACGAGATAGTTTATAAGTCATCTATAACCGTGAATCTCTGCCATATAGAGTAACACATTAATGTTACTAAAAATATAACACACCTCCTGCCTCATCCAATACAGGCAAGCATAACACGACTACGTTAAGTCAACCCAGAGTTTACATCACATCACACCGCCTCGCTAGTTAGTTAGTCACCTGTTACCAGTTACCAGTTGGTCTTGATTAAGGTACTGAAGCGGAACAACACACGATGCCTTTCACACGACGCCCACACCCTTCCACCATGACAAGTTAGGTAGAATATCACAGTTAAGTCTCGCTATCCAAGTGAGGGCTTTATAGAAAACCTGTAATACTCTCTATATATCCACGCAATTTTCCTATCGTGTAACTCCTTCGCCTCGGTAATATGCAGCGGAAAATATTGTTGTGACACCTAAGTAAAGGGAGTTTAAAATAGCTCTTCTTTTTTATAAGGACGTTGGGTGAATGAGGATGAAAAGGTTGCACTTATGATACTCGAGAGGAAAGGTATCAATGGTTTCTGTTTTATTTGTTACTTGTCTAAAGGGAATTACAGTAAGGTGTGTTTCGTTGTAGCAATCTCGTCACCCGGAACCAAGACCATTACGAGTATGTGTATTGTTTAGTCAAAGGTCTTGGATTCTTATGTTGAACCTCTTTCTTATATGTTTATCAATTCTTTACCTCTTTCTCCTTTATCAGATAGAGTTCAGTTTAACTTTTTTTTACGTATGAGTGCAGAAAACAGATATATACACACAATCCTCACATTTTTACGACAAGAGCTGTAGTAGTAGTAGTAGCAGTAGTAGTAATAGTAGTAGTAGTAGTAGTAGTAGTATGTGTTCCTTTGTGGTTGTCGTAAGTTTTGAGTGTTGGTAATATATGAATCTTGTCTCGACCACGTAGGAAAAACAAAAACAAAGAAACACAAAGGAACACAAATGCATGTTGCCGCCATGTAGGTAAAAACACACCTCATTAAGGAACAATACTCAAGCAGGTGCCAGGTGTGGTAGTGGCTTGTGATTCTCTCTCTCTCTCTCTCTCTCTCTCTCTCTCTCTCTCTCTCTCTCTCTCTCTCTCTCTCTCTCTCTCTCTCTCTCTCTCTCTCTCTCGCCCCCTCTCTCTCTCTCCACCTGTTGCCTTACCTGTTCCACTCTCTTTGATTAACGCCTGTAAGTCCTCAAGCTGCAGCAGACACTAACAGATGAAGTAGGGAAGGGGATGCCTGGTGGTTGGTGGTAGCTGGAAATAGACAAACTGTGAGGAGCATTGCAGAGATGAATGCGCCCCCGGATAGATAGATAGATAGATAGGATGGATGGGTCGTCTGAATTTATTGAAATGACATTAAAGGATGAAACGATTAAGAGATGGATGGCTAGATAAAGATAGATGGATATGCAGAGATGGGGGAAGGGGAGGCTGGAGGAGAAAGGGATGATAATAATAATAGTAATAATGATAATAATAATAGTAATAATAATAATAGTAATAATAGTAATAGCAACAATAACAAAAAAATATACAAATCCCTTTCTCAGAACCTTAAAATAAAAAATAAAAGTTACACAATATATATAACCACAAAAACGAATACCATAATAATAAAAAACTCAACATGAAATATAAAAGAAAATAGGAAAACTAGGCAGGACTCTTTGTTTCTCTGTTGCTAGCTGAAGATCGAGGGGTCCAGAGGGAAGGAATATCTGCCCTTAGCAAATCTACGTCCCCTCCTACGTACGACCTTCCACCCTTTTAATCGCATTTCAAGACTTGGAGGGAATACAGAAACAAGTCTGATATATTTCCATGCCTTGGGGATATACATAGCAGTAAGACTAGTATATATCGAAATAAGATAAAGGAGGAGGAGGAGGAAGGGGAGGAAGAGGGGATGATGATGGTGATGCATGCAAGGACAAATTATATATATGATAACTTAACTAAGACTAAGATGAAGGAGAAGATAGATAGATAAGCGAAGGTAAAGGAGGTAGTCGAGGAGGAGGATGAAAAGAGAACATTAAAAAAAAAGTATTAAAGAACAAAACACTAAATAATACAAAAGGAACCATTACCACTCTTATAAAACAGTGAGATGTGTGTGTGTGTGTTTGTATTCTTTTCTTACACACACACACACACACACACACACACACACACACACACACACACACACACACACACACACACACACTTAATCCCCAGGTGACCAATTGACGTTCACACATGCTTGGCGTCCATCCATTTATCTACCTCTCTCTTTATCCATTGATCTATCCCCTCGTGTGTGTGTGTGTGTGTGTGTGTGTGTGTGTGTGTGTGTGTGTGTGTGTGTTGCTAGGTAATCTATTTCCAAAGAAGGCCATTAGAATGCTATAATTTTCCCTCTCCTTCACTCTTTTTTTTTCTTTTTTCTCTCTCTTTTTCTCTCTCTCTTTTTCTCTCTCTTTCTCTCTACCTCTACCTCTACCTCCTCTACCTACACAGTCTCGTGGGAAATCTACAATATTCTATCCCTAATAGGACAAGATCTTTCCTTGCCAATTGTGACGAAAGGAACTACAGCTGAGAGGAGGCGAGGAGGAGGAAGATAGGAGGGGAAGGGAGGGAGGGAAGGAGAGATAGGAATGACTGAGGAAGGGAAGGAGGGAGAATAGGAAAAAGGAGGGAGGGAGGATAGGAGGGGAAGGAAGGGAGGGAGAGATAGGAAGGGAGGGAGGAGAGATAGGAGGGAAAGGGAGTGGAAGGGAAGATAGGAGGAGAAGTGAAGGAGGGAGGGAGTTGATGTGTATAGGGAAAATAAGTTTCGAAAAATATTATATAAAAAACAAACTAATTAACAAAATATTCAAACTAATTAAGACCAACTTACCTGGATTTCCATTCATAAACAAGGAGGATAGTAATAATAATGATGATGATGATAATTATAATAAAAAAAAACAAATAAGAAGATTGTTGGAATAAATACAGATATACAATACAATTACAATCACGCAACACTATAATACACTACAACACCATACAATACAATACAAAATAATACAATACAATGCAGTACAGTAATACGTTCAAGTAATGAGGGAGAGGTAAGTGATGACAAGTAAATGTGAAAGAAATGAAAAAGGTACAGAAGGAGTGAGAGGAATAGATTAGTAAACAAAGGGAGATGTAACAAGAAGATTAGGAAGAGGAAGAGGAGGAGGAGGAAGAGGAGGAGGAGAAGAAGATTAGCTGGTTTCATCACATTTCACTTTAAGAGACACATTTTCTTTACATTAATGTCTCTTTTATCACTTAACTTTACACACACATACACACACACACACACTCTCTCTCTCTCTCTCTCTCTCTCTCTCTCTCTCTCTCTCTCTCTCTCTCTCTCTCTCTCTCTCTCTCTCTCTCTCTCTCTCTCTCTCGTGGTCAGATTTAACTCTACGCCCACAAATAAGAGGCTTACACTGCGGTCCGATGCTGCTCCTCTGCACATTCCCTTCGCTCTTGTTTCATTTTTACCCATCCTTCTCTCCTTGTCCTTACACCCCGCCCCTATACCCCGCCCCTACATCCCGCCCCTACATCCCTCCCCTACACCCCCTTGATCCCGTCCCTTTATCATTAGTACCGTGCCCCTGAAGCCTCTATTTGTCTACCTTCCACGAGTGCACTGTTGTATCTACCTTTGTGTCCACTTGTTTCCACCACTCGTCTTCTTTTGTTTCATGGAAGAGAGGACTAGCGAAGCGTTCTAAAGCATTATGAGAAGGAAGACACCCGCTAAACTAAAGGATGTATGTGGCTGTGTGGTTCAGTGGTCTCTCTCTGTTCTGTTCGTGGCCTAGCGGGTTGTGTGAGTTCGATCCTGCCTCACCGTAGTACTTGGTGAGAGGGGTGGGTAGCGGGTCTCTCTCTCTCTCTCGTTAACCCTAGCAGGTCTATGTGTGTCTATAGTTGTGTAGTTAAGTTAAGGGGCGTTGATTAATCGGAAGTAAGAATGTAGTTAGTGGATTGGAAAAGAAGGATATTATTTTTTTTTCATTGGGGGCTCTCTTTCTCTTTTTTCTCTTTTATTTTTCTCTCTCTCTTTGTTGTAAATACTATCGATAAAACTGCTTATTCATCACATAATAATAATAATACTAATACTCTAATATACTAACCACACCAACAGCCTTGAAGTGGGAGGGACGTGTTTTTAGTTTTCATTGACATTACCGACCTTGAAATGGCAGAGAAATCGTGGATAACAATTGAGTACTAGCTTTTATAACATTCTCAGAGAGAGAGAGAGAGAGAGAGAGAGAGAGAGAGAGAGAGAGAGAGAGAGAGAGAGAGAGAGAGAGAGAGAGAGAGAGAGAGAGAGAGATTAAAGTACCTTCAATATTTCCACCAAAACGTAATGTATTCCCCACTCGGTTATGTGAAATTCGGAACCTCGAGGAAAAAAATACTGTAGGAAATGTTGAAAAATAACAAGGTAAAGCGGTTTAAAAGACGGAAAATGAGCTGCGTATGTGTGTGTGTGGGTGTGTAATTCACTGTACAGTCTGCTGCTGGTCTCTCGAGACAGTGTGTGTGTGTGTGTGTGTGTGTGTCTGTGTGTGTGTGTGTGTGTGTGTGTGTGTGTGTGTGTGTGTGTGTGTGTGTGTGAACGAGATAGAGTAAGATGGTGTAAAGGGAAAAATGTTTGTGAAAATTTTGAGTTAATGATGTGAGGAAAGAAAATTACGAAATATTTTAAAGGGATGTTGAAAAGCAGATTTAGTAAAGAGAGAGAGAGAGAGAGAGAGAGAGAGAGAGAGAGAGAGAGAGAGAGAGAGAGAGAGAGAGAGAGAGAGAGAGAGAGAGAGAGAGAGAGAGAGAGGCTATGCATTATATACAGGAACAAACATATGATAAAGATATACACAAAGAGAGAGTGAAGAAGAATATGAAAATGAAGGAATTTATAAAAACATCTCATCTAATCTCCTCCTCCTCCTCCTCCTCCTCCTCCTCCTCCTCCTCCTCCTCCTCCTCCTCCTCCTCCTCCTCCTCCTCCTCCTCCTCCTCCAAATAATAGGAAGCGTTACTGTATTCCAGGAGCCAGGCTTGACGACATAACAGAAGTTTACGGAGAGGTCACCAGTGAAGCAGATGATAACACTCTTTTTATCATCCACGCAGGAACGAACGATGTGTCATCCAATAGACCTGAGGAGTTGCTGGAAAAGTACAGAAAGATGATCCGCCAGTTCAGGACAAAGACTAATAACATCGTTATTTCAGGCATTCTTCCCAGGATGGGTGCTGACTGGAGGTTCTATGGCAAGGCGCGCACCATCAACAACAGACTAAATTCCCTCTGTTCACAGGAAGGTGTTAACTTTGTAAACCTGTGGGATGACTTTTATAATAAACCACTTCTTTTCCAGTACGACGGACTGCACCTAAACAGCGTTGGGGATGCACGCTTGGGCAGACTTTTCAGTGACCAAGTTATTCTCTATAGGTCAAAAAACGCCAAGCAAACGAGAGCAGCAACGACGTCGTAGTTGCTCCGTGTAATGCCACCGCTGATCCAAATACTAATGCCACTGCTGATCCACATATTAAAGTTTGTTATGTAAATGCTCGCAGCATCAGAAATAAATTCACAGATCTCGAAGCTCTCGCTGGAATGGATCAGTACCACATCATAGGAGTCACAGAATCATGGTTAGATACGTCGAACAGAGATTACATTGCAGAATTTCAGTTACCTGGTTATACAATCTTTAGCTGTGAAAGAGAGAACAGAATTGGCGGTGGTGTAATCCTATATATTCACAGCTCGCTCCATCCGATCTCCATTAAAACAGAACCCATCAACGGTGTTGACACAGTTTTTATCGAATTAAAGAGTAACTCAAGTAGAAAAATACTCGGATTAATTTACAGACCACCGGGGCGCACCGCTGAAATTGACCGTTTACTATTCGAATCAATCTCCGAAACAATTAGTCAATGCGAGACAATTATTATGGGTGATTTTAATTTGCCAGTAACGAGATGGGGAAATCCGTTACGATCTCATACAGGACACGACCTGTACACGAACTTATTAGAGAGCGAATTACATCAACACGTTCACGAACCGACGCGAGACTTAAATACCCTTGATCTCATTCTTTCAACAAGTAAAGATTTAGTCAGCAACGTAAATGTCGGCCCAGTTTTCAGTTCTAGTGACCATCGGATAATCACGTTCAATTTGAAAATTAAGGAAATAAAAGTAAAAGACAGTAAGGAGAAGGTACCAAATTACCAAAGGGCGAATTTCATCAGAATGCGAACAATTCTAGAAGACACTGACTGGAGTGAACTGTTATCAGAGTCAGATATTGATAAGTCATGGGAGGCCTTTACCACAAAACTGAATGAAATTATAAGCGTATGTGTACCGTATCGATACAGACGTTCAGCAAGGAAGAACAAACCAAAATGATGGAATGAAGAGATAAAAAACAGCCTCTCTCTCAAAAAACACGCGTACAATAAGTACATATTAACTAAAAGCCAAGATGATAAAATAGAGTTTGACAGAATTCGTCGTGATACTAAGAGATTGATAAAGCGTAGCAAGAAAAACCTTGAAGAATATATAGCGGAATCATGTAAATCTAATCCTAAAGAATTTTATAGTTTTGTTAAGAGTAAAAAAGCCCTTACCTGCAATATCGGTCCACTTACTAAAGGACATGGAAATCACACAAATGACGAAAACGAAATGGCTACAATCCTTAATAACTTTTTTGCATCCGTATTTACAGAAGAGGATTGTTCATCGTTTCAGCCACTTGAGATTAGAGGGACCGTAAACTTCTTAAATGATATACTCATAGTAGAAAATGACGTTTTGCAAAAAATCAATAAGATGAAAACAAACAAAACCCCTGGACCAGATAAAATTTCCCCAAGAATCTTGAAAGAAGTCAAGCACCAGATCAGTAAACCGCTTACAATCTTATTCAATAAATCCTTAAGAGATGGTAAAGTTCCATCAGATTGGAAACGTGCAAATGTAACACCAATCTTCAAAAAGGGGGACAAGTCACAACCCGGAAATTATAGGCCAATCAGTCTGACATCAGTTGTATGTAAATTAATGGAGACAATCATTCGTGACAATGTGGTGAAATTCCTTGAAGACAACGATATAATAAAACCCTCACAACATGGTTTTCGTAATAAACGTTCATGTTTAACTAACTTATTAGACTTCTTCCACAATGTTTTTGATGCGTATGATGAAAGCAGAGCAGTAGATGTCATATATCTGGATTTTCAAAAGGCTTTTAATAAAGTACCTCATCAACGATTGCTTAATAAACTAATGACTCATGGTATCTCTGGTAGCATTTACAAGTGGCTTCTGGACTGGCTCTCTGAACGTAAGCAGAGAGTAGTCTTAAACGGTGTCTCCTCTCAATGGTTAAACGTAAAAAGTGGCGTACCACAAGGCTCAGTGCTTGGTCCTGTCTTATTCTTGATATATGTTAATGACATAGATGATGGGATCACTTGCAAAATATCGAAATTCGCTGACGATACGAAAATTCTCAGCAAAGTAACTACGACAATTGACAGAGAAGTCTTACAATCAGACCTAGATTGACTAACGTCTTGGGCCAATAAATGGCAAATGAAATTTAACGTTGAAAAATGCAAGGTACTACACATCGGAAGAAATAATGATCACGTTCAGTACTCAATGAATGGTAAATCACTTTCTACAGTAAACAAAGAAAAAGATCTGGAAATCACAATATCAAATGATTTAAAGCCCAGTCAACATTGTTCAGAGGTAGTTAAAACTGCTAACAGATTGGTCGGCTTTATTGGGCGTACTTTCGAAAATAAATCAGAAAAAGTCATATTAAAACTGCATAATTCACTAGTACGACCCCATCTTGAGTATTGCGTACAGTTTTGGTCCCCATATTACAGAAAGGACATTGACAAACTGGAAAGAGTCCAGCGAAGAATAACAAAAATGATTCCAAGGTTGAAAAATAAACCTTATGAAGACAGACTTAAAGAACTAAACTTATTCAGCCTAGAAAAACGAAGGATACGAGGGGATTTAATTGAAATGTTCAAGATAATCAAAGGATTCGATAATATCAATGCAGAAGATTACATTACTTTTGATCGATCAAATATAACAAGAAGACATCATTCTTTTAAGATTACTGGTAAAAGATTCACATCAAACGAAGCCAAGCACTTCTTTTTCAGTCAGATCGTTAACGTTTGGAACTCCCTGCCCGCCAATGTCGTCGACAGTAAAACAATTACTACGTTCAAAAATCAAAAATAGACTTGACAAATATTTAGAAGCAAATCCACAACTAAAATACTATCCGTTAACGTAGCAAACTTTGAGTAAGTTCATCCTGATGTACCTAACTTACGAAATGTCGATTCAAAAGACGTCGCTAGTGGCCTGACATCGCTTGCCAGGAAGTAGTGGTAGCAGTAGTGGTAGTGACAGTATGGTCTTGGTTGGCCTTC
>JAPQNM010000004.1:10439519-10449519 GCA_029783475.1 Metacarcinus magister
TAAGACTGGCGGGTCGAGGGGATGAATGGGAGAAGAGAAGGCTTGGCAGAGTGGAATAGAGGTACTTGAGGTCGCCTTCAGCTGATGTGAAGCGAAGGGTTGAGGAGTAGAGAAGCGTGAGATGAGAGAACGGTAAGGGAAGGTTGGATTAGATGTATATATATAGGAGTGGATGGTGTGAGGGTATAATGCCACACGTATAGGAGGAAGGAGATATATAAAAGGAAGGAGAGGAGAGTGTAAAACCAGTGATTAGCTTCGTATTGTTATTGAAAACGTTGATATAGTCATTAATTAGTGGAAGGTTAAGGTTAGGTTAGGAAAAGATTAAAAGATGATGTGTTTTTTAGACATGGTAAATAGATAGATAGAAAAAAGAAAGAAAAACAGTTTAGAATAGACTAGTTTAAGGAAGAAGGTTGAAGACAGAATTAAGAGGAAAGCAAAAGAAGACAATGCTTGACTAACTAATGAAAGAGGGAAGAGTTAAGAAGAGGAGGAGGAGGAGTAAGAAAACATTGCTGGATTAAGAAAGGGAGAGGAGAAGACGGAAATGAAAGACGGTAAGAGCTCAAAGGAAAATGGAATAGATATAGTTGATGAGAGAGAGAGAGAGAGAGAGAGAGAGAGAGAGAGAGAGAGAGAGAGAGAGAGAGAGAGAGAGAGAGAGAGAGAGAGAGAGAGAGAGAGATTTACGAACACATTCAGAAAGTAAAGGAAAAGAGGAAAGGGGAGAGAAGTGGGAATATTGCAAGGTCGTGGAAAAAACGGAAGAGTAAAAAAGTGAAGGAGAGAAAAATCAGGAAGTGAAAATTCAGATTAAAAGGAAAGGAAATGGAAAAAAAAATCAAATGAAAGGAAAAGGAAAGGAATGAAAGTGGCGATAATAATGAATGGGTGAAAGGAAAACTATAAGTAAACATAAAACTGTGAAAAACTGTGTGTATATGCAAGAGAGAGAGAGAGAGAGAGAGAGAGAGAGAGAGAGAGAGAGAGAGAGAGAGAGAGAGAGAGAGAGAGAGAGCGAGAGAGAGCTGTATACATGTAGCACAATGAAGGAAGGAGGCCAAGAGATACAACCACTGTTAGACGAATACGAAAGAGGAATGGAAATCAGCAAGAAACCTTTCAATGCAAAATCTTGAAGAAGGAAAGGAGGGAATAATAGCAGACGGATAAAAGGAGGAGAAATGGAACGAATGAAGGACAGAAAGAAAAAAGGAAAGAGAGGTATTGCCAAGTTAGGAAAAAAAAGGAGAAACAAACTTGAATTCGATAGAAAATCATATATAGAACAGATACAAAATAAGTGGGAAAAAATAGATCAAAGAAATGTAATCTTACTTTGACATTCTGTAACATAAATTAATATTGAAGTAACACACTCGAGTTAAATTAGTGAGTTAACTTAGTCTTCCGTGAAAGGTCTTTTGTAGTATAGAAAAAGATAATTTGAACTAATGCAAAGGAGTAAAGTTTGTTCTTATTAAATTTTGTCACCACTAAGAAGACCAGCAGTTCACCTCCAGGAATATGCAGCATGTGACAGCAATAAGGGGAACACTATAATATTTTTTCCCTTTTTCACATCGTATACAGACAGAACGAAGGTTGTGAAATTTATGGATTGGAAAGACAAAGAGACTCAACATTTGGCTGCAGCAGAAACACGAGAAGAATTTTAAAACATGAAGGATAACTTAATATAAAGAGAAGAAGGAAGGTTGAAGGATTATAAATATTATGACTATTGAAGCAGATTCAGTAAAGGATAAATAATGGAAATGATTACGGTAATGATGATAAAAGTAACACTAATAATGATGATGATGATGATGATGGTAATGATAGTAAAAGTAACAATGATACAAATAATGATAAGGATGATAATGATAATGATAATGATAATAACTGATATTTATTCAATGTCAGCAAAAACTACAAATAGTTTAAACGATTTACAATGCAACATTAAAAATATATCAAATTATAATACAAACCATTCATATACCATAGAATTTGGTTTAGAAATGGGAAAAAAAGAACATATGAACACAAATCTCAAAAAAAAAAACACGAACAGAAGTAATGATGAAACTTTGGAGACGAAAAGATAAAAAAAGATAAAACTGAGAACGCAAGAAAGAGCCTGTCACACACAGAAAAAAATATAAGATAAATAACATTGATCTCCACATCTTTATTTGTACACATTTTTTTATATCCGAAACTTTATTGAGTGGCTAGAATTTACCGTCAAACTTATAGCGTGTTTTTTATTTATTTATTTTATTTATTTTATTTTATTTCATTCTTTTCCTCTCTTGTTTGATTGAGGTGGTAATAGGTAGCAATTTAGGTGGAAAAGAAAGATTTCGCGGGAGACTTGGAACATTTAATCTGATTGTGAAGGATAGAGCAAGAACTGAAATTTTAAAGAAAGAGAGAGAGAGAAAGAAAGAGAGAGATTTTGTTAACCCTTTTTTCCTTCCAATTTTATGTTATTATCTTTTACTTATATTTTTTATATTTTTATTTATTATTATTATTTTTTTTATTTATAAGTAAAGGGAGGTTGAAAATGAAGGATGGTGTGGCATGCTGTTGTGGAGGGAAGGGGAAGGGAGTTGATGGATGGTGAGTGAGGGGAGGGGGGGGGAGGCGGAGGAAGGGGAAGAGAGGGGAAGGGAGGGAGGAAGAGGGGAAAGTCAGCTGTCCATCACGTGTATGCTAGTATGACCCTAATATATATTTTGATTACTTTTTTTTTTACTCTCTCTCTCTCTCTCTCTCTCTCTCTCTCTCTCTCTCTCTCTCTCTCTCTCTCTCTCTCTCTCTCTCTCTCTCTCTCTCTCCTTACATATATGCTCTGTTTCAGTTTTTACTTCCTCCTCCTCCTTCTCCTCCTCCTCTTCCTCTTCCTCTTCCTCTTCCTCCTCCTCCTTCCTCCTCCTCCTCCTCCTCCTCCTCCTCCTCCTCCTCCTCCTCCTCCTCCTCCTCCTCCCTGTCCTTGCTCCTCGCTTTGATGTCAAGAAATTTCACACAAAACTTTGAAGGGTACGGTTCCAAACTTTATATAATTAACCTGCGAGTACCTCTCTCTCTCTCTCTCTCTCTCTCTCTCTCTCTCTCTCTCTCTCTCTCTCTCTCTCTCTCTCTCTCTCTCTCTCTCTCTCTCTCTCTCTCTCTCTCTCTCTCTCTCTCTCTCTCTCTCTCTCTCTTTAATATTTTGATGGACAAGAAAGGTAGTCTATATGAGAGAGAGAAAAAAAAATATATAAAGAGAGACAGTATATGTACCACCACCACCACCACCACCACCACCAACACCACCACCAACACCACCACCACCACCACCACCAACACCACCACCACCACCACCACCCTACCTACCTACATACCTACCTCTCAAAGCCTTCCATCTTCCCACTCTACCTTAAATCCGACACCATCACTATATTTTCCCAAACAAAACATTTTACCCAACCTCACCTTTACACACCTTGCCATACCTATATCCAAATACCAAGAACCTTACTCACTACTCTCAACACCTCAACACCACAACCTACACACAGCCTTTCATTTCCTTCTTACTCTCCTTTGCAGTGGCTGTGGTGATCGCCTTCTTCCTGTGCTTCGCCCCGCATCAGACACAGCGTTTGGTGGCTCTACACGGTGACGCCTCCAACCCAGCTGTGGTGAAACTATTTAATATTCTCCATAATATCTCCGGGATTTCTTACTACATCTCCACCTGTGTCAACCCCATCCTGTACCACATCATGAGTAACCGCTTCAGAAAGGCCCTGAAGGTGAGTGAGTGAGTGTTTAGTTAGAGAAGTGCAAAGTGTGTGTGTGTGTGTGTGTGTGTGTGTGTGTGTGTGTGTGTGTGTGTGTGTGTGTGTGTGTGTGTGCGTGCGCTAATGGATGGTTCTGTCTGTGTTTTATATCTGGGAAAGATGGAGAAAATGAAAATAAAAGAAATTGATGTTTTTTTTTATTGGGGTGAAAGAGAAGAAAGACAGGAGACGAATAGACTATTTATCTTATTGAACGAGAGAGAGAGAGAGAGAGAGAGAGAGAGAGAGAGAGAGAGAGAGAGAGAGAGAGAGAGAGAGAGAGAGAGAGAGAGAGAGAGAGAGAGAGAGAGAGAGAGAGAGAGAGAGAGAGAGAGAGAGAGAGGAAGAAAAAAAAACGTGGCTATTTATCAAGGAGAAGAGGGAGGAGGAGGAGGAGAAGAAGAAGAATGATTTAAGGGGAAAGCAACGCAAATGAGAATTTGAAGAGAATGAAGAAAAAAGGTGAAGGAAGTTGAACTGAACTTTAAGTGTAAAAAAGGGATTGCGAGGAAAGTGAATGAGAGAGAGAGAGACAGAGAGAGAGAGAGAGAGAGAGAGAGAGAGAGAGAGAGAGAGAGAGAGAGAGAGAGAGAGAGAGAGAGAGAGAGAGAGAGAGAGAGAGAGAGAGAGAGAGAGAGAGAATGAAAGAACACAAATTGACGAGACATGGGAAAAAATATGTTGAGAAAAACAAAGAAAGGATAAAAAAACGACTTAGAAAAAGGGAAGCAAATCACAAAGAACGAAGCATGGAATAGAGAAAACGTGGAATAAATACAAGATAATGTGATGGCCAGAAATTGGAAAGGAAAGGCAGACAAACATAAATAAAGGGACAGTAAGAAAAACACATGTTGTTCGTACACACACACACACACACACACACACAGCATGTCAGTATTATAGGATAGGCGGTAGTATAGTGGCGAACTTAATGTCCTGAGTTAGAGTTCCGATACCCGCTGGCCATTTTTCTTTGATATTACCGCCGAGTGGCTGAAAGATTACCCAAATTGCTGCCGTACACTGTCCTAAAATGGGACTTGCAATGTTATAAGCATTTGAGGCAGTGGCAGCAATAGCCTCTCGCTCTCAACATCAGAGAGAACGTAGAAAATTGAGGTGTCACTATAAAAAATCTAAACCTGCGCAATAACGAGCGGAGGCCGTCCATCATGGTCTCCATCAAACCTATCGGCGCCACAGGTATATGATGTAAAAAATAAGTGACAGTCCTGTTAGGGTGATATTATCTATAATGGTTAAGAAAAAAACAGTTATAAAGCACTTTTTCTTTATTCCGTTAATCTGCTGCATGACAGTATGATACATTGAGATTAAATATACATCAAGAATGATATATTTTTGGGCCTCATTTATACAGTAAATTGTTATGTTTACACAATACAATGTAAAAATTTTATATTCATGTACAGATAACTAAGGACATATAATGACACTAAAACTAACATAGATATAAGATAAGAAATGAAACCTGGTAACTTGTGGTTCGCGGAGAATTATTATGACAGAGACAGTTTTTTGCGCAGCTTGTTGCTTGCAATATATGGAAAGATGTTTCGAATACATAGATAAACAATTCTGTGCGTGAATGAAGTACAGAAGGTGAGACTCATTGGTCATGTTCCTCAATACTTGTGAAGAGGCTGACGCAAGATTATTTCAGTGCACGGCTGGTGCAGGCTGGGGGCGTGGGCTTAGTTCTTGTCTTGTAGTATTAAACCTTCCTATTGTGACACTCGCCTCGATGTTTTACCAGTTCGTTTTCTTTGCTTTGTTGAGGTTTGTTTGTTTTTTCAGTTTTGTTGACGTTGGTGTTGGCGTGTTTAGTGTTTTTCTGGCTTTGGTCTTTTTCATGAGCCTTGGTCTTTTTTCCCTTATTGCCTTGAGGCTCCACGGGCTCTGCAGCACCATGAAGGAGTCTTCGCAGTTCTGCCAAAGCCTCGGCCACGTCCTCGGGGTTACCGGTAATGGTACCTCGCCCCTCAGCGTTGCCTTTCCGAGGAGGATCCACTCGAACGTCGTGCCTGCGTTCTACTTGGGCGCGGCAGCCTTGCAGCACACGGCGTTGATCGGCAGTCACCGGGAAACAGCGGACTGTCTGTTTCTGCGTTGGTGCTTCCGTCTCACTCTGAGGCTGGTCGGAATGTTCCTGTTCAGTGGATTTCCTCTTTCTGCGCCTCAACCTGCCAGCAGCGCGGGTGTCTGGCAGTGGCTCGTCGGGCTCGATGCCCCAAGCAGCATCGTTTGAATCAGGTGAAGCTTGACAAACGTCCACTTCTGATCCATTGTTTGCCTGCTGCTGCTGCTGCTGTAGACGCTGTTGTCGTCGTTTGTCCTTAATCTTTGCCTTGTGCCGCTGTCGCTCCAGGACCTTCTCCTGTTTCTCCCGCTCCGCCTTGGCTGAAACCACCTTCCTCTTGGTCTGGTTGAGGCGGCTCATCACCTTCTCATCTCGCTTGGCTACTAATATTTTACGCACGTCCCTCGTGTTAACGAAGCCCACTTCACCGGCCTTCATGTGTCTATCCTTGCGTAGGTTTGAGCCCAGCGTGTACATCACTACCACGTTGGCCAGCTTGTTGCCCTGGGAGCTGTTGGCCTTGCACAGCTGTGCCGCGTCGTGCAGCAGGGCTTGAGGCACGTCCTTGAGGCCCTCGCCCAGCCTCCAGCTGCAGGTAGACGTGTGCAGAGGGCAGATCGTCCACGTGGAAGAATAGGACGCGTTCTGTCGCCTGAGAGATGAGGTGGTCATTCTCGTATTTGTCAGTGCCCATGAGGATGATGGCGGGCGGGTCGACGATGGTGCTGCAGAAGGTGATTAGTGCCCCGCGGGGCCGCATCAGTAGTTCTGGGTGTGGGAAGGACAAGGGGGGGGAGGTGGATGGAGGTGAAACGGACCCTTGATCGGTATCTTCAGAATCAGGAAGTGAATGCGTTAGGTAGAACTTTTGTGCAACAGACTGTTCTTTTATCCGGGACTTATAGTCTGGTACAGACTGTTCTTCTAACTGGGAGTTACAGTCTGAGACAGACTGTTCTTCTAACTGGGAGTTACAGTCTGAGACAGACTGTTCTTCTAACTGGGAGTTACAGTCTGGTACAGACTGTTCTTCTAACTGGGAGTTACAGTCTGAGACAGACTGTTCTTCTAACTGGGAGTTACAGTCTGAGACAGACTGTTCTTCTAACTGGGAGTTACAGTCTGGGACAGACTGTTCTTCTAACTGGGAGTTACAGTCTGAGACAGACTGTTCTTCTAACTGGGAGTTACAGTCTGGGACAGACTGTTCTTCTAACTGGGAGTTACAGTCTGAGACAGACTGTTCTTCTAACTGGGAGTTACAGTCTGGGACAGACTGTTCTTCTAACTGGGAGTTACAGTCTGAGACAAACTGTTCTTCTAACTGGGAGTTACAGTCTGAGACAGTCTGTTCTTCTAACTGGGAGTTACAGTCTGAGACAGACTGTTCTTCTAACTGGGAGTTACAGTCTGGGACAGACTGTTCTTCTAACTGGGAGTTACAGTCTGAGACAGACTGTTCTTCTAACTGGGAGTTACAGTCTGAGACAGACTGTTCTTCTAACTGGGAGTTACAGTCTGAGACAGACTGTTCTTCTAACTGGGAGTTACAGTCTGAGACAGACTGTTCTTCTAACTGGGAGTTACAGTCTGAAACAGACTGTTCTTCTAACTGGGAGTTACAGTCTGAGACAGACTGTTCTTCTACCTGGGAGTCAGAGCCGGGAACAGAATATGTTGGGATAATTTCCTTTGCGATGGATTCCTCGTCCACCGCAGACTTGTCCTCTATGTCAGGCATGGCATTGTCTGGCATAAACTCCTTGAGAGCAGAGTCCTCTTCATCAGTCCAGTCCTCTATGTCAGGCATGGCATTGTCTGGCATAAACTCCTTGAGAGCGGAGTCCTCTTCATCAGTCCAGTCCTCTATGTCAGGCATGGCATTGTCTGGCATAAACTCCTTGAGAGCAGAGTCCTCTTCATCAGACCTGTCCTCTATGTCAGGCATGACATTGTCTGGCATAAACTCCTTGAGAGCGGAGTCCTCTTCATCAGTCCAGTCCTCTATGTCAGGCATGGCATTGTCTGGCATAAACTCCTTGAGAGCAGAGTCCTCCTCGTCTAATTGGTCAAAGTTCGGCATTGGCTCTTCAGGAATAAAAGCATCAAAGTCCAGTGTAAGTCCGTCACTTTTGAAAAGATTAACGAAAGCAGACAAGAAGGAAGTGCAGAACGTTGTTACTTTCTTCACTTGTTGAAAGACTGAGTTTTTCTTGTTATCTCCACCACGAGACATTTCCTTGGTGTTGTTGGTGTTGTTGAAAGCCTCTTCCTGGTACTTGGTGGTGTGTAATGGTGGTTTCCGGGACGTTATTTTTGACTTCAAAGCAAGTATTGCCCACATTCCAGAGCAAAACAAAGCAAGAGCACACAGCAGGTGCCTTGCGTTGTTGTGGAATGCGTGGTGGTTCTGTTGGGCTGTGGTGGTGTAGTGTTGAAGGCACTTTAACACTTGCCTTGTCTTATAAGGCTGTACAAGGAACGTCCACCACGCCATGTGATGATGAATCCCGCATTCTTGAAGCGGGTCTTTGGGTGAGTTTGGACGCAGTGGTCCGAGCCACCACAGGCTTGCCAGGTACTCCCGTACAAACCAGGTCGTGGTGGTGTGGAGCTCCTTGGCGTTCCACTCGTGCAGGACGTCCTGCATCGCCTCCGAGGTGTTGAACACCTCGTTCACCAAGGTGTTGGTCAGGACCAACAGCCCCGCCATCAAGGTAATCCCCATCCACTTCATGGCTTTCTTCTTCAGTGTCTGGGAACTCAAAGAGCACAAAATTTTTGTTTTTGCAAACATAATTTTTAGTATAGATTTACAGAGGTTGATAACCTTAGGTGGACAGAGTATTTAGGTAGCTTTGGAAAGGTAGTAGTTCCAAGCTGTGAAAGTGTTGAGGCGGCGATGATCTAGATCCAAGCTGTCTCAGTACTGAAGCTGTGATTGGCTGCTGTGGGAGGCTATCTACCAATCAGGAAGGTTGCAAGATCCAACCTCTGCCAAAATATTTTTTTTTCCTTCTCTCTCTCTCTCTCTCTCTCTCTCTCTCTCTCTCTCTCTCTCTCTCTCTCTCTCTCTCGAAGTGGTCCAATCCTCTCTCCACACACTGATACAACACTCAGCCAGTCTAGTATTTACAAAACATCTTCATAACACTCACTCACACGCCTTCCTTGCATTCCCATCACCATCTCTCTCCCGTACTGCGACTTCACCTCAATAGATACCCTCAGATAGGTTAGGTTAGGTTCAGATGAATAAGTAGCCTCAGAACTCCATTGAGAGCAGCTTCAGAACTGACAATTGAATGTATTTGTTATCACGGTAATTGAATCTGAGAAGTGGAAGTAACGTAGTAGATGGTTAGTAACGAGTGTGTGATGTTGGATGGTGATGTGAAGGCTAGAAAGGGTATGTATAGTGTATTGAATGCTAGAAGATGTAAAATAGTGTATGTGTGATGTTGGAGGGTGTAGTGATGGCCAGAAGGGATGTGTATAAGGGTGTAGGTGTTGTTAAGGGTAGAAGGGTTGTGTATGGGTGTATGTGTGGTATTAGATGGTATAGTAAAAGTTAATTAGGTTCTATGATGTATGTGTACGAAGGCTGATTGTGTTGTGTGGTTTTGGTGGCTCTGTTTGCAGCCTTGTGGAGGAGGCGATGCTTATTAGCAATACAACCCAAGGCTAGGTGCATGTACGCCAAACGAGGAACAGCTGTGGTCATGTATTTCTCTCTCTCTCTCTCTCTCTCTCTCTCTCTCTCTCTCTCTCTCTCTCTCTCTCTCTCTCTCTCTCTCTCTCTCGTTCTCTCATTCTCCTCGTAAATTAAAAAGAAAAAATACGGGAGAGGGAAAGAGAGACTTTTTAGATCTTACAATCTTTTTTTATTGGCTTTTAATGGTCGTTTTTGTCTCCTTTTCTTTCTTAGTTACTATTATTATCATCACATTATTATTATTATTGTTGTTGTTATTATTATTATTATTATTATTATTATTATTGTTGTTTTTATTATCATCACCATCATCATCATTATCATCATCATCATCATCAT
>JAPQNM010000004.1:10454519-10472019 GCA_029783475.1 Metacarcinus magister
GAGGAGAGAAAGAGGAGAGGAGAGAGTAAAGGCAAAAGTTTTCGACGTGGAGGTAGTGGCAGGAAGGTGATAATGACGCAGGTGGGAAGTAAGAGCAGGTGACGCAGGCTTAGGCGACAAACAGGTGTAGAAGGGTTAGGTTAAAGGTATGAAAGTTCCCTTGAGAAAAGATGAGTTTAAATTAAAGGAATTACTTCTATTTATATGTGATGAAATTAAATGACGTGATGGTGATGATGATGATGAGGACTTTCCCACTTTTACTCCTTTTTTCCTCCTCCTCCTCCTCCTCCTCCTCCTCCTCCTCCTCCTCCTCCTCCTCCTCCTCCTCCTCCTCCTCCTCCTCCTCCCCCGCCCCCTCCTCTCAGCATCGCGCAGTGCAATTAGAGAAGCGACACACTTTCCAGAGAAGCCGTCATCACACTCATGGTGACCTCACACACACACACACACACACACACACACACACACACACACACACACACACACACACACCTAGGTAAATGCTCTCTTTCTCTTTCTCTTTCTCTTTTGAGTCTTTTCATGCATATTAATAATGTCGTTTCACAGGAATCTAAAAGAGAGAGAGAGAGAGAGGAGGAGAGAAAAAAATGAAAAAAATATGGAGGCGAGAGAGATTTACCTTTTCCTCCATTCTGTGTTTATCGTATGCAAGTGTGAGGCAAAAGTGTGATCATTCATTCATGCTGGTGTTTGGGAGGAACTGGAAAATTTATGTTATGGAAAGAGTGACACTTCAGACAGGTGGAAAGGGAGGGGAATATATGAGGACGGAATGCCTTTAGAACGGTTGGACGTGATGGTGGTGTTGGTAGTTTTCTTCTTCTTCTTCTTCTCCTTCTTCTTCTTCTTCTTCTTCTTCTTCTTCTTCTTCTTCTTCTTCTTCTTCTTCTTCTTCTTCTTCTTCTTCTTCTGGAGTGTGAATAGCAGCACGATTAAAGATCAGGTGTGTGTACCCTGTAATCAAAGTATTTAGACAGGTTAATTAAACATAAAGACAGGCAGGTAAGGAGTGTCTCGCTATCGTACATATTTTTCATGTTTCTTTCATCAACTCTTTCATACATGTATTCACTCACTCACTCACTCACTCACTCACTCACTCACTCGCTAAATACCTTTCATTAACTCACTGTATCTGAAACTCATCTGCTTAAATTAGCCCTTACTCATTCATCCCCTAACACACACACACACACACACACACACACACACACACACACACACACACACACACACACACACACACACACACACACACACACACACACACACACACACACCTGCTCCCCATTACTACCATACATACATACATACACACTCCCACACACCTGCAGTCACCCACCCACTCACTCACTCACTCAGTCCACCAACCAGCAATTCATTCATTCATTCATCCCTCCCCCACACACCCACCCGTTTGGCATCAAGAATCACTTCTCGATAAATAGAACCTTTTAGCGTGAAAGGTTGCATCCCTTACGCTAAGTCCTGACCATTCATCATTTAGCCTTCCATCCACACATCCATCTCATCCTCGCCTCCCGCTATAAACTTTCTTTTTCACATTGCAAGACCACACGACGAGGCCAATCAGAAAATGAGTGGAGGGAGGTGGTGGTGGTGGGTGGTGATGGTGGTGGTGGAGGAAATTGATATGAATGGTAAAAGAAAAGAGGGAGAAGGTAAATGTTAAGATCGTAATATGAGAGAGATATATAGACCAAGAGAGGAGAAGAAGAAGAAGAAGAAGAAAAAATGATAATGAATAAGAGTAAAACAAAAATAAAAAACACAGGTAGACGAGTACAAAGGAGTACAAAGGAAGAACAGACAACAACTATCCCATTGGACGTGTTGTGAGTTCTTGAGGAGGAGGAGGAAGAAGAAGAAGAAGAAGATGAGGAGGAGGAGGAGGAGGTAGTAGTGTTGACATAAACAAGACACTTCATATAGTTAGTAATGACATAGAAACAAAACTAAGGGCCAATTAGGTGGTTGAGTCGTTAAGTCGTTATTACAATGGAAAACAAGGCAGCATCATCATCATCATCATCATCATTATCATCACCATTCATTTAGTTCCCCCTTCATTCTTAGGGACGCGTGACAGATATCTGGAATGTGTGTATGGACTCATAACTGAACAACGACCTCTGGATATCGGGGGCGCCTCTCACCCTCATTATGTTAAGAGCATCAAATATAGCATTCACAGCATCCTCATCCATCTCCTCCTCCTCCTCCTCCTCCTCCTCCTCCTCCTCCTCCTCCTCCTCCTCTTCCTCTTCCTCTTCCTCTTCCTTCTTCTCCTCCTCCTTCACCTTCTTTTCCTTCTGCATCCTCTCGTTTTTCCTCCTTCCACTGGTTCATCTGATGCAAGTGAAGTGTGTGTGTGTGTGTGTGTGTGTGTGTGTGTGTGTGTGTGTGTGTGTGTGTGTGTGTGTGTGTGTGTGTGTGTGTGTGTGTGTGAAGAAGGTATGACGAATGTGTTTCTCCTCTCTCTCTCTCTCTCTCTCTCTCTCTCTCTCTCTCTCTCTCTCTCTCTCTCTCTCTCTCTCTCTCTCTCTCTCTCTCTCTCTCTCTCTCTCTCAAGAATGCATCATGGCGTCTCTACAATCTGACTTCATTGTGGGTTTGCCTTTGTTATTTATTTTTATCTCTACTATTTTATCAAACAACAATATGCAAGTTTCCCTCTCCTTCCTTCCTTCCTTCCTTCCTTCCTTCCTTCCTTCCTTCCTTCCTTCCTTCCTTCACTTCATTCATTCAATTTTCTTTCCCCTCAATCCTGTCTTCATCCTCTCTCCCTTGTTCCGTCTTTCTCTCTCCAACCACTAACCACCACCATCACCACCACTACCACCACCACCACCACCACCACCACCACCACCACCACCACCACCACCACCACCACCACCACCACACCACCACCACCACCACCACCACCACCACCACCACCACCACCACCACCACCACCACCACCACCCCTTCAATTTATATGCACGTATCTCCTCTTCACTTGAAAATTTTAAAAAATATAGTGAAAAGTATTAATACAACTGTGGACTGGTGATGGTGTGTGTGTGTGTGTGTGTGTGTGTGTGTGTGTGTGTGTGTGTGTGTGTGTGTGTGTGTGTGCGTGCGTGCGTGCGTGCGTGTGTGTGTGTGCTCTCGCCTATCACGGGGGCTGTCAGTACCTTGATGGGGGCTGTCAGTCACTTTTACCCTTATTCACCTATACAGACAGACAGACACACACACACACACACACACAGACCGACAGACAGGCAGACTTGTGGGGGACCATTAGTCTCGTGTGTACGTGCGTGTGTGTGTGTGAGTGAGTGTGAGTGAGTGAGTGAGTGAGTGAGTGAGTGAGAGAGAGAGAGAGAGAGAGAGAGAGAGAGAGAGAGAGAGAGAGAGAGAGAGAGAGAGAGAGAGAGAGAGAGAGAGAGAGAGAGCATACGGTGGCGTCAGCTTGTGATGAGAAATGGGACCAGACACAACTTTGTTCCAGTCCATATCACGTTCTTGTCATTTCCAGAGGGTATGTCTCTCTCTCTCTCTCTCTCTCTCTCTCTCTCTCTCTCTCTCTCTCTCTCTCTCTCTCTCTCTCTCTCTCTCTCTCTCTCTCTCTCTCTCTCTCTCTCGTGTATCACTGCGACATCTGTATCCACCTTTCAATTACCTGTCTTTAACGATTGTTTTTACCTGTGCTACCTGTCCCCTTACCTGTTCTCTGGTAGGTACACGTGCCTGGCTTCCTCTCCTCTTTTGCAATGTGATCTAGAAAGTAACGAGGCTAACTTATCCCTGTGTTCTTCTTACGTGTACTTACCTATTTATCTCTCTCTCTACACACACACACACACACACACACACACACACACACACACACACACACACACACACACACACACACACACACACATAGTGACACAGACAGATATATGTATAATAAGCTAAAACTACAAAATTATTTCTCTCTTCCTGCTGAGCCTCATATTTTTTCCATGAATTTGTCCCCTTTCTATCCCTTCCACCTCTCCCTCCACCCTCCACCCCACCCTCCACCCTCCTCCACCCTCCACCCTCCCGTCTGCCACTCAATCCCACTCGCTATAAAGGGGAAAAAATGAGTAAAAGTAGTTAATATTCTTTTTCCGTGCCGTCGCTCTTATCAGCAGCGCGTTGCATTTACAGCGGGGTGAAGGGCGCGCCGTCACAACTGATACAGAATGCCTGGAATCTGTACTAATAAGGGAGAATCTGCTTATGGGAAAAGCCTCCTCGTTTTGATGTTTGATGGATGAAGGGGAAGCGCGCGCACACACACACACACACACACACACACACACACACACACACACACACACACACACACACACACACACACACACACACACATGCAGACACACACACATATGCAGATTCGTCTCTCCCTTTATTAAAATGGAGAATACGTGTAGCTTATTCAAATTATTCCAAATCCATATCCACATTATTCGTTTCCAGTGCCTATTGAATCATATAATGCAACGTTCCATTTATTTATTTTCTCTCTCTCTCTCTCTCTCTCTCTCTCTCTCTCTCTCTCTCTCTCTCTCTCTCTCTCTCTCTCTCTCTCTCTCTCTCTCTCTCTCTCTCGCTCGCTCTCTCTCCCTCCCCCCCAAATGCATGAGAGTGAAGTGAGGACGGACAAAAATGCATTATCTGCGTAAATAGATTGGATCTGTATTAGGCCGTCCCCGTGTGTACAGTATTTTGTGCAGATGGAATTGTTTTGCGGGAACTGAAACTGCCTGACGAAAAATGCAAATCCGATGACAAACAACCCGCAAAGGCAAGCAAAGTCAGACTGATTACTTACTTACAATGTCTATGAGAAGAAAGGAAGGAAGGCAAAGGAGAGGAAGTGATAGAGTGCAAAGTGACCCGAGAAGTATGAAGCATGAAGCAACATAACATTTCAGCGATGGATACAAGCCGGGAAAAACAAGCGAGAATTGAGGACACAAAGGAGAAAGGAGATTAAAAAGTAAGATCAGTAAGAGAGGGAAAGATAAACGAATTAAAAGACAAGGTTGGAGAAATGAGAGGACAGATGCACCGCCACGACGACGAGGACGATAGGGAAGTGGAAGAGAGAAGTGAAGAAAACTGTGCCGGGTGATAAAAGGAGATGATTAGTCAGGGAGAAAGGACAGTAAAGTGGAGGTGAGGCAAGATAGGCTATAAAAAAAGGGGGAAAATGACTCCCAAAGACGAGGAAAAAAACCGTGGAATGAGATATTGAAGTAGGTAAGAGGATGCTGCCGGTAACACGATAGCAAATAACCCAAATGTGATAAAAGGAGTTAAAAGACAGAATAAAAATAGATAGCTAAATAAAGCTAGTTATAAGAGACATACAAGATGGCTGTCTTAAGTAAATAGAACGTGGTAAGTAATGTAATGAAGGACAAGATGGTGTTTGACTCTCTAAGATAAGGTATTAACACAAGATGGAAGGGAGGCATTAATGAACTTAAATACTGTAAAATAGAAGAGATGAACATTACAGGAAGTCTGATGATAAGGAGTAAAGGATCACAGAAGGACATATAGAGGGAGAAGACAAAGAGAGGAATTGATAAACATGAGAAGAGGGAATGCAACGCAGCTGACTTATGGCGTAGCAGTGGAATTAATGAAATCCTAAGGGGAAGAGGGAGAAGACTTATTTTTTCATCTGTTTGTATGTGTTTGTCATTCACTCCGGTCTTGAGGATCACGCACTGTACTCGTGATCATTAGTCATTGCCTTTGGGGAGGGGATTGGAATGAACGGAAATTAGTCTGAAGATATTCGATGAAAAACTGAGGAGATGCAGTACAAAGGGATGGTTTGCAATATGGATTTAGAAACAGAAAAAAAACCCCACTGAAAGCCGTTCTATACCTAAGACACAAGAGGGAAATACGATTTTTTTCATATAACCTGAAGATGTAGTTTGATAGCACGCCGGGAAATGTTTTTTTGTTTATGTATCTAAAGAGGAAAAGGGTGCTAGATAAGACACAGAGGATAATGTAGGGATTCAAGGGATATTGTAAGGTAATGATAACAGAGTGTAGAGAGGAGAGGCGAGGCTACACTAGGGGCTACGCTGAGTCACTTTCATTTTGTGTCCGCGTGCAAAATGTGTTCCTGTGAGTCAAGTGTGCTCTTCTTTGAGGTTCCTTCATATTAAAAATCTTCCCAACACACAAGGACAAAGTTACCGGCAAGGTCATAGTTGTGTTCTGAAGACACACGCACACTGGTACACAATCCAGTCTCATATGTATTGGATCAAGGGACTCAGGAACACTGCTGGCTAATATTGTGTTTGTGGTGTCTCGGCATATATGTTGTTACGTTGTGAGGTTGTGGCCGCCAGTGGGTCAAGGTTGTCCTCCTCCTCCTCCTCCTCCTCCTCCTCCTCCTCCTCCTCCTCCTCCTCCTCCTCCTCCTCCTCCTCCTCCTCCTCCTCCTACTCCGCTATGCCATTGAGGTGGTGGGTTCCTGCAGCAGGCTAACGAGGTGGCGGCACTGGATTAGATTACACATAGAAGGCCTTACCGGAAACCATTAAAGGATTAAATATTTTATCTCAGCTCGTCAGTTAAAAGTTTTCCTCTTTAGCCACTGTAAGAATAAAATGCACTTCTGTTGTTGTTTTTTCCTCGTGTAAGAGCAATCTTATTTGTACATGTCTAGCTCAAAAGTTAGTTAAATTAGCTAATCCTGTTTCGTTGTTGAAGAATTTTACCAGCAAAGTTAAGTTTCCTCTTTGCCCTGACTTTTCCGGCACCACATAAATGAGGTGGTGTGGAGGGCCTGAGGTGACCGTGGAGGAAGGGGGAGTGGGAGGGGGGGCGGCGACTCCCTAAGCCATGGTGGTGTGATTTTTTAGCTCACAATTGCACCTCCGTGTGTGTGTGTGAGAGAGAGAGAGATAGAATGTAAATGCAACAGTTATTTTTACATACATACATACTATTCAACACAATCATCATCAAAGGACGTAGCTGCTTCTGGATTCCTCACTTCCCCGCCCGCTCACAGGATGCCTTATAGCAGTCACGCTTCAGCTCCGACGCATCGCTCGTATTGTACTGGGGATATAGTCTAATAGTCTTATAGTCTTAATGGTCTTAATAGTGTTAACCAGGCTAGTCTTCATGATGGGAGATGCGTCACTGCCTCCAACTACAGGACTCAACAACACACGAACTAGAATATCCCTCCGCTGCCACCATTTGTTTTGGTAGGGTTATTAATTAGCTGATTCCTATCTGTTATTATTATTGGTCTTAATTAATGATGGAGATTAAGTTTTCTTTCATAGGTACACAATTTTATTACTTTGTATCCTTAGCGTCATGACCTGCTATGTAATGTACTAATTGGCAGCAGCTGTAATTGTGTTTGGTATCAGCAGATATCACCTCTATATCAACACATGCAATGGGTTAGTACAGCTCGCCGTCCTTCCCGGTGCCAAACAGAGTAGTGTGGGCGCTGCGGGAAATCTGTGAATGGCCGGAATGGGAACGCGAGAGTCAGTGGCCAGGATGTTCTGGCTTCACTGCCTCGCTGCCTTCCCACTGAACATAGACTTCTGTTTCTCGACCATCCCATCCAATGAATATTGAAATTATTCTCAACCGTTCACATATCTTCTATGTCCAGAATTTTTTTTATAATTCTTTATATTTTTATGTTGAATTCTTAACAACTTAGTGAACCCTCAGCAGGGGAAGAGAGGGAAGGGAGAATACCCTATCTGCACCTCTTGAACGATAGTATGAAGTGACACTCAACGAAGCATTACGAAACCTTCCCGCGTGATGGTGAAGCTGACAGGTCCGCGGGATTCGTGTGGCTCGTGTGCTCTCGAACCTGAGTCGAGGCTCATAACGGGTTTCGAACGAACCCATCTCACGCTGTAGCATCACCTTATATCACTCGTATTTTAGAATGAAAAAAAAAAAGGAAATTACGAGTCTTTGCCATTAGCATTGCCTCATCTTGACTTGTACGGCAACACTAATAAACCCGTCTTACTTGTGTTGTATTTGACTTCAAACTTCGCTCTCTGCCTTGATTCAATGACAGAGTTCAAGCTGTGACAAACTGACTGCCTTGTTGTGGTCTTGGAACTATCTCAGCCTCATCGTCCAAAATCCAAAATCGACAAGACCATCATCTATTTTTCCCTACAGTCCGTTGTCTCTTTAAATCCATGACCACTACAACTCCGTTTCATGAATGATGTGACCTACTATGACCTGCACTTACCCTTTACCTACATCCCTGGCTCACACAGTCATTAGGAGACAGTGAACTTGGTCATTGACTCTGAAATGTTAACGCTGCTGCTATTGGTTAAAGTCTCGGGATCGTGCTACGCGTGTTTCATTAACTGGTTTAGTGTCTCGTGGGACCTGGGTCTGTCTACAACAATCCCTCATTAACACAGACCATTTATAATTCAGCGGTAATTAATGGCCCTCCAGCTCCCGCCCGCACACTGCACGACTCTCACATCTTGATTGATTTATAATTCCACTATAATTGATTACTTGACGCATCGGGGGGAGAGAGAGAGAGAGAGAGAGAGAGAGAGAGAGAGAGAGAGAGAGAGAGAGAGAGAGAGAGAGAGAGAAACAGAGAGTTATAGGGCTTCCAAAATGAATTTAAAGTTAGCCAAGTGTCGATATACAATAAAGTTTTCACATACTCTCTCCTCTCCTATCATCCCATCCCATCCCATCCTCTCTTCTCACCCCTCTCTCTATATGTACCTTTCTCTCGCCCTTACGTCCCCACTTCCCCTCTCCCTCACACCTCACCACTTCCTTCCTCTCCCCACCCTCACCCTTCCCCTCACCCTTTTCCCGTTGAGTTTCTGCGAGGTGCAAACAGGTCAGAATTCTCGCCTCGCTGCTTCCTCCCCCTAATACCTGCCCAGTAAATATCGCTTCGAAATAACACTATCCGAAGAGAGTTTACAAGGCTTAGATCGACCTTGTGGAAACTCCTTTGCTGGTCGTATTGAAGCCTCCATGACAACACCAATATGATCTTAAGTGTGTGTGTGTGTGTGTGTGTGTGTGTGTGTGTGTGTGTGTGTGTGTGTGTGTGTGTGTGTGTTTATTAATATTTATTCTTCTGTTTAACGATGAGCTTTATATCAGTAGCTAGGAAGGTCGTGTGTTTGAAAGGAGGAGGAGGAGGAGGAGGCGTGAACATATATTTAAAAAGACTAAATTGATACTTCCCCGAGGAGGACAACAATATTATGCCGTAAAACTGGTTCGTATTAAAAGTGTATATTTATCGCATGAACACACATTGCATTGATACGGACAGATACTAGATTCATAGAGGTAGCAATTGTAGTCTGAGCATCACAATTGTTTTCTAGATAATGAATACGTGTAGCAAATGCCTGCCTGCTTGTATGAAAGGATTATTTGTTCATACATACAATTGGCTCGAACACAAAGTCGAGGCTGTAATGAAAGTTGCAAATCAGTGAAATGAAATGTTTTTCTTGGCGTGATACAGCTTCTTAGATAGAGCAGCGCCTCTTAACCAGCCTTCTCGCCCTACTCTCCTTCCCTCCTTGCCTCCTTCAGCACTAAGAAGCATAACTTGTCTTGAGTTATGACAGTGTCGATCAATCACACCCAAAGCACATCGGTATCTCATCGCTCCAGACGCTGCCAAGAGAATGGGTTAGTAAATTTCAAGATGAAGTGGAAGGGAAAGTGAAGGCAAAGTGAAGGTGATACGATTGTTTGTGTTTATTTTTATTTTTGTTTGTCATTCCGTTACATTGTCGGTAAAAATATGACGATGATATATATATTTTTCTGTAATCCAATTATACCCAACGTTGTTTTTGTTTTGTTTTTTCCTTGTTCTTGTCTATTAATTTTTCTTTTTTGTTGTTAATCCGCTTATCGTTGTTGAGGGAAGCACACGTATTTGTTGTTGGTACTTATTTAAAGCTTCTGAGTATTACTACTTTCTGGGAACACTGGATCAGCTTAACTTTGAGGCGCCGGGTGAAGAAAAGCTGCTTATTGCCTCCCCTCATTGTAGTGTTTGGGTCGTATACTCTATTTACTGACTCAACCTTACTGCATCGATGTACATGGCGTATAAAGGAAAAGGTGGCTTATCATAGCGGGGAATAAAGGTCAAGATGAAAAACAAGTTAATTGGTCCTCAGTCTAAGAAGGTCTGAGGAACTATAAGTCACAGAACAGTTGGGTTTCAGAGTTAGGTACAAGAAAGGATGCTTCACACTTAAGCTTAAGGGGATACATGTAGCTATTTTATGAGTATGTATGATTTATGGTTGGACGAGAATGTTCAAGCTGTGTTTATTTATCTTAATACCTGCAGGAGACATTGTAGATTGCACTCCACTTAATGCAATCGCTATGGTGTTGTCTGTGGGAAGTTACTCTGTTATGTGTACTAATTCCATGGGTCATTACATTGCATCTTTATAGTCTGGATTGGTGTTTGTATGTGTTAATGCTGCTGTTGTCTAGTCATGAAAGTTTCGTAGTAGTTAGTGTGTGTATTATCATCGTTGTTTGAAGTAGTTTGACAATTACTACTATTGAATGACAGAAGTGAACAGAGAGAGAGAGAGAGAGAGAGAGAGAGAGAGAGAGAGAGAGAGAGTACGTGCACATATTTTTTCTCGTAACAGGTGTCAGAGGTGCTTTTTACCTGTATAATGAACATCCTTTTGCCTCGTTAGTCCAGTGCTCCTTCTCCTCTTCCTCCTCTTCTTCTTCTTCTTCTTCTTCTTCTTCTTCTTCTTCTTCTTCTTCTTCTTCTTCTTCTTCCAACCACCATAAAGAAAAGACTTACCTTTTAACATGTAGATAAATGATGTGTAAAATCGGAGCAAAAAAAAACAGAGATTACTTTTAAAACAAATCTCTAATGTTTTTCTCTTTTTTCTCTCTCTTTTTATTATATTTTTTTTTCGCTCCCTTTGTGTTGTAATTTTGGGTTCTTCTGGATTTTGGTTTTTTATCCGTGTGTGTGTGTGTGTGTGTGTGTGTGTGTGTGTGTGTGTGTGTGTGTGTGTGTGTGTGTGTGTGTGTGTGTGTGTGTGTTTTATTTCAAAGTCCATTTGTTTTGTGTTTTGTGTGTGAAATATCATAGAGGTGAATATATATTTTGTTTTATGTAAATTTCTCGCTCAGCTACCAAACCTACCTGTTTACATAATATTCTGCCAGGTGTCCCCTCCACTGTCAACACACACACACACACACACACACACACACACACACACACACACACACACACACACACACACACACACATACAGATACACACACACAGAGTAACACTTCTACCTCCTCCCTACTTCCTATCCTCTCGTCGTAACTGTCCCTTCTTTCCTCCTTTCTTTGACACCATCCTTCCTTGCACTGCTTCACCATATCTTCCCTCCTTCCCTCCTTCCCTTCTTCCCTCCTTCCCTCCTTCTCTCCTTTCCTCCTTCCATCCTTCCCTCCCTTCCCTCCCTTCCTTCTTCCCTCCTTCCCTCCCTCTCTCCTTCCCTCTTTCCCTCCTTCCCTGGCAATCACTTCCTCATCCCTAGCACTAGGTCCTCTCTGGCCTCAATATTCTGATTGATCCCAAGTTGACGAAGTTGTAATGGACAGTGACTTTGAGAGAGTAAAGTAGATGATTATTAACCTTCTTAGAGAGAGAGAGAGAGAGAGAGAGAGAGAGAGAGAGAGAGAGAGAGAGAGAGAGAGAGAGAGAGAGAGAGAGAGAGAGAGAGGGGGAGGTGTAATTGAATGCCTGCCACAGAGTTATCGATAAATAGGAAAAGAAAGGCAAGGGATTTTTTTTTCTTCTTATATCTTATCTTTTCGAAGCCACGCAACTTTGTCAGAATATATAGAAAGAAAGAAAGAAAAAATAAATAAAATAGCTAAACCGTAAAAATTATTTGGATGTAGTGAATAAGTAATAGTAGAAGAGGAGGAGAAAGAGGAAGAGGAAGAGGAAGAGGAGGAGGAGGAGGAAGGGAAAGAGGAGATAAAAAGTGCCATATCTTTTTTTCCACCCCACAGCACCTCTCTTCCTTCTTTCCTTCTACCCTTTCTTTCTTTCCCTCCCTCCTTCCTTCCTTTTTCCTTCCTTCCTTCCTTCCTACCATTTCCTCCGATAAATTCACTCACTTATTGTCCTATTCCCCTTATTCCCCTTTTATTCCCTTTCCTTTTAGCTCTTCCATACTTATCTTTCCACCTCAATTCTCCTCCACTTCCCCTCCCAAAAACTTTCTTCATTATTTCCTCCTCCTCCTCCTCCCCCTCCTCCTCCTCCTCCTCCTCCTCCTCCTCCTCCTCCTCCTCCTCCTCCTCCTCCTCCTCCTATTATCTCCGTCTTTCCTATCACTAATCCCTTTCTCTCTTTCTCTTTGTATCTGTTCTTCATCCTCTTCATCTCTTTTTTCTCTCTATCATTTACCTTTCCTTCACCTGCTTCTCTCCCTTCCTCCTCCTCCTCCTCCTCCTCCTCTAACTTTTCTCCTCCAAATACTTGATCGGCTTGACATGGGGAGAGAAAAGTTATTATGGGTTACTGTGTGTGTGTGTGTGTGTGTGTGTGTGTGTGTATTTTACGTTTCCTGTCATAAGTTTTTTTTCATTTTCTGTTTGTCTATTGAGTTTTATATATATTTATTTATTTATTTATTTATTTATTTTTTTTCTCCGATTGACATTTATTTATTTGTTTATTTCTTCCATTTCAATAATTTCCGAAAAATCACAGTTATGTTTTTCACCTTCATTCAAATATTTTTTTTCTTCAAATGCACCTCAAGCACTATGTTTTTTTTTATATATAAACACACACACACACACACACACACACACACACACACACACACACACACACACACACACACACACACACACACACACAGACGGAATTCCTCTGTGTTATTTGGTCGCTTTCTTTTACCTGTTTATATATTCAACTTTCTGTTTGTGTGTGTGTGTATGTATGTATGTATGTATGTATGTGTGTTTGTGTGTGTATGCATCGAATTCTTTGTTTTATTTTTTAACTTGGCAATTCATGTTTTATGTAGAAATTGTTGTTCCCTTCAATGATGGTTTGAGTGTTGTCCTTGTTATATATTCCGTGTGTGTGTGTATGTGTGTGTGTGTGTGTGTGTGTTTTCTTTTTTCTGTGTCTGTCTGACTCTATTTGTGTCTGTTTCATTCAGTTTATCCTTGTTTTGTATTTTTTGTGTGTGTGTTTGTTTTTGTCTGTCTGTCTCTATCTGTGTCTGTATCTGTGTGTCTGTCTATATATGACTGTCAGTTTTATTGTGTGTCCGTCCTTCAGCCAATCATTTAATCCTCTGGGGTTGTGAAAGGAGGAAACCAAATTTATATATATATAATTTCCATTAGAAAACCAAAAATGGAAGTAAATGAAGAGGAAAATATGCAGGATTTTTTTTTTCCATTTCAAACTTATTTTTTTTATTGAGATCTTTATGTTTTTTTTTAATTTCTGCCCTAAATCTGATCTTTACCCTTTTCTTTCTTCATATAAACGTAAGGAAACAGGTGTGTGTGTGTGTGTGTGTGTGTGTGTGTGTGTGAAGGTGTTACAGTGACACATGAAAGAATAACAGGGAACACCGGAATGAGGGAGGGATGGAAATATGACGTGTGAATATGCATAGTGAAAGGGTTGTATCTGATGAGAAATGTAGATTCTTAATTGTTTTTTTATCACGCATCCTTATCTCTCTCTCTCTCTCTCTCTCTCTCTCTCTCTCTCTCTCTCTCTCTCTCTCTCTCTCTCTCTCTCTCTCTTTTTCTCTTTAACACACACACACACACACACACACACACACACACAGAAGGACTCACTGTGCTGCGTGGACTGTTATTATCAGAACCTTTGTAAAACCTTAGACCGTGTGTTACTTCCAAGATTAGTTTGGAAGCTGGAGGAAAAAAAGGTAATGAAAGGACCTTGACTCACGGGGATGGAGGAGCAGGAGGAGGAGAAGGAGGAGGAGGAGGAGGAGGAGTTTCTTAGTCGAGGAAATGAGTATTAGTATTCCAGCAGAGGTTTTGGTTGAGAAGGGGGACACGTGGGGTACTTTAGGGTTCAGTGGTGCTGTCCTCACTTACATTCTTAGTTTGTGGAATGAAATTTGACTCTGTGTATATTCGAATGTGTTTTTTGGAGATGTTTATTTATTCTTTTTTTTTACCAATTCAGAATTAAGAGTCATAAAGGGAAGTAGAAGAATATGTCTATAAAGATGTAGATTAAGTCAAACAATGAAGATGGAATTTAGTGGAATCAAATCCTGAATAATACAAGACAAGGTGAACATCCAGGTGTAAAACTTAAAACAAAAATAAGTTCGAACATTAAAAAATCACGTCAACGATACAATAATTAGCATGTATTCTTGCGTAACTATTCAATCTATCTACGAGGACACACCTGGAAGTGGATCCCGTCCTTCACAAGGTTGATTATCTGAGCTGGCATTGTTTGGATCACTCACTTGGAAACACTCATTAACGGATCGGAAAACGTTTAGATTGCGTTAAATAAATGAGGTTCTCGATGGTAGGAAATGAACCACCACCACCACCATCACCACCACCACCACCACCACCACCACACCACCACCACCACCACCACCACCACCACCACCACCACCACCACCAATAAAATACACATAATCTTCACAAATTGACCTGCTTTTCACATACATTGAAAGAAAAAAAGAAGTTAATTAGGTAAGCCAATAAATAAAACCAGGATTAAGGTGGATTAATTATATTTGTTTTGATTAATTGTTAATTAGGTCTGTGGGATGCTTATAGAAAACACCGGAAATTAATTGTTTAGCATTGGAGAAGAAAAAAAATACATATTACGTGTATTTCGCTAACGTACTTTTTTTTTTTTTTAAACTTATAATAAAGATAAAGAAGAAAAAGATAAAGAGAAATAGAGAAAGAAAGAAAGAGAAGAAGTATGAGAAAAGAAAGAGAAAAAAAAAGAGAGAGAGAGAGAAAGAGGGGAAAAAAACATAAAACTGTATAAACACTCAGGCCACACAGACTCTCGGGTACAAAGTGTGTGTGTGTGTGTGGTTTCTCCGTAACTTGAAACAAACAAGATCAAAGAAAACACAATCAAACACCCATGAAGACGACGCTGGGCTATGTAACCTTATTGTTGTAGCAGTTGGTGGTCAATCTTGTGTATAACTGAATCTTTACGTCACACTGAACACGCCATGGAAGCTGATTTGTCTTAGAAGGTAATTGAACTTCCTACTTTCTACATATTAGTTTTGTTTTTGTGGCTAGATTTGTTTTTTCATAGTTCACTGCTAATATGTTTCTTCTTATATGACAAAGAGAGCGAGAGAGAGAGACAGAGTGAGGGAGAGAGAGAAAAAAAATAATATTCGCATCAAGGAAACACGAAACTCCTTTATTCTTCTAAACAAAAAATAAGTTGTGTGTTCTTGTGATATATTTCCCAGTGAAGAAATTAAAGATGTCGCTCTGGTCCTCCTCTTCCTCCTCTCCCTCCCTCCCTCCCTCCCTCCCTTCCTCCTCTCTCTCCTCTCCTATCCTTCTTATCTCCTCTCCTTCCCTCCCTCCCTTCCTTCCTCCTCTCCCCCTCTCCCTCCTTACCTCCTCTTCCTCTGACTATCTCAAGTTTGTCTCCTTCTTTGTCAAAATATTACTCCGGCGGCGAATGTGTGTGTGTGTGTGTGTGTGTGTGTGTGCTGCGGTGGAACTGTATATCATAGCAAAATTATTTCTTGACATCTTGAGAGAGAGAGAGAGAGAGAGAGTGAGTAAGGAGGATGAAGAGAACGTGAAGAAAAGGAGAAAAATAGGAGGAAAGAAGGATAAAGAATAGATAGAAGGGAATATAAGGAGAAGAAAAAAAGAAAAAGAAGAAAAGGAGGGAAATGAAGTCAAAAGGAGAATGTAGGATAAAGATATGGTACAAAGTAGACACACGTCCCCCACCTTAACTTTATCCTTCCATTTAACACAATTAACGTCAATCTTCACACAGGGAAAACCACCTCCAGACGTGTTGACTTACGCTGGAATGCAATCATCCAGGAGCCATGACGTGTGTTTAGACTGGAATACATTACCTGCAAATGAAGGAAGAGGTGATGATGGTGGTGATGATGATGATGGTGGTGACGATGGTGGTGGTGACGATGGTGGTGGTGGTGGTGGTGACGATGGTGGTGGTGGTGGTGACGGAGACTGTAAATACATCAGACGAGAAAGTAGCCTAGAATATGCATGTTACGTCCACTATGTATGTATGTATGTATGTATGTATGTATTATGTATGTATATTCCAGTGACCCTTTTCATTAACTCACTCAAATATACATACATACATACACATATATACCAAGCGTAACATATGTATTTATATATATATATAACCTTTATTACTACTTTATTTACGTGCAATCTTTACCACCATTACCTTTACGTGCAATCTTTACCACCATTACCTTTACGTACAATCTTTCCCATTACCTTTACGTACCCAATGACACTCTAGTACGCCATTACCACTCCACGTGCGCCTTACCTGACAATACATATATACACACCAGGTATTAACATAGGTCCCGGTGTTCAGTAGGGGAACATAATGTAATTTCAACAACAGGAAGTGGTTAGGGTTGTGCATATAGACACATCCGAGGCCGCGGGGGGACTGACAGAGAGAGAGAGAGAGAGAGAGAGAGAGAGAGAGAGAGAGAGAGAGAGAGAGAGAGAGAGAGAGAGAGAGAGAGAGAGAGAGAATGTTGAACCTATACAAAGAGAGCTCGTTTCCTCTGTCCTCCTCCTCCTCCTCCTCCTCCTCCTCCTCCTCCTCCTCTTCCTCTTCCTCTTCCTCCTCCTCCTCCTCCTCCTCCTCCTCCTCCTCCTCCTCCTAGTGGGTGGAAAGAAAGGTAGCCTCTGATTGGTTTCCGTGGAGGCAGAAAGGCGGTGATTGGCTCAGTCCAGGTGAGCTGATCAACGGCTCTCCCTCGCACCTGGAAGCATCGCGCGCGCACATACACACACACACACACACACACACACACACACACACACACACACACACACACACACACACACACACACACACACACACACACACTAAAAGGGTTGAAGGGTACACAAAATAACAACCTCTCCAACTTTATATAATGCAATGGACAGTCCCTTAGAGTGCTGTGTTTTTTATTCTCTCTCTCTCTCTCTCTCTCTCTCTCTCTCTCTCTCTCTCTCTCTCTCTCTCTCTCTCTCTCTCTCTCTCTCTCTCTCTCTCTCTCTCTCTCTCTCTCTCTCGTTAGATTCCTGA
>JAPQNM010000004.1:10479519-10484519 GCA_029783475.1 Metacarcinus magister
TTATGATTGTTGTGTCGATAAGTTTGTGAAAAGTGATCTATAAGTATGTATTCTTTTTTCTCTTTCTTGCTTTCTTTCTTTTTTTTCTATATTATATATATCTGGTTTAAGTGTGTACTGACTGACTGATACACACACACACACACACACACACACACACACACACACACACACACATACACAGAAAGGGGTTGTATCTTTAGTAGGTCAGAGGCTTAAGGGTTAAACAAACATACATGTCCCTCGGCTTGTATGTGCTTTTTTTTTTTGTGTGTGTGTGTGTGTGTGTGTGTGAATGGAATGAATGGAATCGGAAGATAAAAAAAAAAAATCATGGTAAAATTTGTAGTTAAATTGAAAAGTGTAATTAGTAGAATATGAAAAATGTAACTCAGAAATTATTATCAATGTTTATTTATTGATAATGTTAAGGAAACTTTGAAGATAAATAAGAGTGCAAGGAGATAAAGAAAAGGAGCGTATTGATTATGATAATAATAATAATAATAATAATAATAATAATAATAATAATAATAGCAATGATAAACAGGAAGTAGTGAGTCAAAAGGTTAAAAATTTCCTGTTTCATATTTAATTTGCAAGGATTTTGGTGCCTCTCTCTCTCTCTCTCTCTCTCTCTCTCTCTCTCTCTCTCTCTCTCTCTCTCTCTCTCTCTCTCTCTCTCTCTCTCTCTCTCTCTCTCTCTCTCACACACACACACTTCGTTAACCTAGATTGACAGCCTTGAATGACACCTCATTAAGCCACAGCAAAGACATCATCAATGATAACCATAACCATAATAATAATAATAAGTGTAGCGTAAACCAACATAAATTTAGAGAGAGAAACACACACACACACACACACACACACACACACACACACACACACACACACACACACACACACGCACACACACAAACAAACAAACAGACATAGATGAAGGAGGAAGGAGCCAGAGAAAAATAGGGGATGAAAGGAGGATCAGGAAGACAAACGACCAAGGAAGACGTTTATGAGGACGAGGGAAGGAAAAGAAGGAAAAATGAGGAAGAAAGAAGGAAGGATAAAAAGGAAGACAAGAAATAAAGTGGAAAGACGAGGAGAGAACTATATGTCTTTTGTTTATTCTCTTTTCCACACTCGTATTTTCTCTCTCTCTCTCTCTCTCTCTCTCTCTCTCTCTCTCTCTCTCTCTCTCTCTCTCTCTCTCTCTCTCTCTCTCTCTCTCTCTCTCTCTCTCTCTCTCTCTCTCTCTCTCTCTCTCAAACGCGACGGAACCGAGACAAACAGACAGACAGACAGCTAAAACCGGACATGGTTCTTGGCTTGTCTTAAGAAAGGAAGAGGAATTTACGAAGAGAGGAGGAGGAGGAAAGACTATTTAGACAGACATACGTATACACACACACACACACACACACACACACACACACACACACACACACTCACTCTCACTCACTCTCACGGCAAAAATGTAATAACGTTTGGAACTTAAGGAAAAGAGAAAAGGACATGCCAGTGTAGCAATATTTATTATTATTATTATATTATTATTATTATTATTAGTGTTATTATTATGGTATCTTTATTCGTCTCCTATTTGTTTTATTCATTCTCTTATTATGAATCATTCTCATATTCTCATCATCATCATAATCATCATCATCACCATCACCAGCATCCAATTCTTTTTCCTCTTTCATACTAACACAACAAACAGTTAGCCGGAAAATCAGCATAGGATAAGTTCAGAAACCTATAACGTACTATTAATCCTACCGAAGGAACTCACAGAGGCGGAAGCTATGTTATGAAAGATTACCTGAAGATCAACCAGCTCCCTGCCCCAACATCACTTCTCAAAGCTCTTCCTGGTAGTACGTCGTAGAGAGGATATTTATTATATTATTTCTATGTAACTATTCACAATGGCTGCGTTTCTTCAAGGAGGACAAGGACACTTAGCAGGTAGTGATGCGGAAGAGGACGAGGACGAGGAGGAAGAGGAGGAGATATGAGGTAGAAACGGAAATTTGAAAGAAAGGTCAGAACAAGGTAATGGAAGGAAATTTGAAACGTAATTCGAATGAAGAAAGAGAAGAGATCATGGATGGTATTATTAAAACTATTGCAGAAAAATAGTCAGAAAAAGGTGAAGTGAATGATGGAGAGAGAGAGAGAGAGAGAGAAATATGTGACCACCCTCATACGTTTCCACTTGGTTCCTCTTATCTCCTCTTGAAGTCACGCCCTAATAAGATTTAGCATAATCATGAATACTTATTAAGGCGATATCGCACGCAATTATTGAGAGTGAGAGAGAGAGAGAGAGAGAGACAGACAGACAGACAGCAGACTGACAGATAGAGATTAATGTATTGACGTTTTTGTATTTTTTGCTCGTTAAACAGACTAAAGGGGAAAAAGATGTAATTGTCTGCCTTGCATCGTGAATATATAAGGTTAATTAGTTTAAGCGTTCGTGTGCGGGTGGCCGGGGGTGGGCGGTGGGCGGGGGAAGGAAAGTTCTCATCCAATTAAGAAAAGATTTTGAGTGTTCTATTCGTCCTCTACTCGATCTATACAGCAAGGAAAAGGAGGAGAAGGATGATGATAATTAGAGGAGGAGGAGGAAGGAGATAAGTAGGAATTTAATGTTTTTTTCCTCTTTTTTTTATTATTATTTCATGGTTAAAAAATAGTGATCTAATGTCTTACTTATATTTTTGGAAAGCTATTTAGATTATGATACGTCCTTGAGAGTTTAAAAGTCAGTCTTGTATCTATATCTGCCCCTACCTTCCCTTCCTCTTCCCTTCCCTTCTCTTTCCTTCCCTCCCAGCCATGTCTCCAGTCAGCACCCACAGTCTCCTCCTCCTCCTCCTCCTCTTCCTCCCACTCCCTTCCTTCCCCGCCTTCAATGTCTGCAAAAAACTACTTGCCACGTGCTAATAATCTTGCTTTCAGGTGACTTGATGAACACCTGGTGGGAATTTTCATTTATTTATTTATTTATTTATTTATTTATTTATAGGTAGTTAAAGTGATGGTGGTGGTAGTGGTGGTTATGTACATTAATATTAATTGTAGTAGGGATAGTAATAATAGTTGTAGTAGTGGTGAGAGTAGTAGTAGTAGTAGTAGTAGAGATTGTAAGGGAGATTAATTGTTTGAGTGTGAAAATATTGTAATGGTTAGTGTGTGTGTGTGTGTATGTATGTGTGTGTGTGTGTGTGTACGTACATGTAGGTGTATGTATATTCGTGTACGTAATAAAAAAATATGTTTACGACAAATTATCTCATTTTGCTCCTCTCTCTCTCTCTCTCTCTCTCTCTCTCTCTCTCTCTCTCTCTCTCTCTCTCTCTCTCTCTCTCTCTCTCTCTCTCTCTTCTCACTCTTACACAAGCGAAAACATAATTTTCTGAAGATCTGGCTTAGAAAATTGGTCTCGTTTCGTGAACTTCTTACCCGTAAAGACATTCAGAGAGAGAGAGAGAGAGAGAGAGAGAGACATATATACAGACAGACAGACTCACTAATACCCTTCACCATCATTATCTCTCTCTCTCTCTCTCTCTCTCTCTCTCTCTCTCTCTCTCTCTCTCTCTCTCTCTCTCTCTACCATTTCACTCTTTATACTTTCCTTACCTCCCGCGTGTATTGTGTGTGTGTGTGTGTGTGTGTGTGTGTGTGTGTGTCTGGTGTCTGCCCTCAGGAGCTCAGACGCGTCCGCACCCACCTTTGACAAACACTACAAATGAAGGGCTCAAACATCACAATTTTATATTCATGACCCAGTGACCCGCCCCACGCAGCCCCACCCCGCCCTGCCCCGCCTTCCATCCTGACATAGATACAAGCAGGTGAAGGACGGGGAGGTGAGGCGAAGCGAGGGTTGGGTTGGGTTATATCACATCACCTATCTTATTTACTTTGTCTTCTCTATAGAGTTACGTTTTCTTCTACTGTGTGTGTGTTTTCATTCACTTTCCTTACTGGTGGTGGTGGTGGTGGTGGATGGTAATCTATATGGTCTGTATGTTTCCAGTTTCAGATCTCAACACGTTAGGGGAAGGAAACTTTTGCAATGTCCCCTATTTTTTCCCCTCTAGACATTGCCTCTGGGTTCATCTGTTACATTGGTAGTTATGATGACGTAGATTCTTTTTTCCACCCTCCCGTAGTATTTTTTTTAGTAGTCGTAGTTGCGTGTAGCAGCAGTAGTGGAGACGCCTAACTAACATGAGGTGACTTACTCCTCCTTACTCATAATGGCGTGTGTGTGTGTGTATTAGTCAAGCCCTTAGTAATGCAGGTGTGTGTGTGTGTGTGTGGTTGTCCCTACACTAATACATACCTCACCTACTCCTAACATCTGGCACCTGTTCCCACCCCTCTCACTCACTCACTCACTCCTGTTATTGCTGCAGGTGTGCCGTCACTGGCCTATCCTAACTCTACTAACCCACACCCCTCCCCAGGCTTCCAAGACTCGGATGCCACCTTCGACCACCTTAAGAACGGACTCTCCTCCCACCACTTCCCGCTGCACATGTCCAGGCATCACCGCGCCCTCTCCATGCACCAGCGGCCCTTCCTAGCGAGCGGCAGCAGGTTGAGGAGTGATGGGGGCGCTATGAGAGCCAGTAGCTTCCACCATGGGTCTCAGCAGCGGCCCACCTTCCTGTCTCAATGCCGTGGCCGCCAGCCCATGCCACGCTCCCAGCATCCCCTCTGCCCTAGTCCCCTGGCGGAGGAACATTCCCTGCCGACCAACGGCACCTCACACACCTGGGTTTAATGGTACTAGGTGAGAAGGGCTTTGTATCACGCTGCATGATGGTGATTTATTGTCTGTGTATATGTGGGTATGTGTGTGTCTCTCTCTCTCTCTCTCTCTCTCTCTCTCTCTCTCTCTCTCTCTCTCTCTCTCTCTCTCTCTCTCTCTCTCTCTCTCTCTTTCTCTCTTTTTCTCTTTTTCAAGACATTTA
>JAPQNM010000004.1:10489519-10499519 GCA_029783475.1 Metacarcinus magister
ACTTAAATTTGTTTGTACATTATCCATCTTGGTAGTATAGATTTAGAGTTATGACGAGGAGAATGAAAGGTTCACTCATTAGTAATATAATTTAAAAGTCATGGCTAGTACAGTGGTAGCGCGCTGGCCTTGCATTCGCTTAGTCGGCAGATCGAGTCCCCGCCCGGGCTCGTGATGCTTAAGCTGTTTACTGGGAGGAACTGCTGTGGTCGGGTACTACAGTGGGGCAGCGGTGGTCCACCACGACTGTGAGGCTTAGTCCTCTAAACAAAAAAACCAAGCAAAACCAAGCAAACTATCTACTTGGATTCAGGCGTGAGGCAGAAGATTTATGTTATGTTACATTACATTATATTCTCTCTCTCTCTCTCTCTCTCTCAGCTGTGTTGTATTGCTGTATTTTTCCTGTATTTCTTGCTGTATCATCGTCATTTCAGGCTCATTATTACTCACACACACAGTCCATGAAAGGTAGAACAACATAGATAATCTGAATTTCATACAAGGAAGTCAGAATACTGTTGTTTTATTTCATAAATGCATTGCACACAGGAATAAATAATTGAATTGTAGCCTAGTTTTGTTTTGTAACTCGCCTAGGCTATGTAGATCATTTTACACGTTATTAATGCCTGTTCTGGGTCTATTTATTTTGTTATGAATACGTGGTCTGCCTTGCATATATAGACGAAACTAAAGAACATATATACTACGTAATAATCTATAAATACTATGCGATTACTAATAAAAAGATAGATTCATTGATAGGATAAAAATAGGCTTTAACACGTAATGTCATTTTTTTTTTTTTTAGTATTAATTATAAATTTGTTTCTTTGTCAAGGCAGGAAGGATAATCAGCATGGTAATGATAGATGATACATTGCTAGAAAATATTAGACTAACAAAGCTATTTATTAATGAAATCTAACAATAACTGGCATCATCTCACGTTTTGGTCTCGGTCTTGGTCTTAGTCAAAACAAAACTAAACCAAATAGAAATATCATGCCATAGGAACGAATACATAACACACTTTGAAATTAAATAGAATAAACAAAATAAATAAGATCCTCACATGTGTATACAAGAGCGATGAAAAGATGAATAATATTTCAACCCATTTGACGCTGGTGTAGATAGATAGTTACCAATATGGCTGCCGGTGTGTGTGAGGGTGGTCGCTGCTCCTCATTAACGAAACATATATACGTAAACTACCAATTACAGGCCCGCTAACTACCCTCATTAGTGACAGACAGAACCGTGATGTCACCAGCTTCTACTAGACAGGTAAGGAGGAGAGGAAACACACCTGTAAACAATACTTTCATAGGTTTGTTTGTTAAGATGATCGTAACTACTCAAGGTAATTAAGGGGAGTTGAATATATTTTTAGAGACCCATTTATTTTTCGAGACTAATAAACTTTTCAAGATTAATATATTTTTTTCGAGACGTTTTTTTTTACGAATATAATTTTTTTCCAGACGTATTTCTTTTAAGAATAATATATATTTTAAGATTATTATATTTTTTTTTCCGAGACTAATATATATTCTATTATTAAATTCTTGAGTCTCATTACATTCGTTCTTTTATATAAACCAGTGAGGCTTTTTGAGATAAATTAGTCGTAGGAAAAATGATTTATATACGTAGAAGGAAGGAAAGATGAATATTTATGTGAAATTTTTTGAAGCCGTGTGTGTTAGTATTATAATATAAGCGTTATATTATTGTTATTATTTTCTGTTATCAGTTAAAAGGTTCATATATTTCTTCTTTTTTTTACTATAAGTCTTCCATCTATAATTGGGTTCAATATAAGTTTTTGTAATTTAAATTGATGTTTATTAAAGGATTATTAGCATGGGTTCCAGCGCTAATGTTATGTTGTGATAGATTTATATTGAGTTACGAAGAAAGAGAGAGAGAGAGAGAGAGAGAGAGAGAGAGAGAGAGAGAGAGAGAGAGAGAGAGAGAGAGAGAGAGAGAGAGAGAGAGAGAGAGAGTTTTCATCACAATATTTCAAAATTCTCTCTACATTGATATTATACAAACAACCAACAATGAATAATATAATACAACATCGTCTTGTTTGAACTTGAATTATAAACTTCCCGGGAAACAAGGTGCGTAGAGACAGCTCTGCCCTCTGGTGTTGTGTTGAAGTACCGTTGCTGCCAGCCAGGGTGATCGTTTGGCGCTTGTTTTCCCTCGTACTGGCCAACACATCACCTCTAGTCAATTCTGGTTCAACCGTGTACGTTCTTAAACACCTGAACCATAGTCATATTCTTTAGATTGAACATACTCCCACAACAAGCAGTCTCACAACACTTCAGGCTTAACAAATTACAAACTACCTACTTTCGTTATGACACCTACTACTACCACCACCATCACCATAACTATCTTCATTTCTCACCACATTCCTCCTTCCTGACATCTCCTTTATCCCACACCCCTTCGTCACATCTATATAAAGGGTTTATTTAAAATAGCTATACATAAGTGAGGAGTCTATATTCTAGGGTATAATTACATTTATATGGAGTTCAAGGTGCGTATTATGGAAGGGTGTGTGTGTGGGTGTGGGTGTGTTTGGGAAGCTAGTGACAGAATGGTGACTTGTAGAATATTGATAACGTTACATTAAATAAAAGAATAATGATAATAACAATAATGATAATAGATAAATGCGAGTAAGGGAATTCATACATAAATAGATAAGAAAAAGAAAATAAGATAATAACAGTAGCTTCTTTTAAGTGAAATAATGTTTGTATACACTTAATTGTAGTTGTTGTTCTTAAAGGGAGTGAATCTTAGGTAGGTGATGCTATTAGAAGTGGTATTTGTGTAGGTGGTATAGTAGTAGTAGTAGTAGTAGTAGTAGTAATCTTGAAAGCTAATTATTCTATTTGTGTCATTCTATCCACCTCAAACATAGCTAAAGGATGATATAGACTGCAAAACATAAATAGATTAGTGTGCAGTAAAAATAATACATCTTCTTCAATACATATAAGCCATACCACATGTCAGAAAACGAGACATTCAGCCAAGTATGGGAATCTGTGTTATTTTATAGAGAGTGTGTTCAGAGTGTATAGGTGTTATAGGAGTGCGTGGAGCCTTGGTTCTACTTATCTATAACAAATAAAAAGAAAGGAAATGGTAACTGCTGATAAGAGATTAATAACTTCCTTTGATATTCTGTTGTATAATTAATCACTTTCCCCTTTTCTTCTCCCTTTTTGCCCTCTCCTTTTCCCTTTTTTTCCCTTCTGACTCTTTCTCCTTTACTAAGCTTCTGAAGCAATGAGGAGTTATGATATCTTTGTTTTCCCTCTTCTGCCTCTTCTTTCCCTTCTCTTCTTCCTCTACGACCCTTCATTCTTTTCCTCTCTCCTTTCCCCTCCTTTACTAAGCTTCTGAAGGGAATGAGGAGTGATTTTATATTTATTTCCCTTCTTCTACCTTGTTTCCCCTCTCTTTTTTTGCCTTTTTCTCCCTCTCCTTAACTCCTCTCACATTTCCCTCTCATTTTTCCCTCTAATCCCTATCCTGTTCCTTTTTCTGTTCCTCTTATTTCATTCATTCCTCGTTTTCCTCGTATTTTCCCTCTTCGCTTTACCTCTCTTTTTCCAATTTCTTTTCCAATTTTTTTGTCTAAATTTTTTCCAATCATTAAAGGGATGAGGGTCACTGATGTTGCCTATTTCCAACGCATCAAAACTTAGTCAATGTACCTTTTTTTTCCCCCCTCAAAGTAGATATAAATTTATCCCTAGGCTTATTATATGAATGTAATGTTCAGTTATAGGCAGTTGATTAAATATTTTTCCTCCATCAATATTATTTCTTTTTTCTTTACCTCTCCTTTGTATTATTATTTCTTTTTTTTTATTTATAGGAGTGTAAAAAATCGCCGCTAGATGACTCTTTCACTGAACATGGACCAGGCTGATGATGATGATGATGATGATGATGAGAGGACACCACCACCACCACCACCACCACCGCCCTTGACAAGCACACGCTGCATATATTCCTTCCTCCAGCAGGTGTCCGCCATAGAGCCAGGTAAATACAGGTGTAATCTATTAGGGAGAGAACGCGCAGCAACCTTCCTTCCTTCCTTCCTTCCTTCCTTCCCTCCCTCCCTCCTTCCTTAATTCCTTCTCACATGATACTGCTTCTGTTTTCTGTTTCAAGCTAATTATTGAAACGTATTATAATTATTTTCATTTATATATATATTTTCTCTGGGGATGAATGTAATTATATGCAACTCATTGTTTATATATAGATTGTGTGTGTGTGTGTGTGTGTGTGTGTGTGTGTGTGTGTGTGTGTGTGTGTGTGTGTGTGTGTGTGTGTGTGTGTGTAGGGAGACTACACAACACCACACTCACCTTAACACCTGTACACACATTGAAGAGCTAATTCCCCTCACCCCTCACCCTCACCCTCACCCCTCACCCTCACCCTCATCCCTCACCCTTCACCCCTCACCCCTCACCCCTCACCCTCACCCTTTCCTCTCACCATTAACTCAAGAAAAAACGTAATAAAAGTTGATAACGCAAAAGTGTGCTGGTGCAGTTTTACTTTTTTTCTCTCTCGTTCTCTTGTCAAAAGGGTGATTTTCAGTTTACTTACAGAATTATATATTAACCTGAGCCTTACAACATTCCTTTGCTTCATTAATGTTTAAGTTAGGTTAGGTTAAGTTTATTTTATTTTAGAGAGAATTTTGGCTTTGTTTTTTGTTCGTGGTGGTGGTGGTGGTGGTGTTATTATTATTGTTATTATCATTACTATTATCATCATCATCATCATAATTATTTTGATATTAATTTTTCGTTCTTGTCCTCTTTTTTTTTGTATATATAAAACGAAAAATTTATGTCATAGGCAGTACACACGCACACACACACACACATAAGCGAAGAACGATGATATACTTAATACTTTTGAACACCTTATATGCATCCATTGACCTTGAGCCTGCTAACAAGGGCCAGTTTTTGGGAAGGAGGGAGGGAGTAGAGAAAGATAAAATAGAGAATTATAAAGTACAGAAAGATAAAGCAGAGAAATATAAAGTAGAGAAAAATAAAGTAGAGAGAGAGAGATATTCTACTAGGAAGGTGAGGTCGTTAAGTGAGCACCTGAGGAACACAAAATAACATGAATTAGGGTAGACTACGGTAACCTGGATGCATAGTTAACCTTTACACGTGGACATGGAACTTCAACCTCATAGAGAATGGGAGTAGAGTTCCTGACATGATATCATTAGTACCTGCCATTAACCTGTACCGTCACGTGCCCTTGTAATCCCGCTTGGTACTCTAGGAAAGGATGCTACACTCCTCCCTCCCACCACCACCACCACCACCACCACCACCATCACAGCACCACCAGGTAAACAGTCCCCCATAAAAAAAGTTCCCCAGCCTCCAGAACCATTACACGTACACGACCTGGTCCAAACGGTGTTATCCTCCCACGTACAGACCAGACCGTATACAGGGAAGCCTTCAGACCTGTTCAAGCTACTGCCACTGTACTTTTGACTCTCTACTTCCTTGGCCTGTGAGGTTACCTGGCCCTACCTATGTATATCTTATTAGTTATTATTATACTTATTATACATAGTTATATTATACTTTTTGGCGTGTGTGGTAACTTAGCCTACCTATATCTTAGTAGTTATTGCTACAAAGTTATGGTATACTCTCTTGATGTGTGTGGTAACTTAGCTTACTTATATTTTCTAACCAGTTATTAGCGATTTTGTATTATCCAGCGTAAACGAGAGAGAGAGAGAGAGAGAGAGAGAGAGAGAGAGAGAGAGAGAGAGAGAGAGAGAGAGAGAGAGAGAGAGAGAGAGAGAGAGAGAGAGAGAGAGAGAGAGAGAAAAAAAAAAACAGCAATAACAAAGTGTAGGCGATGAGGTAACGAAAGTCCTATATAAAACAAATTTCTAGCCTACAAAATACAGCCATAGGTTTGAACATGAACATTGCTTGAAAACAGAATAAATAAAAATAAATAATAAAACATTAATAATTCTTCATCATAAGGGATGCAATTAGCTGGAATGTGTTAGTATTGAGAAACATAAGGGAAGATGTATACTCCACTCACCACCACCACCACCACCACCACCACCACCACCACCACCACCACCACCACCACCACCAATACTGTACACATGAACTAAGGAAGGGTAAATGGCGTACCTTCATTCCCTCACCTAAATACGTGCATGCATTCCCCTAACGATGAGGGGAAGTAGTCGCAGTTTGAGTAAGCCATCACTCCTTCCATTAATAGGTTCAGGACTCATCCGCCAAGATAGCGTAAACGAACCCAATTAAGAAAACGGGGTGGGGCTGTGTGGACGAGGGCGAGGGTGTGTGTGTGTGTGTGTGTGTGTGTGGGTGTGTGTGTGTGTTTCTGTCATCCATTAAGAGACAGTGTGGTGGTGCGTGGTGAGAAGGGCGACTGTTGCATCACACACACACACACACACACACACACACACACACACACACACACACACACACACACACACACACACACACACACACGAGGAGGTGGCGTTCAACAGGTATGATTGACGTAACAATTAAGCGGTAGAGGTGAGTCAGCTTTACGTTAATGGGTACAATACATGGTCTTATTATTATCATCATCATCATCATCATCATCATCATCATCATCATCATCATCATCATCATCATCATCATCATCATTGTCACGGGTTCAGGTTCTACCTCCTGGTTGTAGTAACAATATTTTATTTATTGTGTGTAGAACTCGTTACGATAAATCTGTAGGATAAGTACCAGCCTTCCGACACCAACCTCTATTCACTCACCTTCGGAGGCTCTGTATCGCCTAAGTTTTAAATCTAATGTACCCAGAGTGTTTGGCGAAGTAAACAAGTAAGACAAGCTTTTTTAGTTTATTTAAATAAGCTTCCCCTGTAACGGAAAGATTATTAAAGACTCTCACACCATTCACTCGCTAACCTGGCTATAAAGAACTTAATTGTAAACCTTAAGATTCCTTACTGTACTCACGACCTTCCTACTCTCGAGGAAGTAGTGTGCGCGTGCGCGCGTAAACGCGTGGGTGCGGGAGTGCGTGTAGGTGCAGGCGTGCACACGTGGTCCCGCGGGCTTGTGTGTCGTCCGTGGATGTAGCGGCGTGGGTTGAGGGGGGGACGTGGTATCCAGATACACATCCACCTCTGTCCTTCCACACGGTCAGTTTCTTCTGCAAAGAAACTCCAAGAAACTCCACCTCTCTCCACTCTCTCCACTAAGCCTCTCCACCACACACTTCCCTTTCTCCACCTTCAGTTTCTGTACAAGAAACTCCACGTAAATCCTCGCTCCACCTCTGCAAATCCCAGTCCACTTGACGATGATATACAGGGCAAGCGAGAAATATATACGTGGAAAAAGACTCCTTCCCCAACCTTCGACCTAACTCCACCTCTGCGCCAGCCAGACTGACCTCGTCTCCCGGGCAGCGTGGGGTCACTTACACCGCGACCCCACGACATGCCACAAACTGCCAGAAGGCGTCACTCTGGTAGTTAATTCGTATAACACAACCCCAATCTAACATGCGCGTAAATGTTACACATCATGCAACTATCCCTACAATTAAGTAGACCTGCTTGCATGCAGAAAATGTCTCCCAGCTTGATAATACCCCCCCATGGATAAAAAGCATTTTGGTTCTAACACACTCCTTTGTCTGAAATGCTCCAATTTGATTGGTGCAGGCACGTCTTGTTTTATGACTCACCGAAGAAATATTCGGCTTAATGAAGCGTCCCCACCTGTGTCACGTAGATCAAAACATATGCAGGGCCCCGCATTCCTTACCCATGACGAGCTCTCCTCTGTCACGAGGCCTAAAATTCCACCCATGACAATCATCATCATCATCATCATCATCATCTCTTAAGTATGGATGGAAATGTTTGGCACCTCAAAATGTACTTTACCTTGTTGGAGAGACGTCATGGGTGGGTAGGAGAGAGGTCTGGGTCGTGGGTTAGAAGGGAGAAGGAGAGGTGTGAGGTGCGGAAAGAGGAGAGGCATGGGTGCGGAAAGAGGAGAGGCGTGGGTGGGAAGAAGGAAGTTTTGAGTCGTGGCTAGAAAGGTCACAGGAGATATGGTAGTATAACACCCGTAATGATTGTAACCTTATATAGAGACCACGTCGTTACCACATAGCTGAGGAAGTTGTAGTAGTGGCTGTAGTAGTAGTGGTAGTAATAGTAGTAGCAATAGTAGTAGTAGTGTTGAAAAGGTGTTGATTGTCCTTTTCCTTATGTTGCAGGAGGAAATATAGGTAGGAATCGTGCTGTTAGAATGACGGAATACAGTATAATGATAATAATAATGAAATTAATAATAGTAATGATAATGACAGTAGTATTAACAATGATATTCGTACCATAAGAAGTTACTCAAATGGTTCTTAGGACAAATTTTTTTTTTCTCTCTCTTTCTCTCTCTCTTTCTCTCTCCTGTATTGGTAATGAAGTAATGAAGGAGGTTACTGTAGAGGAATAAGTAACACAGGAGCAAGGGAATACCAGTAATGGGCATTGAGTTTATCCTGGTATCGTCCCTCCGCAGCTTGCATCCTGAAAGGGCAATTTTAAAGGGCAATGTTAGGGGATTTACAAAGGTATTCATCCTCACTCGGCCACTTGTAAGTCAAATAGTTTGGGACAAAGACTCAACTCATGTATAAGATCTTTTGAAATGCTTAGCAGAGAGAGAGAGAGAGAGAGAGAGAGAGAGAGAGAGAGAGAGAGAGAGAGAGAGAGAGAGAGAGAGAGAGAGAGAGAGAGAGAGAGAGAGAGAGAGAGAGAGAGAGAGAGAGAGAGAGAGAGAGAGAGAGAGAGAGATAAAGTTGTTGTGATGCTTTGCTCCAAGTTAAAGTGTGTAAAGTTAGGTTAGGTTAGGTTAGGTTAGGTTAGGTTAGGTTAGGTTAGACTTGGTGGTATTGGTTAGGTTAGGTTTTGAGAAGAATGTCTGTGTTCAACTCACACACACACACACACACACACACACACACACACACACACACACACACACACACACACACACACACACACACACACACACACACACACACACACACACACACACACACTCATGTAGCCTTCCTCATGTTGTTGTATTATCTGTGTGTGTGTGTGTGTGTGTGTGTGTGTGTGTGTGTGTGTGTGTGTGTGTGTGTGTGTGTGTGTGTGTGTGTGTGTGTGTGTGTGTTTTCTGGACCGGCTAAGGACAGGAAACCATAACCATCCACCGTCTTTGCCTCGTCGTCTTGGTGCTGACTGGCTGGCTGTGTAGCAGGCTGGCTGACTGACTGGCTGGCTGGTTGGCTGGCTGGCTGACTGGTTGACTGGCTGGCTGGCTGGCTGGCTGGCTGGCTGGCTGTTTGGCTGGCTGGCTGGCTGGCTGGCTGAATGGCTGAATGGCTATGTAGCTGGCTTTTGAGATCTGGTCGTGCCGTGTTGAGTTCCGTCTTCACGTCGTTCACACTCACCACCTCAGCGTCTCCCGTCTCACCTTTAATCACCACAAAAAGGTGTGAGTGCGTATATCATTACCTGCCTCACCACACTCACGAAAATACTGGTGCTGCGTTGAAGTAGTGACTGCGATGTCCTGTCTTGGTGATGATTTTTCGACTTAAATGGACTAAAATCATGTATATATCACCCAGATTCCCCGACCTTGATTGGGTCTTAGTTAGGTCAAGTGGATGAGCGGGAGGAGGAGGAGGAGGAGAAGGAGGAGGAAGGAGGTGTGTTCAAGGGTATTGATGAGGTGTTACTATATAGAAAATAAACACCCGCTAAATACAGGTTGTTGCTGACCACCAGTACCCGAGTCAAGGCAGCTTCAAGACCAAAGAAAGAAAGTACACACTAAACACA
>JAPQNM010000004.1:10509519-10512019 GCA_029783475.1 Metacarcinus magister
CTCTCTTTCTCACTCTTTCTTACTTTCTTTCTTTCTTTCAATTTTTTTTTTTACATTTTTTCTGGCTTTTTGGTCTATCTGTTTCTTCCTCGTGAATGCCTTTGCCAACTGTGCCGTCAAGGAAAAAAAATTGAAGTAACAGAAAATGGGAGACAGTTTCCTTTTCTTCTTCTTCACTTTCTATTCCGTCTCCTCCTTCACCTTCTACTCTTTGATCAATCTTAGGGTGTCAATTTTATTTTAGATTACACCTGCTTTCTCACTTTTCATGCTAGTTTGGGGTGGGTGGGGAGAAGCCTTCTACGATACTGTCCTTTTGTCTCTAGCATGCAGGTATAATAGTAGTAGAATGTAGCCACAGGGCCAGTCTTGTTAGTTACAGTAAGACCGTTCTTGTCTGTTCTGGTTTTGTCCTCCTCCTCCTCCTCCTCCTCCTCCTCCTCCTCCTCCTCCTCCTCCTCCTCCTCCTCCTCCTCCTCCTCCTCCTCCTCCTCCTCCTCCTCCTCCTCCTCTTCCTCTTCCTCTTATTCTTTAGCTAACCCCTCCTCCGCTATTTCTCGTGTCGTATATCGTTTACCCAGCTCTTCCTTCTTCGTTACGGTGCCCTTCCTCCTCCTCCTCCTTTTCCTGCTGATGGTAAAAAGGAGCTATTTGCTTTCTCTGTATTTATGTCCTTCCTACGGCCGTTAGCTAGGTGTGTGTGTGTGTGTGTGTGTGTGTGTGTGTGTGTGTGTGTGTGTGTGTGTGTGTGTGTTGGGGGGGAGAGAGGTGCGTGCGTATGTCCGTGTCTGTGTGTGTGTGTTATATTTCAAGTATAATTTTTCAATATTTTTTTACGGCAGTTTGGGTTCAGGAGGCGTGGGGTGTCTGGGGAGAAGTTGGATGGTGTTAAAGGGTACGTGGAGGGGTGAATGGGGAGTTAGGTGGAGTTATGCAAGGGTGGAGGGTAAGGGTGGAGGGGCATGGTTGGAGGGGTAGGTAAGTGGAGGAGGGCAGGGTGCAAAGAATTCGTCCTTTCTTCCACTGTTTCTTTACACTGGAAATGGAAAAAAGGTTAAATGGATTCTTTAAATAATTATGACGACACCGCATATTTCATGAGAGAGAGAGAGAGAGAGAGAGAGAGAGAGAGAGAGAGAGAGAGAGAGAGAGAGAGAGAGAGAGAGAGAGAGAGAGAGAGAGAGAGAGAGAGAGAGAGAGTATTCTTAATGATAGCGGTATATTATCTGTCAAAGTATTGTATAAAAACACTAAACCGATACTTGCACCTTAGAAATAGTTGGTGTTATTTATTTGTTTTCATATTGAGAGGAAAATTCGTGCGATGTTTTGTAGTTTATTTCATTTTACTTATACATCAGTGCTTTTGGTCATAATCTTTCTCTTTCGAGTATACTGAGTGAGGTAGAAGAATGTTTTGTTTAAATAGTAATAGTCAATTTTGTGCGGATTTGATATAGAAAAAGAAAATAATTGTTTGTAATCTAGTTTTGAGTTTCTGTTGTGCTGCGTTGTTCTTATATCTCTTGTTTTGTGTGATAAGAATAACACCACCTAATCAAGTGTTAAGTTAGAACACATTATAACTCTGAACGGAGTAAATTCTTAAACAGACGATCAAATATTCAACACGAGCACATTATTAAACATTCAACACTTGCATCCCAGTGCGGCTGGCTGTGTGTCCACCAGGAATAATACTTGTAATGAATGTATCCTGCTCATTCAATGCTCAGTAGTACACGGTAAAAATAGATAACCTTCCATTATAATAAGCTTCAGGGAAAAATGTAATTGTGCTCTATTATTCATTACTGTATTTGTAATTATCTTCCTGGAATAGCAAATTTACCTGGAAAGTGATGCTTCTAAAGGGCTATTAAGTTTCGTGTAATCATATTTTATTTTTTGTTTTTTGTTTTTTTGTACGAAGAAAGAGAAGATTAATTTGCTGTAGTAACAAGGTATCTATCCGTCCATCCATCCATCCATCCATCCACTCAGTCGGCTTCTTTTGCGTGGTCTCAAGTTCGCCTTTGTAATGTAATAATAAGAAAATAATAAGTGGAAAGCCAAGACTCTTTCTTACCAGTGTGTGTATTCTTGTGTTGAAAGAATGTATTTTAGTACTTTTTAAGAAGATTAATTTGAGTCCGTGTAGCTTCTTCTTATTATAAAACTGGAGGGAAAACTTGAAGACAAAAAATAATAACACACTAAATAGATGAATGAAATAGAAATAAAAGAAAATATAAGAGTAAACACATGAAAATAATTAAACCTTGGTATCACTTCTAAGTAGAGAGAGAAAAAACAAATCATTCCCTGGAAAACATTAACCATTTTATTCAATACATGATATTCCCCTCCCACAATCTTGAAGGACAACAGAAAACGAAGAAAATCTGTCTCTCGCTATTCCTAAAAATCTTTCATTAGCAAACTGGATTACGATAGCGTTGATAAAAACCAGAAGGAAGTGTTGTGTAGCAGTGTAGCA
>JAPQNM010000004.1:10517019-10520823 GCA_029783475.1 Metacarcinus magister
CACCTAATTAAACTGTACAACTGTCATTATGAATATTTGTTCTATGACTAATAATTACTCAGTAAAATGAAACTTAATATTTCTATATAAAAATAATTTTCTCCTCATTTCCTCGAAAGCTATTAGAGATATTGGAAATATGATTGCAGCATCTGATACACCTAATTAAACTGTACAACTGTAGTTATTAATATTTGTTCTATGACTAATAATTACGCAGTAAAATGAAACTTAATATTTATATAAAAACATGAATTTCCTCCTCATTTTCTCGAAAGCTATTAGAGATATTGGAAATATCATTGCAGTATCTGATAGACCTAATTAAACTGTAAAACTTAAATTATGAATATTTGTTCTATGACTAATAATTACGCAGTAAAATGAAAATTAATATTTATATAAAAACATGACTTTCCTCCTCATTTTCCCGAAAGCTATTAGAGATATTGGAAATATCATTGCAGCATCTGATACACCTAATTAAACTGTACAACTGTGATTATGAATATTTGTTCTATGACTAATAATTACGCAGTAAAATGAAACTTAATATTTATATAAAAACATGACTTTCCTCCTCATTTTCCCGAAAGCTATTAGAGATATTGGAAATATCATTGCAGCATCTGATACACCTAATTAAACTGTACAACTGATCATTATGAATATTTGTTCTATGACTAATAATTACGCAGTAAAATGAAACTTAATATTTATATAAAAACATGACTTTCCTCCTCATTTTCTCGAAAGCTATTAGAGATATTGGAAATATCATTGCAGCATCTGATAGACCTAATTAAACTGTAAAACTGAAATTATGAATATTTGTTCTATGACTAATAATTACGCAGTAAAATGAAACTTATATTTTATATAAAAACATGACTTTCCTCCTATTTTCTCGAAAGCTATTAGAGATATTGGAAATATCATTGCAGAATCTGATACACCTAATTAAACTGTACAACTGTCATTATGAATATTTGTTCTATGACTAATAATTACGCAGTAAAATGAAACTTAATATTTATATAAAAACATGACTTTCCTCCTCATTTTCTCGAAAGCTATTAGAGATATTGGAAATATCATTGCAGCATCTGATACACCTAATTAAACTGTACAACTGTAATTATGAATATTTGTTCTATGACTAATAATTACGCAGTAAAATAAAACGTATATTTTATATAAAAACATGATTTTCCTCGTCATTTTCTCGAAAGCTATTAGAGATATTGGAAATATCATTTGCAGCATCTGATAGACCTAATTAAACTGTACAACTGATATTATGAATATTTGTTCTATGACTAATAATTACGCAGTAAAATGAAACTTAATATTTATATAAAAACATGACTTTCCTCCTCATTTTCTCGAAAGCTATTAGAGATATTGGAAATATCATTGCAGCATCTGATATACCTAATTAAACTGTACAACTGATATTATGAATATTTGTTCTATGACTAATAATTACGCAGTAAAATGCAAACTTAATATTTATATAAAAACATGACTTTCCTCCTCATTTTCTCGAAAGCTATTAGAGATATTGGAAATATCATTGCAGCATCTGATAGACCTAATTAAACTGTACAACTGTCATTATGAATATTTGTTCTATGACTAATAATTACGCAGTAAAATGAAACTTAATATTTATATATAAACATGACTTTCCTCCTCATTTTTCCGAAAGCTATTAGAGATATTGGAAATATCATTTCAGCATCTGATAGACCTAATTAAACTGTACAACTGATATTATGAATATTTGTTCTATGACTAATAATTACGCAGTAAAATGAAACTTAATGTTTATATAAAAACATGACTTTCCTCCTCATTTTCTCGAAAGCTATTAGAGATATTGGAAATATCATTGCAGCATCTGATATACCTAATTAAACTGTACAAACTGATATTATGAATATTTGTTCTATGACTAATAATTACGCAGTAAAATGAAACTTAATATTTATATAAAAACATGACTTTCCTCCTCATTTTCTCGAAAGCTATTAGAGATATTGGAAATATCATTGCAGCATCTGATAGACCTAATTAAACTGTACAACTGTCATTATGAATATTTGTTCTATGACTAATAATTACGTAGTAAAATGAAACTTAATATTTATATAAAAACATGACTTTCCTCCTCATTTTCTCGAAAGCTATTAGAGATATTGGAAATATCATTGCAGCATCTGATACACCTAATTAAACTGTACAACTGTCATTATGAATATTTGTTCTATGACTAATAATTACGGAGTAAAATGAAACTTAATATTTATATAAAAACATGATTTTCCTCCTCATTTTCTCGAAAGCTATTAGAGATATTGGAAATATCACTGCAGCATCTGATAGACCTAATTAAACTGTAAAACTGACATTATGAATATTTGTTCTATGACTAATAATTACGCAGTAAAATGAAACTATATATTTATATAAAAACATGACATTCCTCCTCATTTTCTCGAAAGCTATTAGAGATATTGGAAATATCATTGCAGCATCTGATAGACCTGATTAAAATCTACTACTGTCATTATGAATATTTTGACTAGTACTAATAAATACTGAATTTTACTTTTTTAAAAATTAATTTCTTCCTCGTTTTCTCGAAAGCTATTAGAGATATATGAAATATCATTGCATCATCTGATACACCTAATTCAACTGTACAACTGATATTATGAATATTTGTTCTCTGACTAATAATTACGCAGTAAAATAAAACCGTATTTTTATATAAAAACATGATTTTCCTCGTCATTTTCTCGAAAGCTATTAGAGATATTGGAAATATAATTGCAGCATCTGATAGACCTAATTAAACTGTACAACTGATATTATGAATATTTGTTCTATGACTAATAATTACGCAGTAAAATGAAACTTAATATTTATATAAAAACATGACTTTCCTCCTCATTTTCTCGAAAGCTATTAGAGATATTGGAAATATCATTGCAGCATCTGATATACCTAATTAAACTGTACAACTGATATTATGAATATTTGTTCTATGGCTAATAATTACGCAGTAAAATGCAAACTTAATATTTATATAAAAACATGACTTTCCTCCTCATTTTCTCGAAAGCTATTAGAGATATTGGAAATATCATTGCAGCATCTGTATACACCTAATTAAACTGTACAACTGTCATTATGAATATTTGTTCTATGACTAATAATTACGCAGTAAAATGAAACTTAATATTTATATATAAACATGACTTTCCTCCTCATTTTCTCGAAAGCTATTAGAGATATTGGAAATATCATTGCAGCATCTGATACACCTAATTAAACTGTAAAACTGATTATATGAATATTTGTTCTATGACTAATAATTACGCAGTAAAATGAAACTTAATATTTATATAAAAACATGACTTTCCTCCTCATTTTCCCGAAAGCTATTAGAGATATTGGAAATATCATTGCAGCATCTGATAGACCGAATTAAACTGTACAACTGTCATTATGAATATTTGTTCTATGACTAATAATTACGCAGTAAAATGAAACTTAATATTTATATATAAATATGACTTTCCTCCTCATTTTTCCGAAAGCTATTAGAGATATTGGAATTATCATTGCAGCATCTGATACACCTAATTAAACTGTAAAACTTAAATTATGAATATTTGTTCTATGACTAATAATTACGCAGTAAAATGAAACTTTATATTTATATAAAAACATGACTTTCCTCCTCATTTTCTCGAAAGCTATTAGAGATATTGGAAATATTATTTCAGCATCTGA
>JAPQNM010000004.1:10520923-10535923 GCA_029783475.1 Metacarcinus magister
TGGCTTCCAACTCTGTGGTACTCTTCCTTTAGAATTTTGGTTAGGAAGAGTACCGCAGCGTTTGGAGCCAACTCTACCTGTACTGAGTTTTGTCATTGTGCAGATACTTTTACCCAAGGACCAGAACCTGTTATATTTTATAACCCTGTTAATTTTGGTGGCACTGAATTTGTGGGAATTACTCTGTAACTATGTATGAATGTAAACAGTTTTGCAAATTATACTTGTTACATGATTCATATTGTTGTTTGGTAAAGAAATAGAAAAGGAACCAAATAGTGTCATTCCACATCCACAAGGTGATAGGAAAGTTTAGTATGATGGAAGCAGTGGTTTTCCCTGAGACGTAGCCTATTGATCAGTCTTTGTTAATTTGTTATGGAATTTTAGTTTTCTCAGGTGGATACGGAAAAACCTCATGTTCACTTTTTTTTAATGAATCCAGTCACCACAATGTTTAGATGATGCCGATCTTGTTGGCCACATCGAGTGCATCATAGTCGGGGGCAAGTTTCACATACGCTTTCTTGAGCCCATCAGGTCTGTGAAGTGTGTTCACACGAGCAGCATCGATCTCATACAGCTGAAAACAGATCATAAAATTAACACAAACTTAAAATAGGGAATGATAGAGCAAGAGAAAACAATGTCTGTTTACACAACTCTTATACAACTGGCTATTCCCAACCTTGAGGTGGTACATGAGAAAAAAAGAAATGCAGGAATCCAGTACATTGCAAAAAGGAATATGATTCATAATTCCAAAGGAAAATGCCAAATAGATGTAAAATTTAACAGCTTCAAAATATTTGTACATATGAACCTCCACAACTTCACCTCCTTGGGATATTTTTTTCACATCCACATTAATTCTTATTTTTACTTTTACAAACTATAAAGGGGACCGGGTGGCTCTATTGTACAATGCTCGGCTCGTGACACAAAGGTTAAAAGTTTGATCCTGGCTCACGGCAGCTTCTTGGTGAGTGGTAGTGCTCTCATTAAACTTAGCAGAACTATGGGGTGTATTGTTACCTAGTCCAGGGGAATTATTAAGTCACATTTCTTGCCAACTATCAGGTGGTTAAAACCTTGATGCCACTCACATTAATGTATTGTCTCCAGATAGTGCAGCCCGAGCCATGTCTACCAATGTGTGTGTGTTATAGATTTGCTATGATACACTGGGGCCAAGCAAAGTAAGTAGACAGCATGACTTTCTGATTTATAATTATTGTTTCCTTAGACTTAGAGTATGGGCAAAAAACACTTACTTTCTTAACAGCTGATTTGATCTGGTACTTGTTGGCCAGTCTGTCAATGATGAAGACAAGGGTATTGTTGTCCTCAATCTTCTTCATGGCAGATTCAGTTGTGAGTGGGTACTTGATAATGTTAAAGGCATCCAGTCTGTCAGAAAAAAGAAAACATATATACTTCCCTCAGAACCAGGATGCACATTATCTACATACTGCCTGCATGTTGTAAAAGACAACTGAAAGAAATGACGGAATGTGTAGGGATGGAAACCCTCTCACACTAACTTAATAATTTACTTCTCCTTAAATGCCAAAATACTGTCCATTTAGCAGAATATAGATACAAGACATAAGACCATGACCATAAGTCATTACCTTGCAGAAGCCTACTAATCCTGCCCTCCTAGGCCTGTCTCTATATCTATTATCTACTTTAGCTTAAGTTCTCTTATATTCCTTGCATGGACAAGTGTGAAATAAGATTCCTTAACATTGATGCTCAGAATGTCCACCAAAAACAATAATCAACATACTTGCTCTTCCGTGGGACTGAGCGGCGAGGGTACTTGGGATTCCTTTGAAGTCTCAGAGTCTTGGGGCGACGGAATCGAACAGTAGTTCTGATCTTCTTCACTCTTGTGCCATGAGCCCCCTTCACAATCTGAAAGGAGAAGATACAGTCATTACCTAAACTCTCCTCTCCACTTCCAATGTCAGTAAAGCATATAACAATAACCAAACATGTATATGGTACCTAGGGAGACCTGATAAACTGTGGAAACTTGTATGTCACAGTGGCCCTGTGTCCCAGGTTAACGGATTAATTTCCACCACAGGCTCAAAGGCCAATGTGCCGGCAGCTACAGCATGTGGCCCCACTTGACTTTATTTTACTTTATAATGCACATATTAAAGTGGGTGTTCAAAATCTACAGAAGTCATCCTACCAATTTTTCTTATTATGTGTGCCCAGCAACTCTGCCATTTCAGCAGTCAACTTTTCAATTAACCTTAAAGGAAATCAATTCCTAACCTAACCTATACAATGACATGCATATATTCACCAAGACATGCATTGACAGTCCAAGCTTTGCAAATTTCTATACCATAAGATTGAGGTTATAATGAAAATTAGGTAGAATGATAGTGATGCAGCAAGGCACAGCTTCTTGATTTACATCAAACACCTATTCTCTACGAGGTGAACAGGGGCTACAGCATGAAAGAACATTGTTTCTCCTGTCAAGGATTCCAACCTTTAACCTCTTCTTGTGAACCCACCACACTAACCATTATAGTTACTCAGTATAGATCTTGGAAAACAATGTTGATTATGTAAAATAAACCCACAACTGTGACCTACCTTCAGAGCCACCCTGGAAGCCTTCTTTACTGCAACCTTTTTGCTTGTCTTAAGTCCCTTGAGTCTCTTGTCCTTGGAAGCTCCCATGGTCAGCTTCTTAACTCCAACCTTGGGACGAACAGCCCCCTTAGCCACAGGCTTCTTTCCAACTGCACCCTTGGCAGCTCCCTTACCCACAGGCTTCTTAGCTGGGCCCTTGGCACCAGCCTTGCCGGCAGCTGTTCCTTTAGCTCCTGCCTTCTTTGGAGCTGCCTTCTTAGGGGCGGCTGCTCCACTAGCTTGTTTCTTGGCTGCAGGTCCCTTGGCAGCAGATCCTGCTGGCCTCTTGGTTCCTGTTGTTGGTTTAGCGCCTGCTCCCTGCTTGGCACCGGCACCGGCACCGGCAGCGGCCTTGGCACCAGCGGCGCCCTTGGCTCCCTGTTTCTTAGAGGCTCCAGCAGCTGCCTTGCCTCCAGTGGCTCCAGCACCCTGCTTGCCTCCAGCTTTGCCTGCACCCGCTGCAGCCTTAGCAGCAGCAGGTTTGCCTCCTGTGGCTCCACTTTTGCTGCCAGCCTGCTTGCCTCCAGCACCTGCTGACTTTCCTCCAGTGGCCCCACTCTTCCCCCCAGTGGCTCCACCCTTTCCTCCAGCAGCTGCAGCAGGCTTGGCTCCAGTTGCTCCACCTTTTGCACCAGCTGCTGCAGGCTTGGGTGCAGCTGTCTTTCCACCAGCTGCAGGTGCAGCTTTTCCTCCCGCAGCTCCAGCTGGCTTGGCTCCAGTTGACTTTCCACCAGTGGCCCCAGCAGCTGGTTTGCCATCAGAGGCACCAGCTGCTGGCTTGCCTCCGGTAGCTCCTGCTGCTGGTTTTTTATCTTCTGCAAAAGAAGTATTAGTTTTGTGAGAATCATGACATTACAACAATATTACCTTGTGAGGCTCATTGCTCACTATGATTAGGTAGTGGGGAGTCCACCTCTCAAGACATGTCAGCAGTGTATTGGCAATGCCCGTGTCTATCATAACGGGATTTGAAAATGGATATAGTAGGTGCAGTTACTACCCGTTCTGGAAGTGAATTCCAATCATCGATAACTGACTGCAAACTAGTTCCCTTTGATACTGGTCCTCCAATGGTCTGGTTTAGCCAACTTCAGGGAATGAACTCTCACCTTGCTGGTGTTACGAGGGAACAATTTTGTGTACATATTCCTCCCACAGAAAAAGTTATGATAGGTTAAGTTCTACTCGGATATGTAAAAAGAAAAATATGACAATGTTGGCAAATCTCTCTCTATATATAGGATATCACCCATTTGTTAAGATTTGATGATTTTTAATTAATTCAAGATAATGAGGCATCAGTTCCACTTCAGACACTATTTTGGGGGATATACTATTGTGAGTTTTGCAGTGTTTATAAAAATTGGTTATTCTCGGAGTGATCTGAAAAATCGGTCTACTTTCACAAAATATGGATAAAAAACAATAAAGGAGATTCTAAACTGTGTGCAGAAGGGTACTTATACACCAAGAACTCAAACAGTACACAAAAACGTTGGGATTGTTCCGAGAATGCATTTTCTTGTAAAGGTTGTGCTCATACAGATTTGGAGGTGAAGCAACTACTTTCTGTGAGCATAACCACGACACAGATCCTAACATGGTTAAAGCAGCCTAAGTAAAGAACACCATAAAGACAGACCTGCATTTTTTCTTCCAATTTTAATGGTGTTAAAAGGTATCAAAGTATATAAAAAAATGTTTTTATATAACTAAGGGGTTTTTGTCCTACTTCGCACTTTCACTGAAGGGCTTTTGTCCTAGGGGAGTTTTGTTGTACACTCGAGCCTATTACAATTGGCAGCTCTTGTGTACCTAATTTTGCAAATTTTGTATACAAATTCAGACTCATTGATGAAAGGAGACTAAAGCTTTTGAAATTACCCTCACTGGAGAGGCGTAGAGTAAGGGGAGATCTGATTGAAGTATTTAAGTGGGTGAAGGGTTTTAATAAGGGGGATGTAGGAAAAGTTCTTACGATCAGTAGTCAGGATAAAACAAGAAATAACGGATTCAAACTAGAAAAATGTCATAAGACCATGACCATAAGTCATTACCTTGCACCCTGGCTGAAGCAGAAGTGTACCAATCCTACCCTCCTAGGCCAACAATCCTGGTTTCACGTGTGTATTTATCTAACTGTTACACACAGGGAAAGATCTATGCTCCTACTGTCCTGTCTTACGAATGTAGATCGTCTTACGAATCTTTACCATATATCATGGCTACACCTTAATATATTTCACCACATCACAATTTATTCCTTCGACATGTTCGTTCCCTTCCTAATGGCTCCTCAGTATGTTCGGCAGCCAAGTCAGTCATCTAACCTAACCTATAGTGCATTATAATAAAATTACAAAGGTATACAACATTACACTACTGCCAGCTGAAAATAGAGAAGTACAGGTAACCATCACATAAAAAATATAAAATAAATCTAAGCTTCTATCCCTCTGGCTTGTGTCCACACGTGACTCCATAACTACATCAATTATCCTGATTTAACGACACTTCACAAGCCTAATGGCCACTGTAAGACATGATGACGACCTTACTCCTTCCATTACATATAGTCAACACGCACGGAGGAAGGTAATAATGAGGGAATATACGAAAAACAGTGGACACTTACTCTTGGGCGGCATGGCGAGTATTGTTACTCGAGGAAGGGACACAAGGGAAGATGGCCGCCAACACCTGAGCCTCGCGATGCGCAACTTTATATACACCGGAAAAAACAACAGAATTAATCCCCAATATGTACATGATAATACTATGTAAATTATTATTATGCAATTTAGATGTGATACTAAAAGAGAAATTTGTGATATACATTGGAATGTGCTAGGTTTCGCATATGTATTTATAGATAGATAAATAGATAGATAAATAGAAAAATAGATAGACGAATCAAATACCAGTACAGAAAATAGCAATTACATGGCACAGTTGTTTATTTAGTTTCCTCGTTTGTCTTTCTAAACCATGTTAAGTCATCACCACGGATTGGAACGCGGGAACCTGTGACAACAACAACAACAGTGACACGTGGCAAGGCTCGCCCATCACAGGCTCAGGCTCACTCACTCATCACTCATGTGTACATCTTAACAACACTACACAAGCGGAAACAATCACGCCGAGTTGGTATGGCTACGGTGTGTGTTTCGCACTATGACAGCTGAAGACTCGCTCATATAAAAGTGTTAAACAATCCAAGTTTGGCCTTACGATGATTCTTATTTTGAGGAGCCAGTTCAATATACTCTTTTTAACTCCCTCTGCTTCGAGCTGAAGTTCAGTACTGTAATTAATCTTCAATAAGTCCACCCACCTCTTATTTGAAGAGCCACCAGTACCATTTGTTCTCAGTAGAATGAGATTTTTTTCAAAAAATTTTGTTGCAGGAAAGTTTGGCTTTATAGACAACATTCTATAACTTTTCCTTGTTGTTCAGTCTTGTACCCAATTTTCAAGGGACCATATATTTTGTATTACTAGGAATTCCAGTAAGGGTTTATGTGATCCATGAGTGGAGCATGATTGTTATGACTAACCGTTAAAGTTTTACATCTTCACCAGAATGGCTTGTTGCTACGAAATAAAATGGTGTCTGCATCTGCAAAGAAAACAATATTTTCTGGAAATTTGACTGCTTAACATTGGCTAAATTTGAATAACAAAAGAAAACACTTACACTGCCACAGAAGTGTTGTTGAGTTTCCATCTCTTTTCAGATTGAATATTAATGATGAATAATTGTTTCTTTTAGATTTTTTTGTTGCATCAAGGTTTAGATGTATCAATATAAGCATTAAGCATCAGTCGATTAGTTTCCTACTGAGTAGCATCAATATGCAGCAACTATCCTCATATGTAATAGTAACTAATGGCTGAAAAAATATTAACCTCACCTGTTTTTCAGATGGCTGTGTGTAACAGTGTAAGGGAGTGTTAACAGTGTAAGGGAGTGTGTGGGCAACAGGCCCCCACTGGTGGTGTTCACAGCAAGCATTGCAGTGTTTGTTTTTACATTAGTTGGCGTGTCTTTCTACCTCCAGAGTCACAAGACTCATATTCTAAATCCAGACATAAAGGTGATGTGGTGAGACGATGCCTTTCAGTTTGAGTGAGAAATATGTTATTATGTAATTTGATATGTCAGAATGAACTAATTTTAAAACCTCATTTATAATGGCATTCGTTCATTGTAGCATGCATTGAAATACATGTATAGGGGTGATCTGTTTCAGGTCCACAGCTAAGACCAAACTTAATTTCTTGGGAATTATTTAATTCTTACTCTAGAACCTAAAGGATTAAAGGTGAACATGTATGAAAATTTATAGGAGTCTTATGTATATATATTTTTTTTTAATTGAGGATTTATGATAGTTTGGGTTTGGAAGAGAACCAAAATCAATTAACCTTATGAAGAACATCATTTTTTTGTTTTCATGTATTTCTTCAGCAGTTTTACAGTACAAGTGAAGCGTGAAGATGGTAATCACACTTTGTAAATCTGTTACACAAGCAATTAGCTCCAGACTAATAAATCTTAACATAATCTTACCAGTCTGGTATAGATTCATATATACATACATACTGACTTATTAATTTCTCTTACAACAGGACTGGAACAGCTTCTTCACAACCTTGTCTGGTATGGAACTCTGTTTTCCCAAAAAAGACAACCAACCAAGGTCCATCCACACCATGAGGCGAGAGGTGCCTGTGTTGGAAGACCTCACTACCACTACCTTGCCTGAAACTAATACAACTGAAGTAGAGAACAACGTTACCTTGAGTGTGCTAGCAGATGTACATGTGGAGAAGGCTGGCCAGACACTTTTTGGGGTGGCCCTCCACTCCTCCCTCCCTGCCAAATACCTTGGCTTCAGGAGTGAGTGACAAAGAGAGAGAGAGAGAGAGAGAGAGAATGAAAAAATCATGTATGCTCAAAATTTCAATTAGTTTTTTCATTTTATGACATTCACTGGTAGATACATTATATAAAAGACTTAACTGTATACTAAGTTTGTACCCACACTATATTTACATCTTCAACACATTTTTCCCATTGACAGGAGACCCTAGTGTGTTAGAAATTACTATATCATTGGTGCCCAAGAGTGCCAAGAACTGGACAGCCTGTATAATGATGTCCGGCCCAGCCCACCTACTGCCAGACTCACCCATTACACCTGTCAACTGCACCATACCTAAGGTTAGGCTTTACCTGTGGGTCATATTCTTGCTTTGCTTGTTTCTGAGCCATGTAATCATTATACTTTATTTTCAATAACTATTGCTTGGTGGTGGTCAGCATGTTTGACTCACAACCAAGATGTCCTGGGTTTGCTTTACCATTATCTTCATGTCTCTCTGTCTCCCTGCTAGATCTCTGTGCCACCCCTTGAAGTCGAACTGAGCAAGCCGTGGCTGGTGCAGGAGACTGATGAGTGGTGCAGTGATGGGCAGAGTGGCAACCTTCTAGTGGCTCCTCAGCATGAACTCACTATCTATCTATCAGAGGTTAGTGTTCACGTATTGATTTGTATACATGATGGTAATGTTCCTAGAAGTGTGTTTGTTGGTCTCCTCAAACAAAATTAAAAAGATGTAATATGGAAAGAGATAAGGATGGCAGTGTTATCCTGAGTAGAGGAGGTGGGTAATTGTTAAGCAGTATTTATGGGATTGGGAGATGGTAGGAAAAGTTTAAAATGGTATGCATAACATCATTATGATTAACATCTTTTTAGTTACAGCAAGGGAGAGGTGCTACTCTTACCTAGATGGTGTTGTGCTTACCATTCCGAGCTATTAGTGCATTGAGCTGGGTTCTTGATGCTGCAGTAAACAGTGCCCAGTTAGTCATCCCATAAAGGTTGGCTGGTCAATTAGTTCATAGGATATAATGCTGTTCAAAGGATGTTATAGTTGGTTATGTGTTGGGCCAAAGGATCTCTTTTCTTCAGATTCAAAGACCAAAGAGGTAGAGCATAGATAGTGTATGTGACACAGTTGGGATTTGTTTCATGTGGTCTCCTTTATAAGTAATTCCAGAAGAGATTGAAGCATTGCAGGTATAGATGCATTAATCAGCTGGTGCAGTTTAGGGGACATTATTTGATATTGTGTTGCTTAACTCAGTGACAGTATGTGTTTTAAGGCCCATCCACTCTAGTGTTGGATCATGTGCATGGGATTGTGTTGCTGACACCAATGAGTGTCCACTAGGAATAGTAGCATAGGGTGAACCCAGCCTAATTTAAAGTTCAAGGGCAGTTCTCCCCTGAAGATACTAACAAAAAGGTATTTCATGGGGCATTGACCTTTGATGCACTTTAAGTGAAACTAAGTAATGATGTTTGAAGGAACATTAACAAAAGATGTGTTTCAGGGAGATGTGACACTGATCCAGATTCACATTCTGTACACCACTTGTCTGTTGTGTGTTATGATGTTGTTCCTGCTCTTCTACCTGGGTTGTGGCAAGCGTTGGACCTGCAAGAGTAAGGTGCACTCACCTGATAAGGTAAACTATTGAAACTTTGCACAGGAAACATTTTTTAGTGGATATTTACTGTTTTCTGTCATGTATTCTTTAAGAAAGGAATGAATTACATCAATACAAAATTACGTTATGTTGCTGCAAGGGAACTCAGTCACAGGTTTCAATTTTGGAGATGATGATATCCACCCTTCGAAAGACAGTCTGAAAAAAAAAAAAATATATATATATATATATATATATATATATATATATATATATATATATATATATATATATATATATATATCAATATTTTTTTTTTGTAAAGAAGCTTTAATGAAAGATCACTTCCAGGTTCCACTGCATCCGTAGTTGGTGATGCATTGTGAGAGCAGTGGTAGTGACCATTGCAGGAGCAGCAGAGGTGACAGTAGCCTCTGGTCTTTCAGTGATCCCACCCTAAAGCTAAGACTGATACCAGTGTGAAATATAGGCTAATTTTTATTTATTATCAATTGAATACACCACAGTCATGGGTAATTCTACATGAACTTGGTTGGTGTGTAAATTAATGTAAATATCTATTATTCCATCATACACCCTACTTGATATTTGATACTGCAATTTACACACACACACACACACACACACACACACACACACACACACACACACACACACACTCATGCACACACAATTGTTGCATCATTTTATTGTTCATTAACATTGAGAGGTATGTGTTGGTGGTGTATGTGCTTCTTTGCCTTACTGCCACAGGCTCTACACAAGCACTTTTCATTCATTTGATTTATATTCATGCTCCGGTGTAATGTCACACTCATTATTAGTCAAAATGCTGTGAAACTTGGAGAATTACTTCAACGCTTGATTAACTTTCAACTTTTAAATTCATACTTTCTTTTACAGAATAATGCTAAACATTTTAAAAACATTCCCTTTTCCTTGAAGGAGAGTTCAAGTTCACAAGCAGAACAAATTTAGATCCTGCAAATGATTTGAAATCCATAGAAAGCTTCTTCAAAACAGCTAACGTTAATAATCAGAAAAGATAGGGATAATGCAAAGACTTGTGTACACTGTCTATTATAATGTTCAGTGTACCAGTGTAAAGAAAGGTTTGTGGATGGACACTTACAAGTTGGAATATTTTGGAATGCATGAAACTATGTAATGTATGAGTGGCATTTAAATAGGAATTCTATCGGGCATTTTTATCTTTTAAATCAAAGAACTTGTTGAAATTCTTAAGTTGATAGCATTTGTTGAGTGTTGTTCACCCACTCATCTTTATCTTACTGATCTCCATTTTTGTGTTATACTTTAGAAATATTTTGATGTTCCTTATATTTGTTTTCCTTTAACTTTCACACTCCTCATCCTTGTGTTGTTTTCCTGCTTTATTAGTTGTGTTTTATTTTGAATCTGTATTTTTTCATCTGGTACTTAAAGCTTAAATAAGTAGAATCACTTGTCCTGCAGCAGTGAGTGATGAAACACCACATTGGCATCAAGGCCAGACCAACTACCAATGAAACAAACAATGCTCATCCTTAAATGTAAGGGGCTACACCTTTTTTTTTATTACCTCCACCCACCAAGTTGAGCAAGAGGTTATGTTTTGATTTTATTTGTTAGTTTGTCGGTATGTTAGCAACCTCCTGACAGCACCATACATCACAATCTCATGAAACTTCATCATCAATACCCTTGTCCTAAATCTCAAATCCATTATACTTTGAAAGGTAGAGGTCAGGGATAATTAAACATCTCCATTAGTATTCCCATTTGGCATCACTTTGGGGGCAACCAACACAAAGCTGGACTCTTACCTACAGGATTTTCAAATATTCATAACTGTCAAAATGCACAACAACTACCTAAAATATCCACTCCATTAATTCTTTAAATATTAATGACAAAGGTCAAGGTCAAGAAAAATGTACGAATATCATCAGTAGTGGTAGAGGTGCCAGTGGTCTACTGAGTGACCTTCTAGTCTTATTTTCGTGAACTGCATAACCTCCATCATACCAAATAATTTTTCATACAGGGAGGGAGGGTGAAGCAGAGCTGCCAACCCTTCTGTTCTAGATTCATTCTTAGCACAGTGCCCAAGATTTTGTAGTCAGTTTGCACCTTCTCTGGAACGTAAAGGGCATCAATTTTCTCTCTCATTAGAGGTTAATTGACGAAGTACTTCCTTTGGCACTAATATACCTGAAAAAATATCTTTATTTATCTATATGCTAGGCTGTTATCTCCCTAAAGGTACGCAAACACATAAATATGCACTCCTCTCACTGAGCCATAGGCCCCCATAGGAAAAAAAAAGTATGTCCCACCCAAACACTGTGCATCATAAGAGATGCGCAAATCGGAACGAGGGCGTAGGTTATATTACAAATGAGTCCCAGGTTATTGTTTTTATATATATATATATATATAAAATATATATATATATATATATATATATATATATATATATATATATATATATATATATATATATATATATATATATATATATATATATTGTAACGTCCCTCTCTACTGTAGCAACTTTTAGATCATTTATGGAAGTTTAAGGGAAGGAATCAACCACAACAGGGAGTGCGTCACAGATTAAAGATGGTTCGGCTTGAAACAACCATTTCATAAAAATAATTATTATTTTAGAACACCAAGAAAATAACACAACACTTGATTCTGAGCATGAACTAAATCGCAAAGTTATAGATCCCAAGTTCCACCGATAACACTCAATTTACACACAAACACACAATGACAAACAAACACTGAATAAATGGCACATAAACACAACTTGCCCATTAATCAGAAGAAAGCAGCAACATAGGTAATCCAGTTGAGTCCCCAACCACGCCCTTCACAACACTTTGGGAGAGAGAAAAGACCTCGATGTCTAGAGAGGATGAGACTGCCGGACCATTGCAGCGCAGGGCCTTATATACAATAGGAATGAAGCCCGGCGTGTGAAGAGTTGAAGCTTCGGAAAGCTTCGGGTTAGTGATTGGAGATTCGACTGCTTCGAACACCCACAAGGATTATAATAATAGTAACAAATACACAAAATTACCTATCAATATTAACAATTTATGATACAATTAAATAGAACTGACGGGGGCATGACAATATATATATATATATCATAAATCGTTGGCGCCAGTAGGCTTTTTTATGGAGGCACAGATGGATTTGCCTCTGCCTGTTATTTGGCGTAGGTTTTTAGATTTCTTATAGTGATGCCTCAAAAGTTTACGTTCTCGCTTGAATATGTTGAAAACGAAGAAAGGCTAATTGCTGCTAAAGCCTCAAATGCATATAACGTTATAAGTCTCGTCTGAGGACAGTATGGCAGCAATTTAGGAAGTCTTTGGCTACTCGGCGGTGATATCAAATAATGACAAGTAGCCAGCGGATATCAGTGGATCGAACCCAGGACTCTAGGTTGTCATGCCCGAACGCTAACCACTGTACCACCCTTATTGCTTCATATTTAACTCGCACCCTCTCCCTCCCCACACCTGACATGATCTAAGAGTCGCACCAGATGCGCGAGAACCTCCTCCAGAGGTTGCCAAGACTGCATCATTAATCATGCACTCACCACTGCTTTCCATTCACTTTTATCATTCACCACTGCTTTCCATTCACTTTTATCATGTACAATCATCCTTTTTTGCTCCACAGACATTCCTCTTTCTTTCATTCAACGCCCTTTTCACACTGAGAAAATACGACAGATTATGAAATAAGATATTTCATCTTCATTCATGCCTTCATTATAACATGAAGCTATGTATTCATAATTATTTTAGGTTTTATTATAACAATAAGGTATGGATCATAATGGATGTACTTTTCACATTCCACTTTTAATTGTCTGACACACCATTGTTTACTTACACGTCTCCTTTGTTAAATCTCTACCATTAATCATAGATTTTATTGGATGTTGTGGAAAATTTTTTAATGAATTGCATTGAATGAGGTTGTGGATTTTATGCTGAAAATTTGTCTAATAATCAAAAGAAAATTTATCTTCATTTACTTCACCGTTATAAACTGGTCGAGTAAAGCTAAACATTATTCTTGTTTTGCTGGTAGTTTTGTTATTGTAATCATTTAAGATATATTGCTAGTCATTTACAGTTTTGCTTATAGCAGTTCTTTAGTATTATGTGGTTTACAGGTGACTTAATATAATTTTTAGATAATATATCTAGCTTATTAGATATCCAGCAAGCGTGTATTACTGTATTTCCTGAAAAATGAAGTTTTAAGGAAAAATATTGCCATATTTACGTATATATGTAAATTTTTTAATTGATATATATTCTAGTGTTATTACTTTTAAAACTTAAATCATACACCAGATGCAATGCAACTAATTCATTTGTACCAATTCCTCCTTATATCTCTCTATATATCTATAGTGTTTGACACGTTCCCTCCAGGAAGGTCTTACTAGGCCACGATTCCTCCTGATAGGTATAAAAAATTTTGTTATAAATGTTGGCCGACCAGATTAAGAAAGCAGGTCGTAAGTCAGTGACGGGAGAGATTGAGGGTACTGCCATGACCTCTTGAGTTGATGACGTCACAAGAGTAGACTGATTTTTAGGTTTTCAGTGCATTGAAATGTTGTTTATGTAGATAGATAGATTGTTATTATTACTATACGATAGGAGACCAGTGGTGTAGGGGTTAGCGCATTCACCTCACCGCTGAGAGGTCCAGGATTTGAATCCCGGGTCAGGCAAAGGTAATTTGTGCTTCTCCCCTTTCACGCTATAGTCCCAGCTTACCCAGCAAAAAGCAGGTTCAGTACCTAAGCCAATAAGTTCTGATCTTGCAATCCCAGCAGAAGCAGAAGGCAAGAAATCTTGCCCTCCTCCATATGTGATTGTCTCAACTACCCCCCTTTAGAGGATTGTCTGCCTGGAATATAGATAGATGAATAGATTATTATTATTTTTATTATTGTTATTGTTGCACAGAAGGAGTGGAGAGAGTAGTCTCTCTGAACTCTAAATGCCTTGTTTTTGCTACCCCCTTTTAATGGGTATTTAAACTAGGTATATAGATAGATTATTATCATTATCAGGCCCTGTTATGAAAGAGACCCTTATCCTCGGCCCCATTTCTCTGACTGACCTGACATGGGTTGAGCAGGATGCCCTTCTCTTCTCTTGGGGTTGAGGATTGGCACTTGCTCACAGCCGAGAGGTCCCAGGTTCAAAGCCTGGGTCATATGGAGACAATTTTGGCTTGTCTCCTTTCATACTTTTACCCCTGTACACCTTAAGTAACAGGATGTAAGCTGAGGAGTTATGACCTTACAGTCCCAGCAGAAGTGGAATTTATATATATATATATATATATATATATATATATATATATATATATATATATATATATATATATATATATATATATATATATATATACACACACACATTAAAAGAGCACCGGGCCAAGGGAAAACAAAAACACGTTAAAAAAAAATCCCGCTTGTCGCCAGACCCTGTAAAGAGGACAGTAGGAGAAAAGAAGCAAGGGGTCAAGGTCCAGTTAACATTAGAGGTGTCTTGACACTCTTTTGAAAGAGTTTAAGTCATAGGCAGGTGGAAAAACAGACAAAGGAAGAGAGTTCCAGAGTTTACCAGTGTAAGGGGTGCATTAGAAAGATTGACATAATAAGGATGAGAAGAAGTAGAAAGTCTTGTGCAGCGAGGCCGCGGGAGGGGTGGAGGCATACAGTTAGCAAGTTCAGAAGAGCAGTCAGCATGAAAATA
>JAPQNM010000004.1:10543423-10638423 GCA_029783475.1 Metacarcinus magister
CACCCACCACCACCACCACCACCACCGACCCACCCACCACCACCACCGACCCACCCACCACCACTGACCAACCCACCACCACCACCACCACCACCACCACCGACCCACCCACCACCACCACCGACCCACCCACCACCACTGACCAACCCACCACCACCACCACCACTGACCCACCCACCACCACCACCAACGACCCACCCACCACCACCATCACCACCACCACTGATCCACCCACCACCACCACCATCACCACTGACCCACCCACCACCACCACCACCAACGACCCACCCACCACCACCACCACCACCACCACCACTGACCCACCCACCACCACCACCATCACCACTGACCCACCCACCACCACCACCACCAACGACCCACCCACCACCACCACCACCACTGACCCACCCACCACCACCACCACTACTACTGACCCACCCACCACCACCACCACCACCACTGAACCGCCCACTACCATTACCACCACCACCCAAGGTACGTTACATGATACTCGTTAAGCTGTTCCCTTCAAATAGTAACAGTTCATCCGTTCGGTCATATTTAAGCTCACACAAACTTAATCAAGATTATTAACTTTCCCTCACGCAGCCAGGCATCGCCTTACCTTAGCCACATTCTAATTGTCTCAGCTTAACTACTTTCTACTTAACTACTTAACTTGCTACTTAACTTTCTACTTAATTACTTAACTACTGTTCTGTCAGCTCCCTGCCCATTGGAGCTGCCGCAGTACTGGACCGATTGCTACGGCAGGTATTACAGGTGAGTGTATCGGTAATGTGGTACACTACAGCCTCCAACGAACATTATTGATTAGAACACATAGTTTGATGAAATTCCTGCCTCTTAGCCGGACGCACACATCACCCAGATAGACCTCAGTGCCGCCTGATGCAATGTCTTGTATCTTTCAGGTGTCAGGACTGTTTCGTGACATGCAAGAGATGGCATGTCCACCGCCCGCCTTCGAATGCTACTGTAGGCTACCTCGCAAGTCACGTGTGCAACGCTGTGAAGTGAGTTGCGTAGTGCGAAGTACAGTCGAGGCAATGACTTATTGGTTCAAACTATGACAAGTTCCTATATTAAGAAAGTTTCATATCTCTCTCTCTCTCTCTCTCTCTCTCTCTCTCTCTCTCTCTCTCTCTCTCTCTCTCTCTCTCTCTCTCTCTCTCTCTCTCTCTCTCTCTCTCTCTCTGTGAATCAATATTTGAGTATTATATTCATTCCTATGGTGGTGGCTTGTCCTCTCCAGAAGTTAGGGTCGGTGTCTTCTAACAGACCGTATGTCTTCTTGTATTTTCTTTCTGTCTTCTATATTCTGTCCAAGGGGGGTAATGGAATAAAGACCCGCTTACCCTTGTCCTTTTGTGAGGCAGTCGGCTGCTGGCCTATGGAATCCTACTATCATAGCCACACCATCAGGGTATATGGTTTGATATTCATTCCTAAAGGGAAGAAGAACAAAACATGTTTATAGCTCCTACATTTGATTTAAGAGATGCATTGCATGACAGTCGAGATGCATCCTCTATATATTCTACAAATATCTTGTTGATAAACTAAGGAACCAAATGCATTATATCACAAAAAATCACAAACGTTACATCACAAATATATACTTGTTTTAATGGTTTGTGTTCTTACCTCCTCAACAGCCTGGACTACAGTAAACCAGGAAACTGCCATAACGTGCACCGATGGGTATGGGGCAGCGTAGGGCATCGCCGACACCCGCGGCCACACCACAGTTGGCCGTGGAAGAAGCGGCGCATTTTCTAGGTCGCGGCAGCAGCGCGTGCATGGGGTTTGGTGGAGAAAAAACGACCTTGTACAGCGGCATACCACATCCTGGAACGACCTTGATTTTTTCCCACTCTTTTGTATTGCTACTTACAAATGTAACGCTGTGATTCTGTTGTGCAAGTTACACCTTGACCCACAACGTTGGACAAGACAATGTTTCAGTTGTAGCCTATATTTTTCTCTGTGAAAATGCTCTTCAGTGTGGGATACTACTGATGCTATCAATGATGATGATAGTGATGATAATTCGAAATGGGTTGTATACACACTACTTAATTTTCAATGCTCGTGGGTCTTCTGTTGTCAACCTTTCTGCGTCGCTGTCAGAAGACACGATTCGAAGTTCGATGTTCTGACTTTTTTCTCACTTTTTTATTATCCAGAATCCATCAAAGTGTGGGTGTTGCATCAGAATGTTGTATACGAGGAGGAATATTCCCCATGATAAAGCATAACTCTTGTGTTAGTTCTATGAATATTGAAGGCTTTTGATAGAATATATAGCACAAACTCTGTTTTTTCATTTGATTGTTTATGCAGTTGTTTTAACCACAATAATACGATTATAAGATGGGAACTACTCCTGTTTCAATAATTTATTTGGTCAAGACCCTACTCGTCTTGGCGGTGTTGATTGAAAGCATTTCCACTATCACTCGGAGTCACCAAGCTTAAGGATAGTAATTATTCTCTCTTTAAGGAGACACCTACTCCTCTTTAGACACTATTGTCAAATAATTAAAAAAGGAGCCCAAGTAATGACGTCACTCCAGTTCCAAACAAACATTGGCTTTACTTTTATTGTTACATAATAATGTGTTGATAATCGGTGTTGTAAGCATATTGTACCCCTCGCCCTCGCTCCCGCCTTACTGCCTTGCCTTATTGCGTATACATCGTAGGTCTATTATAATCCCTATGTGAAATATAAAAAATTAGATAAATTGAAATAGATGAGTAAATAGCAAGCGTGGAATCAAGGATTATATACATCTGTTAATAATCCTTGAACGGAATAGATGGCAAAATTTTAAATCTTCACCATAATGGCGTCTGTTTATGTCTGCGTCTTGCGCTGCATCTCGTCCAACTCCCTACTTTTGGTCATAGAGAACATTTGAAATCTTCTATATTAACATAACCTAACATAACCTATATTAACCAAACCTTAACCTACATTGACAAATAACAGACCCTTGTTCAAGCCAAACTAAACTTTATTTATTTTTTTCGAAGAGGTCTCCCAGAAAATATTGAATATCTCACAAACTAAGAATTTGCGACGGAAATGTAATTAAGAAAACCTTCTAAAAATGCATCAGGTAATGCAAAAATATAACCCTAAATTCTCTAGAGCATTCTGGTGAAGATGTAAAACAATACCGAATAGATATATATGCGCCGCACCGTCAGCTGCTGTCACGCCTAGGCCCAGGCCAAGGCCAAGGCCAATAATCCGTCATTCAATTCAACAAAAATGGCAACTAGAGGCTGTACCATCACAGCCTGCACGGCTCCATCAAATTCCCAAGAAGAACAACAACAACAACAAAAATGGCAAGATTACCATCCCTTAAGAAGGCTCGCGGTGCCAATTTCTCCGACGCGGAGATGCTGACCATTGTAGAAGAGGTGAAAAGGAGTGAGCGTGTTATCATGGGAAAACTGGACAGGACTGTGACTGCCTGAGCAAAATTTATTGCTTAGGAAGAGGTCACGAACTGCGTGAACTTGGTCAACAAAGTTAGTCGTAATCTTGACGATGTCAAGAAAAGATTTAAGGAAAGGAAGTCCGTGATGAAGAAGAAGGTAGCCAAACAAATCCAGAAAATGAATCAAACAGGTAAGAATAAAATGTGTTCATACATCTCGTTTCCACTTTATGATGTAATTATATCACACAATCAAGAATGCTCACACACCATGGGCAGCAGCCAGCAACACCATACCTGACCAAATAACCTACCATAAGAGAAAAACAATTTACAGCGGCGGACTCTCAAGTTGGCCCTGACGATTGACGTCTAAACAACAAGACAAAATACATATTTTCCACTAACTTTCAACCCTCTTGAGATATTGTGTTAAAATCACCATTAAAAGTGCAAAATAAAGCCTTCTGCCCTTTCTTTTTTCTCCTTCCCTACATACTATACATAGTGTACTCAACACATCTGTGAAGGTTTCAGGCGGGGGAACCATTATTTACCTCGCAAAACGTCTTTGAAGTTATGTTAGGTTGGTTAGGCTATGTTAAGTTATGGTTAGGTTAAGGTTGTTAGGTTAGGTTACGGTTATGTTATGATTAGGTTAAGTTAGGTTAGGTTCGGTTATAAAAAAATTTTACATTTTATTACCCAAAAGGGTAAATCTTACTATTAGCATCTCACGGATCACCAAAATATTGACATAGGTGATAAGGTATGTAATGTACATCACGTTTGTGGTGGTTTTATTTGGGGGACGGCCTTAGTTGGCCACAGAGGCTCTTTAAAAATCTGGTAGGTGCCTCAAAGTCCACACAGATGTTGAGTTATGGTTAGGTTAAGGTTGTTAGGTTAGGTTACGTCAACATCTGTGTGGACTTGGAATTTGAGGCACCTACCAGATTTTTAAAGATCCTCTTTGGCCAAACTAAGGCCGTCCCCGAAATAAAACCACCACAAACGTGTTGTACATTACGTACCTCATCACCTATGTCAATATTTTGGTAATCCGTGGAGATGCTATTAGTAAGATTTATCCCCAAAAGTTAGGGTTCCCAACCTTAAATTTTTTTTTCTGGATTTGGGTAATAAAATGTAAAAATCTTTTATAATCGAACCTAGCTGAACCGAACCTAACCTTACTTAATCTAACCATAACGTAACCGTAACCTTAACCTAACCATAACTTAACATAGCCTAACCAAACTAACATAACTTCAAAGACGTTTTGCGAGGTAAATAATGGTGACCCCCGCCTGAAACCTTCACAGATGTGTTGAGTACACTGTAAATGTTAAAACAAAAATATAATTTGTTTTAACATTTTCAGTTGTATGTAAAGTCATACAATATATGTACATACTTCTGTTTTGAATGCCATATATTATAGTAAAGTTTGCTTGAGTTATGTGTTCCTTAAATTAATTATACTAAGGATATAATACTTTTTTCCAACAGTCAAGCTGCTGCTGGAGGGGTGAGGTCCACCTGCTGACCAATAATGACAACACAACCTGCTGCTGCAGAGGCTAGTCACATACTCCTTGCCTCACCCTCACCACCATCAACCAGCAGACCAGTCACTTTAGCAGGTACTTACCTATATATATATATATATATATATATACACACACATACAGTAGAGCCCCATTTAGAGCAGGAGAGGCACTTATGGAGACTCTTTTGGCACTGAAGGAGGTCATATCTGCACAAAAGTAATGCTTTTATGTGTATTGATATTGCTTTCCGTAGTCCCCAGCTGCTCTACACACACCTCAATGGCAGATGCATTGAAGCCGCTGCTGCCTTCACATATAGTACTGCATAAACAGTAAGATATACAAGTTTCTTTACAAATTACGTTTTCCATTATATAAAAGGTGATTTATCATGGTATACAAGTTGATGATAATAGCACATCACAATTGCATGTTGTGTGTTTTCCTCCGTGACTCCACGGTGCCAGGCATTTGGATGCAAGGCCAGAATTATTCCCAGGTTTATGATAACCCAATAACGTCAATAATATATTTACTATGGGCATACACCCTATATTGTCCCCTTACGTAGTTCATTTCCACTGCACAAATTTTTGACTACTGTTCTGCATTATATGTCCATATTTGTGATGCATATGTCAGAGTAGGGAGGATAATACTATATTTTATACCCCTCAGCTTTCGAACCAAACTTTACACTATTGCCTTCCTTCCCATGTCTACATTCAACAAACTATCAAAGTGCCTCTTCTAGAGTCCCTTGACCCCCCTCATTTCCTCAAACGAGCACTCCATCCTCCCTTCTCATTCTCCCAACACCACTCTCTCTTTTGGCCTCTTTTCAAGGTAGATTCTTGTTTTCCTGGTAATTCACGCTTTACTTCTTACCAAAATCTTCATCCAAACTGTACCTACTTTCCTTAATTAACCTCTTGATTTAACTCTCTCTCTCTCAGCGCCTCTTGCTTTTCTTTATCTTAATCTCCTTATGTAGTTTGTTGTTGTTTTTGTAGGACACACACACACACACACACATTCTTTGCAACATCTTTCTGTAAGCCCTCTTGTCCCGGACCGACTCTTTAATCTCCTTTGTCCACCAAGTACTGCCTTTCCTTCCACTCTTATACATTCTTAATGCCCAACTATTTCCCTATTACAAGAATCAACGATCCTTCCAACACTTCAAATACATAATTTACTTTAGACTCATCCCCTATTTCAAGTCTTTTGTTCCACTTGCTAAATCCTTACAAATCTTTCCTCTCACATTTCTCCCAAACTCCCATTTTGTTCTGATCCTCACTTTTGCCAGTACAGCCAAGTAGTCAGAGCCACTGAACATTCCCCTTACCACCAGCGGGATCAGAAACTATAGATAGATGGATGGATAGATTGATAAACATCTCTCTGCATAAATGAACATTAGGTACTCACCATTCTCATTCACTCCATCTACCCTCCATTTACAAACCACATACATCTCCAACTTTTGCATTCATATCCCCCAGCATAAATTTATTTGAATTTGCTACAATAAACTGTCTTATTTACAGCATGGCAGACAACACCACCATTCATGACTTGGACTTGCTGGATGTGGCAGAAGTCCGGGGAAGAGGAAATCACCAGCAGTGCCTCTTTCAGCAACATATCTACTGTGTCTTCTGAGAACGAATTTTGGGCAAGTTTTGTTTGTGGAAAAATACCTTTGATGCATTACTCCTGGTTTCTTGTTGCATGTCTCTCTGTGCTGGCTATCAGAATAGGTTTAGGAGGTTAATATTCTTTGTTTTATAAATGTAGTGTGTATAGTAATGCAGGCTTGGGGCATAGAGTTAGATGAACGTAATGTATCAGATAACCTTAGCGGCAGTGTTTTATTGCCTTGTTGACTTGCAGACTGTGCTGCCAGATGAAATTATGAAACTTACATGGCTCAAAAGAAAATTTACAGCCATCTGAAGTAATTCATTAGATCAAAAGCATTATCCATCCATCTGTATACACAGCTTATATCCCTTTTAAGGGGTTTAGTCAAGGCAAGGCATCACACGTATATCCACATGCATTCTCTCACATCTTTACCTCTTGGGGAGAGTGAACTGATTCTCACTGTACCACGCTGTGTGAGGGTCAGTCTCACAGCATAGTCTAGTGATAGTGGTCGTCTACATCAGGGCTCACAGAAGGAATGGTTTGTCCCTGCCACATCAATTCAGATTGATCTCCCTACCCTGCAGCTGACCCGATCTAAATTACTGATCAAACCAGTTGCAGTAGAGCCTGGGGAGCCCATTACCACCAGTATCTTTGTTAAAATAATATATATATATATATATATATATATATATATATATATATATATATATATATATATATATATATATATATATATATATATATATGCTGTGGAAATTATTTATGTGAGAGGAGCATGTGGCGTGACAAGGTGGGAGGGATAGTCAGGGCCGGCCCGGCCCTAGCAAGTGCAGGGCCCAATGCAAAAATCCATCTTACTGTCATTTAGTGCAGTCAAACTAATACAAAACAATACAAACTGAGGTATATAAATGCCAATGTAGTTGTCATAGTTTTGATGAAAAATGCTCTTCTCCATCCTTGTCAACCCTCCTCCCCTCCCTCCTCATCCACTCAACACCACCTATTCTCTCCTTTCCTCCCAATCCTCCCTTCTCACCTCCCCTTCCCTTGCTGAAGAGCAAGTGTTTTACAGACCTCATGACGTATGAGTGACGTCATCCCCACGGGGCCCAATGCAGTTGCATTGGTTGCATTGGCCTAGGGCCGGCCCTGGTGATTGTAATACAAGTGTGTATGAACGATGTAGTATGGGACTTTGTGCAAAGGGAGTGAAGTGTGGTGTAGTGGAATTTGGAGAATTAACGAATATCAGTGGTAGCAGCAACAAAGGTATTTGCACTCTACTGAGTGCCCCAATAGTTGTTTATTGTATTTTCCTGATATGAGACTGCTACTGATGGTCTACATATTCCAAGTGACTAACATTTGTCTTTCTTTCAGCTGTGATGGAGAGCACCTCACTGGATGGAATCATCTGTGTGTAAATGAGCTTCCAGCAACCAAAAACAGGTATCACACCACAATCGGTAATAATATCAGTGGCTTTGTTCCTAATGTTTTATGAGACTTTCAAAAGGAATGAGGAGTTCCTTTGAAGACATATACAATGTCAGCAATGCAGGTCTGCCTCTTGCTGGTGTCACCATCACCTTGCTGCTGCTGTTGTAAATTTATCTAGACAAATAATTTATGAACATTTAGTTTAATTACTTTTTGTCAATACTGAAGGTGATTTGTAGGAATGAAACAAGTTAAGGAATTTTAAGTGTTTATTTACACAGGTCAACAAAAAACTCTCCCAAAGTAGGACCATACCCTTCAGACAGGGTGTGTATATATATATATATATATATATATATATATATATATATATATATATATATATATATATATATATATATACCCTGTCTGAAGGGGATGTATATATTCAATTTCAAGTTATATATATATATATATATATATATATATATATATATATATATATATATATATATATATATATATATATACCCTGTCTGAAGGGGATGTATATATTCAATTTCAAGTTATATATATATATATATATATATATATATATATATATATATATATATATACCCTGTCTGAAGGGGATGTATATATTCAATTTCAAGTTATATATATATATATATATATATATATATATATATATATATATATATATATATATATACCCTGTCTGAAGGGGATGTATATATTCAATTTCAAGTTATATATATATATATATATATATATATATATATATATATATATATATATATATATATATATATATATACCCTGTCTGAAGGGGATGTATATATTCAATTTCAAGTTATATATATATATATATATATATATATATATATATATATATATATATATATATATATATATATATATATATATATATATATATATATACCCTGTCTGAAGGGGATGTATATATTCAATTTCAAGTTATATATATATATATATATATATATATATATATATATATATATATATATATATATATATATATATATATATATATATATATATATATATATATATATATATATATATATATATATATATATACCCTGTCTGAAGGGGATGTATATATTCAATTTCAAGTTATATATATATATATATATATATATATATATATATATATATATATATATATATATATATATACCCTGTCTGAAGGGGATGTATATATTCAATTTCAAGTTATATATATATATATATATATATATATATATATATATATATATATATATATATATATATATATATATACCCTGTCTGAAGGGGATGTATATATTCAATTTCAAGTTATATATATATATATATATATATATATATATATATATATATATATATATATATATATATATATATATATATATATATATATATATATATATATATATATATATATATATATATATATATATATACCCTGTCTGAAGGGGATGTATATATTCAATTTCAAGTTATATATATATATATATATATATATATATATATATATATATATATATATATACCCTGTCTGAAGGGGATGTATATATTCAATTTCAAGTTATATATATATATATATATATATATATATATATATATATATATATATATATATATATATATATATATATATATATACCCTGTCTGAAGGGGATGTATATATTCAATTTCAAGTTATATATATATATATATATATATACCCTGTCTGAAGGGGATGTATATATTCAATTTCAAGTTATATATATATATATATATATATATATATATATATATATATATATATACCCTGTCTGAAGGGGATGTATATATTCAATTTCAAGTTATATATATATATATATATATATATATATATATATATATATATATATATATATATATATATATATATATATATATATATATATATATATACCCTGTCTGAAGGGGATGTATATATTCAATTTCAAGTTATATATATATATATATATATATATATATATATATATATATATATATATATATATATACCCTGTCTGAAGGGGATGTATATATTCAATTTCAAGTTATATATATATATATATATATATATATATATATATATATATATATATATATATACCCTGTCTGAAGGGGATGTATATATTCAATTTCAAGTTATATATATATATATATATATATATATATATATATATATATATATATATATATATATATATATATATATATATATATATATATATATATATATATATATATATATATATACCCTGTCTGAAGGGGATGTATATATTCAATTTCAAGTTATATATATATATATATATATATATATATATATATATATATATATATATATATACCCTGTCTGAAGGGGATGTATATATTCAATTTCAAGTTATATATATATATATATATATATATATATATATATATATATATATATATATATATATATACCCTGTCTGAAGGGGATGTATATATTCAATTTCAAGTTATATATATATATATATATATATATATATATATATATATATATATATATATATATATATATATATATATATATATATATATATACCCTGTCTGAAGGGGATGTATATATTCAATTTCAAGTTATATATATATATATATATATATATATATATATATATATATATATATATATATATATATATATATATATATATATATACCCTGTCTGAAGGGGATGTATATATTCAATTTCAAGTTATATATATATATATATATATATATATATATATATATATATATATATATATATATATATATATACCCTGTCTGAAGGGGATGTATATATTCAATTTCAAGTTATATATATATATATATATATATATATACCCTGTCTGAAGGGGATGTATATATTCAATTTCAAGTTATATATATATATATATATATATATATATATATATATATATATATATATATATATATATATACCCTGTCTGAAGGGGATGTATATATTCAATTTCAAGTTATATATATATATATATATATATATATATATATATATATATATATATATATATATATATATATATATATATATATATATATATATATATATATATACCCTGTCTGAAGGGGATGTATATATTCAATTTCAAGTTATATATATATATATATATATATATATATATATATATATATATATATATATATATATATATATATATATATATATATATATATATATATATATATATATATATATACCCTGTCTGAAGGGGATGTATATATTCAATTTCAAGTTATATATATATATATATATATATATATATATATATATTATATATATATATATATATATATATATATATATATATATATATATATATATATATATATATATATATATATATATATATATATATATATAACTTGAAATTGAATATATACATCCCCTTCAGACAGGGTATATATATATATATATATATATATATATATATATATATTATATATATATATATATATATATATATATATAACTTGAAATTGAATATATACATCCCCTTCAGACAGGGTATATATATATATATATATATATAACTTGAAATTGAATATATATATATATATATATATATATATATATATATATATATATATATATATATATTATATATATATATATATATATATATATATATATATATATATATATATATATATATTCAATTTCAAGTTATGTTTTGCTGTTCGAACAGACTTGTATTGATCAAGACTATCAACTTTACTCCAACTAACACTTTGATGGGTGTACATGATTACAAAGGTCAAAGTGTTAGTTGCAGTAAAGATGATAGTCTTGATCAATACAGGTGATCGTCTGTTCCTGCAGCAAAACATAGCTTGGTATTGTCAGTAGTTGGAGAGGTTGTGTCCTAGTAGACTCACTTATTTTCAGCCAGACACCACCTGAAATGGATATACTAACACCTGTCTGATGGTGCATACCTATTAAATCTAATCTCCCCTCTCTCTCCCCCCTTATCATGCCCCCCCCCCTCTCTCTCTCTTTCCAAAGCATGTTTCACGTACCACAGCCTCCCACAAAAATTATCTCGCATGCCCACACATGACCCAACCAGCTAACCAGATGTGACAGAACTTTCAATCGAGGCTGCATCTCCATTCATATTACGTAGAAGCATTCTTCCTTGCCCCAATGACATCTCGTTTGCATCCTCAGCTGTCCATCCATTCCATTAATGTTCTTCCACTCAACCCCATACCTCTCATATTAAACCTATTTATCTTTTTCACCAATCATTCCTCACCCATTCTTTCTGCATGCCCAACACTTCCTGCTCTGCTCGACTAGCCAACTCTTTAACAATTTAAATTACCACTCAATCCATTCATGTATCAGCCTTCCTTCACAGCCATACTTCATATGTACACCTTTTTCAGCTATAGCCACGATTACTTCCTCATCCCACCATCCACACACCTGCTGCCATTCTTCCCCCACACCTACATTTTCCTACTCTTCCACTGCATTGCTCAACTGTTTCAGGGCTTCCTTTCACAGCCTCCTGCAAAGTATGTCACACCTTACCTTGCAATACGTTTTATGTACCACAGGTCTTCATATGATTTTTTCTCCTGCCACTACAGATGACATGCACATAGCTCGAAAGCAAGATGTGCTTTGCCTGTCAGAATTGATCTGGTCTGGTGGTGGTTGCTGCATTGACTTGAGGGACACCTCATTCTCACCAGCACTCAAGAACACTTGCCAGGACTTCTCACCTGAAAATAAACTTCCTTACAGAATTTTACATTTTTTTGTTACCTGTGATGAGGAAGATGACAATATATAGAGTGGATTAAAAGATAATTAAATAATTCCCCCCCACCACGAACTAAGATGCTATAAACAATATAGTTCTGCTATGCTTAACGAGAGCGCTATCTTCTGATCATGAACCGGACACTGTACCACAGCCACCCGCCTCCCTAGCAAGCAACATATCACTTACCACTTTCAATACAACAAATCATCTATAAAAATAAGTTCTGCTGTGGTCACATCTATCTATATTCCATGCTGTTATACCATAATGGTGATTAGCATGCAAACACAAACATACATACTCTAGTCCTTAGACCCCCATGGGAAAAGAGAAGTACATCCTGCCCAAACACAATATATATATACTTTTTTTTCCTTCTAGTAATTAAGTGTAATGATTCATATTTGCGCAGATACATTCCTAGGTGCTCCCTCAAGGATGGCCACAAAAGAAGTCTCCATACATGTTTTGTGGCAATGAAGGTACATACTAACTATAATTGACAAAATATCAAATTAAATTTCAGGCAAGTCTTTGTTGATATTGTCTGAAGTGAAGATTGCATTCACTGAGAGAACTTAATCATTCGAGGCGTCACACCAAATAACAGGTGAGGCAAGTCCATCTGTGCCTCCATATGCCTACTGGTGCCAACAGAAAAAAAGAAAGAAAGAAAAAAAAATCTTTCTATCTGCAAGAATTAGGAACTTCAAATGATCTATATATTAATAGTTGCTGTGAAACTTGAGAGAACAGGAAGGAGTCTAAATAATTACACTCGTTGCACCAATACTACACCACAACACCCCTATAGGACCATTCTACAAGACACAACCATCCACAGCCTCACACATCCCAAATCACTCTCAAATATGACCTCTCCACCACTTCCTACCATCTATCCCTCATGCTCCCATCCACTCCACAACACCCACCACCTCACCAAAGCTTAATCCGGACTTGAAATTGAAACTAGTGCCAGTTTCTTTACAGTGATTTCATGTAATATTATAAGGTATTGTATTGACAAAATAGTGTTACTCTGTTGGCAGTGAAATGTTATGACCAAATCATTACTTTTCTCCCAAATTTCCTCAGAAAAGTTTCAATAAATGTAAAACCGATATAAAAATTATGAGAAATGTTGCCTTTACTCTACTTGAGGCAAGGTAAAGATACATTAGGTTATGTTTGATTTTGAAATGCGCACTGCACAATTAGTCTCCTAACCGCTACAAAACAGTTCAGGGAATTAAAAAATAAAAACTTACCTCCTAAACCCACCCAAGGAGAAAGAAGGCATCTAACGATTTGTGTGTTAGTTAGGAATTTTTTTTTATATAATTCATGCCAGAAAAACTTTTAAATAGTTACCTTCCCTGCAACCAAACCCCATTAAACACTCCTCTTGGCCGCATGCCCATCACCACACACAAGCCCTCCTGCACTTAAATGTATCAGGTTACAGGACTTGACGACCCAGACTGTATCATCATTCACAGACAGGTCAGTCACTGGAGAACCGCTTTTGTGAGCCAATAGGTACTGACTATCTACAGTTCCTTGCATTCACATCCTTACACTGTGCCCTAGTTTCACCACCCAGGCTTCCATCATACCACTTTATGAACCATTCCAGTCTTCCTTCATTCCATGTGGACGTAAATAAGTGGAAGACTGACTTCCATTTACTCCGTTCCACAAGTTTCACTGATCTCACATTTCCACTAACCCTTCTCTGCTTCTGCCAATCATCTTCCATTCCCACACAATCTTAATACACTACTTCCCGCCACCCAATGTTCATAACCCACAAATAAACCTTTCATGCTAATCTTGTATCCTCCATTCACTCCAGCCTTACTGTATCGAGGGACCTTCAGGTGACTTTCCTTGAACGTGTATCATCTTGAGTTGGTTTTGCAGGCGAGAATACGCCTTGACTGTAATCAGAGCCGAAGGACTGTCTTAATTATACATAATATATCTATATATTATATATACACGTTTTTAACCCTACTTTTCACGTTTTAAAGGAATATTATCTATTTTCAACTTTTATGGCCTTTATTTCAATAACAGGTGAAATCAAAATTACATACATAAGCCGTGGGAGCCGTCGCCTTTACTCCAACACAAAATATCATACAACAACGCATTTGATCCAAATTTGTCAACACTATTGTAACTATTATGAATGCTCAACCTTTCCTGTCCTATTTCAGACAGATATGGCAGAAAATCTAGAGAACAAATTGACGTAACTGTTAGCCTGTAGTTTTGCTTTAACCGGTGGCTGCACCAAAAAGCAAACGTGCTTGCTTTTCGCCTGTTACTACCAAGCACATACATCAGCTGACACCAGCATCATAAACATGGAAAATATTATTGCTAGAACTTGGCCAAAATACTAAAAGATTGGTGAGGAAATTATATGTATGAAATTGAATTAAATAAATCTGGTATTGATACCCACCGATCTTTGAAAGGATTGCTCTGAGTATTATAAGGCGCCGGAACAAAAAGAGACTCACTTTGGTAACATCCACCAAGTCACCTACAAGTTTGCATAACTCAACTAGGACTTTGTTGTTACTACCCAGAAACACAATAGCGTTTCTTGTTACAACAAACCAAAAATAAACATAGTTATTTGGCCAGAATACCGAATGAATAACGTAGAAAATACTTAGAAATAAGGAATGAAGGGTTGCCAAGAAAAGGTGAATAATTCAACATACAAAATACGAGTTCGTAATGGAAAACCACACTAGGTTTTGAGTCCGATAAATAGCTTCAAGAATGTTACACATACTACTTAGCCTTTCTTAAAAGCCTAAGTGGAGGGATCAAAACATTGTATATATAGCTATTGCGCATTGCGTGTAGGGCATAGCAGCCTGCTGGTGCAGTGCAGATTGTTCACCATTAGCAGACTATCATATATTTTATTGAACTAAAAGGACTTTGATATTAATTAACATATTTTCATATATCTTGAAGACTAGTAGTAAAGTTTTCCTAATACTTAAATAATTACTCATATTAACACCAGTCTGTAACGAATGAAATCGGGAGCCAACATTCTTTCTAGAAGTCATTTTTTTTAGTGTTGCCTAATATACATTCTATCAGATATAGCAATGTATGTAAATGTGTTCTTATTGTATTACAGGATTCAAAGGTCATAAGTGCTCTGTATCAGATGTAAAGGGTAAAGACTGTAAAGTAATCTCCATGATTTATTGATGAAAAGTGAGTAGACGACTAACACTGAATATCAGCCTGGCGTCAACATTCAAAACAATGAAACCATGCAAACAAATCTCAAAGCAAGATGAAAATTTCCTTAATTCATGTTAACGCACAATGTTCCTACACTAACAATGCAGTGTTTGCTGCTACAGTTGGTTTCAAGTGCTCTCTAGGAATGTTACAACTGGCCACTGTTGGCAATACAAATCTTAGCATTGGTGCTACCATTAGGGGTGCCATAGCCCTCAACTTGACGGACCACATCCATGCCTTCCACAACACTGCCAAACACAACGTGCTTGCCATCCAGCCAAGATGTCTTGACAGTGCAGAGGAAGAACTGAGAGCCATTGGTATTAGGCCCAGCATTTGCCATTGACAGAATGCCAGGGCCAGTATGACGAAGGGTGAAGTTCTCATCACCAAACTTTGTACCATAAATGGACTTCCCACCTGTGCCATTACCAGCAGTGAAATCACCACCCTGACACATAAAATTGGGGATCACACGATGGAACGCGCAACCCTTGTACCCGAAGCCCTTCTCCCCAGTGCACAGAGCACGGAAGTTCTCTGCTGTCTTGGGTACGACATCAGCACGGAGCTGCAAAGAAATTCATCTTTTAGATTGTGAGCTAATAATGACATTACAGTACATAATGTCATACTTTAATCAACATTGTGCACATGTTAGAATATCTGAGCACTACAATCTAATATCATTCACCACTCCAAGACAATCCAGTTGTGGCCTTTATCACACTTTGGATGGCAAAATTTCAAATAATATCCCTGAGTTCAGAAAATACCATGTTAACAGAAAGCAAAGCACTTAATGTTATCACTTAATTGTATGAATTCAAAATAGCAGCATCTTTAATTTACATAACTGCCAATACATCTAGATTTATATCTCCTTACTTACATAAATACAATATGCAATCAAGATAATTATCATTCTCCAAAATCAAATATGCATGTATTCCACACGTTCTCTAATCCTAAACTTTGTAAACCTTAGTATAACTCTGCTTGCTCTCACGCTGTCCAGAATACAGCTCATTCGCAGCACATCTTCTGAAATTCATGTCCTTTTGATATCTGCCCTAAATTATGCCAAATGTGTTTTATAACTTGCCACACTCTTCGAAGCACCAATTGGAAATGTCATAGCTAACTCAACTCATCACTTCTGGCACCTGACAAAAATTATCTCCAGCAGTATTTTTCATCTTTACCTTCAATTTTACCCAGATACCATCACTGCTATATTTACTATTTGTAAAACTTACTTCATCTTTACCAAACCATTTGTTGAAAATTCAACACTAGCCTATTTTGAGCTTATCCCTACCTATATTATGCCTGTTAAGAAAGTTATTTGCTCTCTGGAAGGCTTATGATCCTGGGTCCCTCGTAGTATTCTCGCTCCTCTAAAAGAGTTCCCATGCTTGCACCTTACCAGGTCAAACTTGTTGTCTCTTGTCTATCCACATCAACCTTTCTACCCAGCAGGAAACTTGCCAACATTGAACTCGTTCATAAGATGGACAGCTCCAATCCTTCAAGCTACCAACCTATTGCTTTGATTTCCTGTTTTTTTTTTTTTTTAAAGTTTTCGTCTATCCTCAATAAGATGATCAAGCATGTATCTGTTCACAATATTCAATCTTATGTCCGTGTGGGTTCCACCAAAAAAAAAGTAATAATAAAAATAAACAAATAAATATAAAAATGATAAATAAACAAATAAACAAAAAACAAATCCCCTGGTGACCTTGTTTTCTTCACTGAATCTTCCTTACTTAGGGGTTTCAGCGAAATCCTTGTTACCTTAGACAATGACTTGACAAACTAGTATAGATCTTTTATTTCCAAACCTCACGGATTTTATCCATCTACCTGTAACCTCTCCTGCAGTATCACTCCACAAGACTTGGATGGATTGAGCAAAGCTAAGTTACCTATGAATATATATATATATATATATATATATATATATATATATATATATATATATATAAATTAAATAAAATATAAAAAAAAACTTAATACTGGATCCATGAAGTAATATTATATGGACCCGACACACCAGTAATTTTAAACCCTGCAATAATACTAATTTGCATAGTCAGGTTCCTGCATTTTTTTTATACTACAGCAGAAAAAAAGGTGACCAGAAGTTATTTCCTTTCCAGCACGTTCCTTTGCACTAACAACTATTGACAAGCCCACAGATTAGAGCACTCAATAAGATTCTACGACTCTGTCCTATGGAAACTATTAACAACTTTACCCACCACCGATAATAATACTAGGCGTATGGAAAGTTAGGAATCGTAGTTAATGTTGTTCCACAGAATTAAGATTTTGCACAACCCTAAGAAAAGTTCTAGTGAGGCTATGCTTGTATTGGTTGAGAGAGAGAGAGAGAGAGAGAGAGAGAGAGAGAGAGAGGGGAGGGGGGGGAGAGGAGAGGGAGGGAGGGAGGGAGGGAGGGAGGGAGGGAGGGAGGGAGGGAGAGAGAGAGAGAGAAAAAAAAACTCCGTAACGGAAACTCCGTAAACTGGTTTATTAAGGGTTAGTAATCCCAAGTACAATAACCCCTTAACTTAGTAGTAAACCCCTCCAGACCCCCAACAAAACGTTATCCTTAAACTCACACATTTATACAAATATATTATACATAATATATCTAGGTATGATAAATTTATTTGTATATATATATATATATATATATATATATATATATATAATATAAATATATATATATATATATAAATATAAATATAAATATAAATATATATATATATATATATATATATATATATATTTATATAAGCAAACCGGAATTTTTTTTGTGCAACTATGAAGCTAATTGACCGAGTCATTATAATATATACTTCTACAAATATATTTTACATAATATATTTATCTATGATATATTTGTTTATATATATATATATATATATATATATATATATATATATATATATATACATAAATCAATAAATATATATATAAACAAATATATCATACATAAATATATTATGTAAAATTTTATTGACCCAAGTGTAATGGCAGGTATATTGACGTGGGCGCGGTGTATTTAAAACAAATTAACCCATATCTTAGCACGTCTAAATTTACTTGGATAGCTCGCACTCAGGTTAACGATTATGGATGTTTGTGTGGAAGTGACAATTAACCCAAAATACAGCAGTATAACTAACACAAGATCTACACCTTCCCACGAGTCCTTACAGATGGTTGTGGAGGAATGGTGAGGCTTAACTTCAAAATGAGGATTGTACGCCGGGAATAAAGGGTGTAATCAATCAATTCACAAAGGATTGGTTTAACATGGACATAGTAATTGTTGCAATAACCCTATCAACTTCACAGGTACCTACAAATTACGAATATACTTGTCCTATTAAAGTTAAATTGGGATAGGAAAGCAGCCTCACATCAGCCCATCCTATAATAGTATCACGGCCATGACAGCTCCAGCCGCCCATTCTGCACCCAACACTCCCTATCACCTAACATACTAACCAAGGCCTCCATACACCATGTGCTTGCATTAATAAATAGCTATGGTTGTCGCTGCACCACCGTGTCCCTTTAAGACCGGCATTTTGACAGTTACTTGACACGAGTCTTGTTTCACTAAAATAGAACTATACAGCAGTTATCATCACAATTTACCTCCATAACAATCCTGCCGAGAGGCTTGCCATCGGCAGCGATGTCGAAAAACACCTGTGGGTTGGCCATGATGAGCAGGTATGGACTGTGAACTGAGGGAAGACTGCACTCCTTGATGCCTCTGTAGTAAAGGGCGCGAAGAGCCGCTGCCGAGCTGGACACGCGCGGAATGATCTTTGTTCGTAGGGTGGGGGGGGAATTTTTCTCTCTCTCATGTGACTGATTGAAATATACGTTACATATTGATTAAGTGATAATACATGATTGATTAGTTCACACAAAAAAAAAATTGGAATCAATCAGTAGTTATTTAATCTAGATCGATCGTGGTACTACTTTGAGGGGCGGAAGAACGTCACACGGCAGTAGTATGGAAAATTCCACTGCTCCTCCCGCATATTTCCTACAATAAATTGTGGGTAACAGTATCATATTATTTTGTATGTTTTTCCTAACACGTTAATAATGAAAAGTTATGTGTACTAGTCTTCAAATTAATTGATGTTAAAAATATAAACGATACAATAGGTGTTTGGGTCCACACCACACCCTTCCGACCAATGAGGAACGAGAATCACCACGCCAATACTTGCGATGGAGTGTGATTGGCTGCTGAAGGAGCGGTAACTTAAAGGACAAACTGAGCATTAATTATGAACTTACTCAGATTTATCAGGAAGTGTCTCACTTTTATTGATTTATTGAAAAAATTGAAAACGCTAGACACACAACATACCAACTAAGGCTCGACATTCCTTGAAACCTTCCATCATTAGAAGGACTTGTTTCTAACAGAAGTATATTGATTCAAAGCAAGAACCTCTTTACAAAGCCCCCATTTATCCTTCCTTTTCAGATTTCAAGTGATTATATTAATAAGTGTTTCCTACGTTGAATCATAATCACCACTGACAAGAAAAATAGGGAAAAATAGATGGATAAGATTTATTAAATCAAAGCAGCCTGGCCTGTTTCCAAATCAAATCAATCAATCAATCCGTGCTATATTACTTCGTTATTAATTAAGCCAGGTAGTTAATCACATGTAGGTTTATATTACTTACATGTGACTTTTTTTTATTACTCTCTCTCTCTCTCTCTCTCTCTCTCTCTCTCTCTCTCTCTCTCTCTCTCTCTCTCTCTCTCTCTCTCTCTCTCTGTGGTGTGAAGGTATTGAAGACTCCGATTACAAAGTATAGGTATATTGAACTTTCACATAGCCGCTCCAAGACAGAAGGGATCGAGGCCAGCAGAATCTCAATATCCATCCCGCTAAACTTACTGACAGCTGACATTACACACAGGTTGAATTATTGATCGATTGATAGATATAAACTTAAGTATGTAAATAATAGGCAACAGATATTGGATACAACATAAAACGCAAATAATTACATATGCATTGTCACGGAATGAAAACATTAGTATGCAATCAAGCAAATTGTCTGATATTATCATGCCAGAATAATACACATATTTAGTAAGTTAGTAACCTCATTTAACAGTCAGATCACAACACGAATTACATGAAGAGAAGTAGATTATTATCTTCCCTTCCTGCACTACCAGTTTTTTCTCTATATAATTTGCATGATCCTATCAATATATACAGACTAATTTGACGTATCATAATTCAAGTCTTATTATCATTCCTACACTATATTCCAGACTTTATTATTAAAATGTCACCATGCCAACAGTGGTATGACTCAGGAGGACAAAATGTCGATCATGTTATCTGGAAGGAGGCAACTGGTATTACATGCAGAGAGCGGACGGTTGCAGGGGGTGGTACTGGCATTATCTGCAGATAGCGGTCATCTGAAGGTGGCAAAGAATGGGGAATAGATAGGCGGATGAGTGGACGGATGTGGGTACAGTATGAGTACAAAGAGAAGGATAGTAGGTAAATGGCGAGGGGCCAGACGACGAAATAAAGCAATAAATTAGTAGGCAGATAGACGAATGGGTGGGAAAGACGGGTGCAAGAGTGTCTGCAGAGTGGGTGAAAGTCAAACATTAGTAGGCTCAGGGATAAGCAATGAGAAAGTGATGGTAAGGAAAGCATGGGGTGATGATGTATTCTGCAGGGGTATATCTAGAAACATTTAACTACTTTTTCTAGGATCCATTGCAATGTCTATAAACTACTGTATGAGGGTTGTTCCTGCTTACGAGTACCTATCCCCATCCTGAAATCAAGAGAGTATGGGTACAAATCTATCTACACTGGGTACGAGAGAGTGGGTGAAGGAAATGGGCAAGTGGCTGAGTGGGAAAAAAAATAGTGTGTAGGAGAGCGGAGAGCGGAGAGCGGAGAAGAATGTGAGATTGATGTGAGTGTGGGAGGCAAGCTTGTGTGTGGGTACAATACAAGGTGATGTGGTAAGTGAGTAGGCTGATGGGTGTGTAAATAATGTTTCCGCTACTCGTGTACCATCAGGCCAAGGAATCATGTTCGGTGTCCAGGAGAATCTTTACACCTTACCAGGTAACATAAGAACATAAGAATATAAGGAACCTACAAAAGGGCCGGAGGCCTGCACTAGGTAGTTCCTGTTACTCCAATACCCCCTTATTACCTACACCCACCTCTCATCCCTATCCATAAAGCCGTCTAATCTTCTTTTAAAACTCCGTATCGTCTGTGCACTAACTACCTGCTGACTGAGTCTGTTCCAATCATCTACCACCCTATTTGTAAATCAATTTCTGCCTATTTCTTTGCTAAATCTACGTTTTTCTAGTTTGAATCCGTTATTTCTTGTTCTATCCTGACTACTGATCGTAAGAACTTTTCCTACTTCCCCCTTATTAAAACCCTTCACCCACTTAAATACTTCAATCAGATCACCCCTTACTCTACGTCTCTCAAGTGAGTATAATTTCAAAAGCTTTAATCTCCTTTCATAATTAAAATTACGAATCCCTTCTATCATTTTGGTCATCCTTATCTGCACTATATATATATATATATATATATATATATATATATATATATATATATATATATATATATATATATACACACACATTTCTATATATCATTAACCGTTGGCATCAGTAGGCATATGGAGGCACAGATGGACTTGCCTCGCCTGTTATTTGGTGTAGGTTTTAAAAAAAATTTTATAGTGACGCCTCGAATGATTAAGTTCTCTCTTGAATATGTTGAGAACGTGTGAGACTTATTATTGCTACAGCTTCAGATGCATATTATCGTTGTAAGTCCCGTCTGAGGACAGTATGGCAGCAATTTGGGTAGTCTTTGGCCACTCGGCGGTGATATCAAATATTGAAAAGTGGTCAGCGGATATCGGGGATTCGAACCCGGGACCCTAGGCTCCCATGCCCGAACGCTGACCACTGTATATATATATATATATATATATATATATATATATATATATATATATATATATATACACACACACACATGTATATATATATATATATATATATATATATATATATATATATATAAACACATGTATATATATATATATATATATATATATATATATATATATAAAAACACATGTATATATATATATATATATATATATATATATAGACACACACACACACACACACACACACACACACACACACACACACACACACACACACACAGATATATATATTCATATGTGAATAACTAAGTCACTATATCAGTAGCACCTGAAATAGTAATAGTTGTTGTATTATGATGCCTGCAGTAACAAACTTATCTACTCAGTGCCAACGAATTCTTGACATTCCAGTGAGAGGAAGGACCTACTCACTTCCTAGCGACGGGCTGGGCTCGGCCAGTGACCCCCTATCCGGCCATGCTGCCCACCAACTATTGTAAGCTGTTGCCAAAAGGGAGGTACATTTCACATTTTATTCCTTTGAACTATTATCTCACATCTAAGTTATTGTCAAGTAAGTGACAACCAATTCACACACACACACACACACACACACACACACACACACACACACACACACACACACACACACACACATTTATCTATATCTATCTATCTATCTATCTATCTATCTATATATATATATATATATATATATATATATATATATATGTATTTTTTTTTTTATATCATAAACCGTTGGCACCAGTAAGTATATATATACATATATATATATATATATATATATATATATATATATATATATATATATATAGCCAAGAAACGAATGGACGAAAAAATAAAAGTAACGGTTGGGCAGAGGCTACACCAGACTCATGATACCTCCGCCTTCAGCCCTGCCAAACACACACACACACACACACACACACACACACACACACACACACACACACACACATACACACACACACACACACACACTTTGAAAGGTATGTATACCTGGAGGCATACATAAATACGTGCATACGAAAACGCTTTCAAGTAGCCGTTCTGAGGAGGCAAACTACTCAACCGTCACAGTTGGAAATAATGTACATTATATATTGTGTGAGCATATGGTATTCCACTGTTGCCTTATTGATCAGTTTCGTCTCATTTTGTAAAGCTTTGGGTGAGTTATTGAAATTCAGGGTTGTCTTTAAGAACTCAGGTCGTTCCAAATGGCGAGGAAAATTCTGTAACACATGTATTAGCCGACGAAATTTTTAGATGAGAGTTGTCGAAAAGAAATTCAACTTCTATTTAGACTTGATTTAAGGATTTCCCCTGCAATTTCATTTTTTCTATCTCATATGTTCAGTGACGCTGGAATACGTTCTCCACTCACCCACATATCTTGACACAAGCATGACTTGAATGGCTTCTTGCTATAAGCTAGCTTGTAGGTTTCTGGTGCACGTTACGTTTCCCAGGTGATTTGAGAGCGAAAAGATTATTTGATGTGTGTGTATAATTTTAAAGTCATAGTATACATCACATGAAGCTCTATAGACACGCGCACATTTGTCACCGTACATTGCTTTGAAACATCACTGCACTCATGTTATGAACATCCACAATCATGATCCAGAATATCTACTAAATGTACTTTACATAACATGTATCATGACTTAGCTCGAAGTAAAGATTTCAACTTATTCATAGCTGACATGCAGTCCAAGGTAAAAACAGACACGTGTCTCCAGCAACGCGTCACTATGTCGGGGGACGAAGACTGCTTGTCGATATTCAGTACGAGTCTCGTTGAGAAACTCAAAGGAATACAGATAATTGACTATGATGGACTGATCCCTGCATATAATGAACGATATTTTTTTCTCTCCTTAGATCAACCTCTGGCAAACCAAATCACATTAAACTTTGAATTAACCAAGTAGAATATCGAATATCCTTGTATTTATTAGCCACTATTTTCAATTTTTGATGGACTGACGTACAAGGATTGTTTTTTTCTGATTGGCTACCATTCTTACATCGATCCATTCCTTTCACAAGGCGTAAAAGATAAGGGTAGCTAACCAGGTGAATAAACCAATACCAACTTAATAATACATTGTGTCACCTGTCCTGTCCAGCTCTGCAGTGTGATCCATCAAATAGAAAAAAGTTAAAGATAGAACAAGGGAGCCGTGCTAATTTGGTGCCAGTGATCTAGATCACAACGAAGACGGAACACAAGAACACAAGAATACAAATGATAAGCAGTAACATGATTTATGAGGTATTTTAGACGAGGATAAGCAAAAGATAATCAGTAAGAGTCTTTTTAACACACTGCTAATGGAAAGATGATGTACCATAATGTACACTATTTGATTCAATAATCCAATTAAAGAGAGGGGCCTCTCCTGACCTCGTAACCCCTGACTCACACCCCAGCTGAACGAGGAAGGCGATCACCTTACCCTACTATTGGAAAGATGATGTACCATAATATACCACTATAACACACACACGTACATGTACATACACTTAAAAGTCACGTGGATTCTATGAACGAAAAGACAGAGAATGGTATGGAAAAAGTTTAGTGAAATAAAACGAAGTAATCTTAAGCTTTTTCTAAATATAATACACCCAGGAATCAGGGAATGAGAACTTGGAAACTTCGGCAGACCCAAATAAAAGAAGGGTCTTTAACGTAGACAAACAGACACACTTCGGGCTTTGCTCAACGCAGGCCAACCACCCTCCTTCAGTAAGGGAGAGGTTAACCGAGTTGGGGTTATAATACCGCAGAGTATTTTTCATCATAAGCCAACCATGGTTGCCCACTACGCCCTGAGGTCTACTATTGCTGTACTTGGTATTGCAAGCAGAATACAGTGATTGTTGTTAGAGGCTGGCCTTTGTGGTATGTGAAGTAACATAATTGTTATTAAGAGAGTGTATATTGTGGATTCCCGATGATAGGGTGATTATCAGAATATTAATGGACTTTTGTTGAATTACTAACCATGGGTGTAATTTGTTTATTGATAGTATATTTCCTGGTAGCCTTGCACGAAGACACTTGTTAAGAGGTAGGAAATAGAGAGTTGATACTTACCTTTTTATTAAGACTCTGCAATTGATTAGCAAGGAGCTGAAGTATAGGTGTTGTAATATCAGTGAACTTCAACTGTGAGTTGTGCAAAGAAAATTGTCTACAACAATTATTATGTTAAATAAATAGAGAAAGGAAGCTGCTTTTGTCGTAATCCCACAATACGTATTCACGGCCTAAAACTACTCAGCCAAACTAACGAGCAAGCGAAGAGTATAAGCAGCGATTGTCTCCCCATCCTATTGTCATAGATTGGGGGTACGACACGTATTATTACGTTTTCTATCATCCGGCATGTTATAAAATCATATATTTTATTGACGGGCTCTAAATAGCCTGTGTGTCCCCTAGATGGGGACACAATAAACAACCAACCACATAGTCTACATTGTGTAGATCTCGTCATTGTGAGTATTTTGAATATTGAACTGACTCCATAATATAAGAATTACCTTAATGCCGAGCTTTGAAATTTTAACACTTGAGTAATAATCTGTCTTAACGTGGGGTTCAGATGAGCCACAGAACAGCTGTGGAATGCATGGTAATAGGCGGCTCCAACATCTGCCCGCCAACCCAAATTGCCAACTCGAGATCCCCTAATTTTCGCTCGGGGGTTGAACGAGCCTCAAAATACGTATACCTTTATGGTGTTATACTTCTATTATACAAATAGAATCTGAAAATGGCATAGAAATCTTTTTTGATGAAGCATACTATTTTATCCTCACCAGAACACTGAAAAAAATGAAAAATTTTGTCCGTGTACACGACTTCCCGTTATAGAGATGAATGCTTTCATTCACACACACACACACACACACACACACACACATATAATATATATATATATATATATATATATATATATATATATATATATATATATATATATATAGGTAAGGTAAGGTTAGGTTAGGTAACCTAACCTAACCTTACCTAACGTCCCGTCTGGGCTCACTGCCAGGCGTACGACTCATTCGCTCACAGCGCGACGCTGACCGTCTGTTGCTCACTAGCGGGGCCTCCGAACTATACTGGGTCTCGAGTTTTTCAGTGCATTGAAATGTTGTACTCGCCCCTTTCACACATTCACGATTTTCGTCACGACAACGCCAAGAATGAGCAGTCGTGAGATTTGGTCAAGATTATTGGTCCTTCACGACAGCGGCATGACATTGTCATGACATTATCACGACAATGTCACAACAGCGACGACAACATCACGACAGCGCTATGACAACATCACGATTTGCAAAATAACGGTCATTTTTGCCGTTACGAATAGTCACGATGGGCAAGATAGAGTCATAAGAACATAAGAACATAAGAACATAAGAAATGAAAAGACTGCAAGAGGCCAGTTAATGACCTACACGAGGCAGCTCCTTGCCCCCCACCCTTGGAATAATCCAATATTTAGCCATCCCACCTGTCATCCCTATCCATACTCTGATCCAACCGTCTTTTAAGGCTATCTATTGACTCAGCACTTACTACGTGTCTACCCAGCCTATTCCAATCGTTCACCACTCTGTTAGTGAACCAATATCTACCTATGTCTGTCCTGAATCTAAGTTTTTCTAACTTGTACCCATTTCCACGTGTCCTATCCTGACTACTAAATTCTAAAACCTGATCAATGTTACCCTTATTAATTCCTTTAACCCATTTGAAAACCTCAATCAAATCCCCTCTTGCCCTCCTTCTCTCTAGGGAGTGGAGATTAAGACGTTTTAACCTATCTTTGTAGGGTAAATTTCTCAGCCCCTGAATCATCTTGGTCATTCTTCTCTGGACTGCCTCCAAGGAGCCTATATCTTTCCTATAATAAGGGGACCAAAACTGAGCTGCATAATCTAAGTGGGGTCTTACTAGCGCTAAATACAACCTCAGAATGACCTCAGAACTCCTATTTGTCACACGCCTACTAATAAATCCCATTATCTTGTTGGCTCTATTTCTAGCTATAATACACTGTTCCCTGGGGCGCAAGTCACTGCTTATTTGAACTCCTAAGTCCCTCACACTATATGACTTTCCTAAGGTATTGTCATTTAATGTGTAGTCTACAGACCTATTACCTTTACCTACACTCATAATGCTACACTTGTTAACATTAAACTGCATCTGCCATTTCTCTGACCACTCGTACAGCCTATTTAAGTCATCCTGCAGCATCCTAGCATCATCTAAATTCTTTACCGGTCTTCCTATCTTTGTGTCATCGGCAAATTTACTGATATCACTGTTTATTCCTGTCTCTAAGTCATTTATATAGATTATGAATAACAATGGTCCTAGTACTGATCCTTGTGGTACCCCACTAGTGACATTACCCCATTCTGATTTCTTCCCATTAATCTGTACCCTCTGTTCCCTACTAGTAAGCCATCCCCTAATCCACTCTAGTAACTTCCCACCTATGCCATGAGCCTTGACTTTACTTAACAGTCTCCTATGGGGTACTCTGTCAAAGGCTTTACTGAAGTCCAAATAAACTATATCATACTCGTCCCCCTTATCTATGGTTTCAAATACTTTCCTATAGAAGGATAATAAATTTGTCAGGCAGGACTTCCCCTTGCTAAAACCATGTTGACTATGTCTAATTAGCTTGTGTTCATCTAAATGTTTTCTAATTGCCCTTGCTATGATAGCTTCTAACATCTTGCCTACCACTGATGTTAAACTAATTGGGCGGTAGTTACTACTTTCTGCCTTATCTCCTTTCATGACAGAGTCACGACGGTGTCACGACGGTGTCACGATACCTTTTTGTAGGGTTGGCAACGCTGAGCCACCACGTCTGCGCACCCGTGTTGCCACATCGCCGAAGCCGCTATGACTATTAGCTCTGTCATGACCCTGTCGTAACGCATACGTAGGTCTGTCATGACGCATGCGTCGTCTACTTAGCGCTATCGTGACGCATTCTTAGGTCCATCGTGAGAAATTATTTTGAACTGTCAAAATTAGTAGCTCTGTCGTGACGCACTATTAACTGTGTCGTGAGTCATAGCTCTATCGTGACGGTGTCGTAACGGGTTTTTTTTGCCGTGACTGCGTCACATCAACCCTACGACTGTCATGATTGCGTCACGACAGACCTATGACACTCTCTCAAGCTGCTGAAGCTTGATCACTGGAGGACAACATTAAAAGGCATCAACCACTGGAATGCACTCCCTGAGAGTGTATTTACCGCCCCAACAATAGCCACATTCAAAGCCCGGTACGATAGACACATTAAAACTGCTTAAACATACTGGCTGACTAGTCTTTAGAGGTAGGGGACACCACAAGAAGCCTGCTTCTTAATTCCCCACTATATATTCATAGGTAAGCATTCATAGGTAAACGACCTTTACGATAAAGTCACGACAGCGCTATGATGGGTAGAAAAATCGTCGAGCTCCACGAATTTTATTGGCATGCACAAAAATTTTGTGACTGCTCCATAATGACCTACGATCGACTCGTCACAACTGACCACGAAACTGCATCACGACAGAGCTATGACCACTATTCTTCGCGCTGTTGTGACGATAATCATGAATGTGTGAAGGGGGCTTTACCTGATATTACCAAACTACCATATAATATTAAGGAAAACTGCGCCTACCATCGTGTTCGTGATCCATAGATGCATATCATGAGCATATAATAGTTACATTAAGTTACCAGTGCTGGTAGGATATTTTAACTCTTGATCCATCAGTAAATCATCTGACAACTATTAACAAAGTATCTCTTCAGTTGCATACGTAGCTATTTGTAATAAACAAAATGAGCTAGTTTACATTGGATCCGCGCCCAGATCCCAGTGGGTGTGTGCTGTGTTGCGTCCGTGTGCCCCCTAACTTGGAGGCATGGCGGCCTCACGCACACACTTCCGATACTCTGCTATTTATTTATTTTTTCTCGACGAGCATTGCTCACATTTCTGGTGTTGGTGTTGACTGCCCAGAGTCCGCCACCACCACACGACGTCACCTACCTTTCATGAAAAACTCCGACGGGCTCTATTGTTAGCCTGTGTATCCCCTTCGGGGGGCACGATAGACACTGAGCTAGTTTAGTAGATTCATGATGTAAAGTACAGTACCTATAACTACGTAGTACTATCATTTTGTGATATTCTGGATCTAGTTTTTGCTTTTTACATACGAATTGTTACTGGGAAATAAGAAATGTAGTTCCAAATCCAGGACGTGTCAATGTATGTTATGCCTAATATGATAAAGTCATAATGTTACTTATTTAAAGTGAGTGCAGTGAGTTGTGTCTAGGGGGGATATATTTCAGCTGCTTATCCCTTATTTCATGAACCATTATCCTCTCAGTGCTGTTTTCGATTGATTTGTCTCAAAAGTTAAACGGGTATCCTTGCAGTTTGTATTGAAAAGTTGTTTACTTCCACACATATTGTGGATTCGAGTTATATATCCTCATGAATGAATTATGTATAAGGAAACTGTAATATTTCTTACATGAACATCTTCCGCTGATGCTTCGTAGAATCGTAACTGTAATATTAGCAGTCTTCAATATCTCAAAAATAATACCCCGCGGGCGCTTCGTCTCAGAACGATGTGGTCCTATTATCATGCATTTCCCTTGACATTTCATTACTTTTGGAAATGCTGAATGGGTTTCTTAGAGTGAATTTTCACGTACTCCTATAATGTTCAACAAATTACTTAATTTCGTTTCCCCCACACATAAATATGTCGAGCCTAGTCCCAAAGTTTGTTTAGGGTGAAGATTAGACTTTGGCGATGGAATGCATTTACTTACGTTAGATAAATAAATGATGCTTGTGTAAGAATATAAAAGGACTAAGTTTAGAAAAAAAATTATCATGGCAGTGGAACGGTTAGTGCATCTTGATTATATAACTTTTTCTTTAGTCAGTTAGCTGCAGTCAGATGTCTGCATCTTTCCATACAGTGTAATCGTTTTAATCACGGAATCAGCTTTGTTGCCCGATGCTACACTCTATATAATGTCTGTCCTTCACTAATTATGAGGAACAGCATTGTGTTATAATTGTTTTGCATCATGTGGTGTTGGTAACTGCACGAGTGTTTTTCATTATGTGGTTATATTACACATCATGTAGTTTGCAACAATGCATGAACAATACAATTTGACTAACAATATAGTAACCATGGAAGTAAGAACAACAAAATATAACTATGGGAAAGTGACTTGGCACTCACCTACATACGCCAAACACACTTCTGGGCTAATGTTTGATTCAGAACCACTGCCAAGGAAGCTATCAACAAGCTGAAAATAAACAGTGGAACTTTTATTAATGGTGTAATGGAAACTACCCAGAAAATTAATAATGCAGTGGAGTGTTTGTGAGTGAAGACATGGACTGCCAATCTCCGTTTCCAGATAACAAAGATAGAAAATGTAGAAACAAGCCAAGGTGGTAAAGAAAATATTTGATGCACTAGGACCATATTTTGTGATATTTCAAGATCGGCTATGAAGAGAGGCAAAGGTGTTAAGTGAATAGAAGAAGACAAACATAACGTTCACACAATCCCCGCCACATAATGAAAAACACCCTTACACAGTCATCACCACTACCACATGATCAAATACATTCATGCAATCATCACCACCAATACATGGTCCTTAGACATACCAAAGTCATTTATTTTTGTTGATGATCTAGTAATGGTTAGTTTTGAACATTTACTGCAACATGTCACACTATGTATTTACCTATTTACTTAGTTGTAATTGCACAGGTCATGTTGTACTGTACAATATTTTGTGTGGTGTTGTGCAATATATGAAACACAAATGTAGTTATGGTTTTCTCCTGGAGGTCCCATTATAAATAAATAAATAAATAAATATATATATATATATATATATATATATATATATATATATATATATATATATATATATATGTATTGTGGGACCTCCACAGGAAACCAGTACTACATTTTGTACACCACGTACTACCAGACATTCACATACACCAATGTACCATACTGTGCAATCAAATTTATGTGTTCAAACTTAAAAGAAACCATGTTTGCCAAGTCTGAAGTCTCAACTAACTCCACTTCTTTAATCCCCCAGATGACTGCAAGTCCAGATGAGGAACGCCACAACGTCCCTTACAAGTCAAAACCGTTTAATTGGGGGTATGGGACAAATGAATACTGGAAGACCATCAAGGTACATCCGGAGTCTGGCTGCTCGATGATTACCACACAAGCCATTCATCCGAATACAAATCCATGTGTGGCAGAGCAGCAACTATCCTTGGCCTGCCGGGAGGAGGGCCACAGTGGTAATGAATGCCAGCCTTACTTTGAGAACTACAGGACTTGCATTAAGTTTTGGCATTGTGTGATAAAAGATAGAAGGGCCAAGGGGGAGGTGCAAGCCCTGCCTCCCCCAGACCTCAGGGATCAGGTAAGAAAGGAATACATGAAAAGGGACTATTGCACAGCGAAATGAAACACACATACATGATATGGTCAGAAGTTTGCCCCAGAAAGCTTCAAGGAGAAAGAAAGAATTTAGTTGCAGAAGATACTGAAGTTTTATATAAGGAAACACTGCTGAGTGTATAGAAAAAAAAAGAAAAAAAAAGAACACATTGCAAGAAGAGTACATATACATTTTTACTGGTAGATCTACCATACAAACATGCATAAATGTCACATGCATTTAAAGAAACAACTGGATTTTACATCTTTATATTTTCAGTATGGCAATGTTTTGGTTACCTACAGAAAACTTCATTATAAAGTTTCACCATACCTAGATTATTATAGCTTACTAAATGTTGAAATCTAACATTCATGACCTCTGTACCTCTTAATAAAAAATTTGTTGTATTCATTAGATTTACTGAAGGGAACCCATGAATAAGGAAACAATTAAGAACTAATGCTATATGATAAAATAGAAGGTGTTGCTTAATGGAAAAATCAATACATATAAAAAAAACATTTCAAATATAAAGTTGAGAGCAACATACAGTATTTCAACAAATAAAACAAAGCATACTAGTCGACCTGTCATGCGACATGACCTGTTGCATGCATTGCCTCCACAATTGTTTATATTTAACACTGACTATTCAGAGTAGCTGGAGTAAAACAGCATTATTGTCAACAAATAAGCAATTGTTCCTTCAGCCTTAGCTGGAGTGTTTGTCAGACCAACTCTGTTATTAATCTCTATTTTCGTTAGGTGTTCAGCATGATTGATTACAAAGGGGGAGGTAATAGTATGGGAGATGATACAGAGGACCAATCATAGGTTTTGGGCACCCACATCAATGAGTGTGTCCTAACCTTTACTGTCCTCATCAGTGATATGCATATAAAGAAGTCAAGATCACAATGAAGGCTTTCTATTTAGCTGGAAACCAACAGTCTACCTCACTTGCAGCTTCTGTTTGTATATTTTTCCAACTGAGACATACAATTGATGAAGGACAATACATACATAGGTGATTATGTAAAACAAATATGATGACTGATTGGCAATCATTCATCAGGTCTGCCACAGGAACAATGGAAAGGAAATAAAAAGGACACTTTCTATAACTCACATGGAAGAATCATGCAAGTTGTGGAGGGCTCTGTGGTAGAAGTGACACTACAATGGAATTACTTTATACATTCAGCCAGCAAGTATTTGTCATTGTGCAGATGAAACTATTCTTTTTCACCAATACCTTGTAAACCAACAACGTACCAAAGAAACAAAATCAATTAGTCACCTTTACGCCCAAATCTCCGAGGCTTGTCAAAAAATTGTAGAATGAAGTAAAGATCTGTGAAAATTAAGGACTTTGACTTCAATGTTCATAAGCTAGAAAGGAATTCGATGCATGCATTATTTTGTATCAACTGATGATCAGTGCAGGCACTCCCTCACAAGATGATTTAATCCAGTAATACTAAATAACAATATCTTAACAAAATAATCTGTTCTGCCAATATAACATTTTATAAACGTAATAGTGACACATGATAGTCAAATGGGGAAAGAAAAACAAAACACCCTTTGTGATTTTATATTTATCAATAAAATTATTATCATTATTATTGCTATTATCATTATCATTATCATAATCATCATCATCACCATCATTATTATTTGATGATAAAGGGTTAAATTTCAACTCAGATATTTGTATTCTACATGTAAAAAATTATAGGTAACAACAAACTATAGTTTTCTCTATAGTACCATTTTTCTACTTATTGTGCTTGACCATTATAAGGTGCCATGTCAAACAGAAATACATACATTATCCATTATAGAGCCATTGCAGCTTCAATCAATCCTTTCTCTGTTTAGCCAAGATGCAAATTATTACACCCCATTCAGGTTTTGTGGTGATGAGCGACAAATTTGGTTGAGAGTAGCAAAAATTTTGGCCAATGTTTCGTCTTCAGAGTTCATGTATGGTAGGTGTTGTTGATGGGCCTGTTGTCTTTCTCCTTGTTTCTTGACTGTCGTACACCATCTCTCAAGACATATTTCACGGTCTTCATTTGCTAGTAAGGTGAGCTGGTGCAGTTCCTCAACAATGGGATGAGACGCACCCAAACCTGTCGTGAGCCACAATTCTGCTTCCTCAAGAATACGAAGACCCTCTCGGAACTCCTTCAAATAAATCTTTGCCTTTCCCAAGTTGTAGAGGAAGTAAGAGAATAAAGGGTTCTTGACACCATAGTAGAACCTGTGAGGAAGTAATTTTCATTCAGTACTCAGAAATTTAACATTTCAGTATATTTTCTCCTTTAAATACTGGTTGTAGGTATCTAATTGATTCAGGGGTAGAAGTTTCTTCAACTTTGGTAAGAGCGTTATGGACTTAGCTGTCTCAATGGCACCCATTGCATAGTTGCATGCGACCTTAAATTTAAAACATGTCGCAATTAAGTGCAAATCATCTCGTTTCATTATGAGCTTTGGATACTCGTATCAAAACCAAAATGAAAATGTGTTCATCATTTATAATACTGCATTCATAATTTCTCATCAGCTTGTATCTATTAAGTCTCTTCTATTGAGACACACAAACCGGATCTTGGTTCGGGTTTAATCCTGAGTAGGTTTGGGTTCACTCAGGGAGGGCCAGAATGTCCTTTACCAATTAAAACTTTGTCAATTCACTTTTCTACGAAGATGGCAGTCCAGGTTTGATTATAGAACTGTATGTTTAAACAACAACTATGTGCACTACATAAAGGACTGCATGAAGCAGCCCGAAATTGAAATTCCTGTCTCTTGTCACCCATATCTTCACTTAACATAACCAACCACCTTTACTTACCTTTGTGGATCTTCCAGCATTACTAGGGAACCGTAATTTGAGGCTAAATCTTAGAAAAATATTAGAAATATGCCTCAAGATTGCCTCCACCAACACAGACAAACTGGCTTTAGTTACCCATCTCCCAAGCAACATATAATAAAATAAAATAAAATAAAATAAAAATCAAGGGGATGAGCGGAGTCATTGCAACCGGTTTTGGGGATATGTGCAAAAAAAGGCTCCCTTTAAGATGCAGCTTTCTGAACAAAAGAAAAAAAACTTTGATACTTTGATTTCCCTGACTCAGAACTAATTATTTTTCTTCATAAATTAATAAAATGACACTATGAAATAGATTTCTCGACCATCATTACCTCATTCCATCACGGTTCTCCTCCCCATAATTCAGTGCCAAACTCCAACAGTTGTTCAGAATTGCAGCATTGAAAGCCAAGTCGAGAGCTTTAACCTTCCAGGCATTCATGGAATGAAACACCGTCTGCTTCTCGAATATTTGTAAGCAGCATTCAAGATCTACAAAATATGGTTAAGGAACTCGTGATAGCGCCAGTTCTTGCCTACAATTACGGGAAAAAGTTAAATTAAGTGGCAGTGTGTGTGTGTGTGTGTGTGTGTCATATTGGATGTAAAAGGATACTCAAGTTGTCATCCTCCATGTCCTTCATCTTGTTCCTGGTGAAGGCCACTGACTCCCAGTACTGCTGGACTTTCTCGCTGCTGGCTGTCCATCCACACACACTACATATAGGCTCTTTTTTATCTTTTTTTTCTTCTCCATCTCCTTTTTTTTCTTCTTCCTTTTGTTTTCCTTCATCTCCAATATCTTTTTTCTTTTCCCTTCTCCATCTTTTCCTTCCTGCATCTTCTTTTTCTTTCTGTTTCCTCTTTTCTTCTCTCTCTTTTGCCGCTTCTATTTTCAGCTTTATTAGCCGTACAGTGTCAAATGCCTCAGGAAGACTTACAATGCCTTCACAATTTGGAGTTTCTGTAAAATTTGACAAAATTAATTATTTGGTAAAAAAAAAAATTGGCACATTTTCCCCTCGATGGAATATTGTGTTTTAAGATCTAGTTTAATGCTGTGAACAAAAATCAATATAGAAATAAGGAAAAATAAGAATTGCATCAAAATAAAAACGTGAGACCCACCACACTTGATGGAGTTTTCAAACTTGGCCTTCTCCTCGTCCTCACACGTTTTACACTCGCATAAGAAGAACCAACCTTTGTAGAGGTCCTCACGACGAGTGGCGACAGTACTGACGGCATCCCTGTAACTAATGCGGCACTGGAAAAAAATAATTGTTACCGTTGAATGGTTGACAGTGGGTGTGAGATAAAAGAAAAAGTTGCTATGAACTATTAATTGTCTATATCTATTAATTGTTACTGTGAAACTTGAGAGAGAGAGAGAGAGAGAGAGAGAGAGAGAGAGAGAGAGAGAGAGAGAGAGAGAGAGAGAGAGAGAGAGAGAGAGAGAGAGAAAAAAAGTTCATTTGATAAAACAAATTTTACTTTTACATTACGTGTTCTGCCTAGTTGTGTTGTCACTTACCACAACTCACACAGTATACACAATATCTAACTATCTTCAATCTCACCTTATCAAAGTCAAGGTCTGGCATATCAACCAGGCTCCTGACCTCAACTTTTAAGCCTGAAAAGGTGACGAAACAGTTAGGCGAACAGTCGTGGTCAAAAACAGATGCGGCGAGATACACGACGAACCCAATGTTGACCATCGTTTTCTCCACGAAGGAGAAGCAGTTGACCAGCGTCTGTTGGAAAAGGCACAGTGGTTACCTACCTTCTCTAATAACACGAATAGTTAGAAATGAATGTAGACCGCTGTACTGAGAGAGAGAGAGAGAGAGAGAGAGAGAGAGAGAGAGAGAGAGAGAGAGAAATGTACAATATTTAGGGTAGTTAGTACACGCTGTTAGTATATTATGATGTTCTTCACCTTCACAATTGCATTTTCGCCAAATAAGGTAACGGGGAGACGATCCTGTTGCGCAAAACAACTTTTGTTGTATCTCCTCTCTAGAATTTCCCTTCGGACCTTCATCTGTTACATATTATAAGCAGAATTATTGGGAAACATATTCTGGGGTGTATAACTAATAACTAATAAGTAAACAGTTGCATATTCACTGTTCGTTGAAATGTTCGAATCTTTTATTGTGAGAAAGGTTATACTCACTATATTTTTACTAGTGATAAAATTTAGTATTTTTCGTATTCATGTAAGTTCAGGTTGTTATATTGGTGGTACAATAGTTGTTCACATTTTAACCAATTTGCAGAATGAAGTCAAGGGATTAATTTCTCAACTACACAAGTTTAGTTGAAATATTGCGTTTAAGGATCAATTCATTATCCTCATTTGAATAACTACAAAAGGAAGATATATTAAAGTTGCATAGACACTAGTTCATATTTCAAGTTAAAAGGAAGTAGTTTGCATGTGTCAAATGTATCTTTCAAAATGTGAACTTAAAATCAAAAGTTTATTCGTTTCAAGGTGCTTGTTTTGCTCTTATTAAAGTTTATCAGTTTCTGACACCAGTACTAATGCTCTTCATGTCAATGGGAGGGATGATAAAGGTGACCTCATTGCACACTGAGCAAAATACGACTCACACACTTAACTACGTCCAAAGAATAGCTGTGTTTGGCACTTAGGATATCTTAATCAACTAATACAAGCGTAACAGTTTTACAACCTCATCATATCTAATTATACTTACCCTTCCGAAGATGCCAAGTAGATCGCTATCGTTTGGAATGAGCCGTTCGCCAATGTATTTTCGAAGCTCATTAAGAGTCTTATCAATTACCGGCTTCATATCCTCACTTGTTTTTAAGTCGGCATAGTCTGTGGAGTGAAGGAATGTTATAATCAGTCAAAAGAGAGAGAGAGAGAGAGAGAGAGAGAGAGAGAGAGAGAGAGAGAGAGAGAGAGAGAGAGAGAGAGAGAGAGAGAGAGAGAGAGAGAGTATTATATCATCAAAGTAAGTGTTGTGTGTCTTGTGGAGTTGTGACTTGAGGCCCTACAATACTGTGTAGCTTCAAAGTATCATGAGGCTTCAAGTCACACTCTACAAGGCAAGGGAGTCTCAAAAGAACCTTTTACTGGTGAAATCTTCTTTTTGTTTGTGGCGACGCTTGCGGCTTTGTGATTCTGATGACTATGGGGCTGGTGGAGAGAAGGCGATTCAGGCGAGACAGAAATTACTGGCAATAACATTAAAAGAAGGGCTGACTGACTCCATAAAGGAATAAGGTTTAGAAGAAGAAAACAAGTATGTGGAGAAATGGTGAAAAGCTGATACGTAGAATAAGATATAGAGTTATTGTTAGTGGCACACACACACACACACACACACACACACACACACACACACACACACACACACACACTATTGGAAGAAGATTTCTGGAAAATCACATTAAATCACATTTTTCTTACCAACTCGGCTACTAATTGAACAGTTACATAATAAACAAAGATAACATAAACACTGATAACTATATTAAGTCAGACTGAACATGCTCTTCAGTAATATGAAATGCAGAGAAGTAAACTATATAACTACTTACAAAACAATAATACCCACTCCTATCTGACGATAACTAAAGCTACACAAAAATTTTCTGATATACTGCAATAACAATTCAAACTTTTCTCCTGATACCAATGGACTAAGGTATCGTGCTGATAAAATTATAGAGAATTCCTCAACCTAAGAACCACAGGCAAGGTGTTCTAGGCGTCCCTGTTTTTTTTTATTTATTTATTTATTTATTTATTTTTTTTATAGAAAATAAAAAGAAGGTAAAATAGATGGAAATAATAAAACATATATAAAAAAAAACTTTTATAAGAAAATGCAAAAATAAAAGCAATGGGGGTAAAATGGACATACCAAGATAAGGACGTTAGCAAAGAATAAAAATTGCAAATAGTTTGCAATGATTGAATAAATGTTGAAAAAAAGAATTAAAAAATCCTGAAAATAAAACCATTAGATGGCTCATCACGTACCTGTCCCTTGGTATGTGAGGTGACCCCCAAGCCTCCTGTTAAAGAGTAGTAAACATGTGGCAGCTCAGTGACGCTGCATATTACACACTATAATGTCAGTCCATTCAATGCAGTGTTTAATCAAGCACTGTGAGGCTGCCGGCATTAAGTATGCATTTATGTAAGGCTACACTCTCCGTCACCTACGGTTCATCAAGTCCCGGAAGCGACGAACTCCCTTTTCGTTGTACTTCTCCACATACTTGTCACCTCCTTCCTGTAACAATGAACAAGACAGGTTGTCGTAGTCACATTGATTCTAACTTTGCAATGACGAGGTGTCTACATAGTCTAATATAATACATTTTATCTATCATTCATCATTCTAACTTTGCAATGAAGCCGTATCTACATAGTCTAATACCCACTTAATAAATTGCATCAATAATTTGTCATTAATATTCTTTAATGAAGGTGTAATCCTCCACACAAATCTCTTGTTCCCCAGTACTTGACTTCAAGCCATCCGCCCTCAACAACAATGTCTCCTCACCCAACCAACCCATACCTCCAAACCCCTTTCCTCCACTCCTTCAATGAGTCTCCTCCTCACCCTAAGTCTGAAGATCACCCTGGCAAGAAGTCTAACAAAGCTGTTTGGGAGGTTGTGTTTCCTTCTCTTGAGGGCAAAACACTCCAGGCGGTGCCACGCTTGACCGTTTTGACGGCACTCATCACTGCAGTACCACACCACCCGGCATTCCCTACACGGCTGCAGGAGACGTTCCCTATGTGAAATATAATGTGATGAAATGAATACACGTACAGAACCAAATCACACACTTCATATTTAACAGTTGCCCAAAGGAAGTAAATAATCGCTTTAGAATCCATTTTTTTTTTTCTTCTATAACTTGTAAACAGTAAAATGTACACAAGAATATCAGTGGGGAAAATGTCATCAGAATAAGGCGCCACCCTGTGGTCTCAGCACACTATATCCAGTAATATCTGCTTCACACTCTGAACTTCTTCCTCGCCTTAACGAAAACATGCCCACAGCTGTGTTTTATTCCACTCCACTCTCCTCTCCCCTTCCCTCAGACTGGCGCTCAGGAGCTATCCCACATGAGCCTCAGCTACGCCCACCTTACGCCGATCCCATGCAGGCTAGAGAATCACCTCAGTAATGTCAGTATAGACGCTGAACTTTAGCCATGCAGGCCTTGCGGCAACCTGCTACTCATATCACTCATGGAAATAACTTATCACGTGTCATTCTAACTAACGTATAAATCATGAAAATTGACTTATAATAACGAAAATAGATATAATAATGGATAAGTGTGTGTGTGTGTGTGTGTGTGTGTGAGAGAGAGAGAGAGAGAGAGAGAGAGAGAGAGAGACTGTGTGTGTGTTTATCTCTTTCTCTCTCTCTCTCTCTCTCTCTCTCTCTCTCTCTCTCTCTATATATATATATATATATATATATATATATATATATATATATATATATATATATATACACACACACACACACATATAACAATAACAATGGCAGCGCAAACAATAAAAGGCCGCAACCTTGGAAGCCGTGGCCGCAGAGTGCCAGTGCCAGCACGAACTTTAAGATCATCAGCAGACTTTCAAACAGAGAGAAACAAATTGAGTGAAGTAGGAGTGTTTTGCGACTTATTAGTGCATCTGTTCCGCGGCGGTGTGCTTCCTATGTATAACCTTTAGAAAGGATCAGGTTGGGTTGCCTCGTGACGGGCGCAGGGCCAAGAGCCGACAATCATAATAATACCATACACAAGAATAAAACGGCAACATGACTTAATGTATGGAAATAGTGTTCTTTTTGAAAGCAGATGGTAATTTTTCTATAATAACTTACTCTTTGAATGACAAATTGATGGCCTAAACTCCAACTATTGTTATACCTACTAGTGGAATAGGCAGAAAAAAAACAAAGATAACATTGACCTTCTCCAAAAATGTATGCATGGAGAGAGAGAGAGAGAGAGAGAGAGAGAGAGAGAGAGAGAGAGAGAGAGAGAGAGAGAGAGAGAGAGAGAGAGAGAGAGAGAGAGAGAGAGAGAGAGTAAATAAAACTATAAGGTTGCAGCAACTGAAGGAACATGTTTCATACCATACGTACAGTCGTCCAAGGAAGTGGTGCCGTATAATTCAGATTGTTTCGTTTTGGCGACATCTGGCAACTGCACCCAATATAAGTGACGTTCACCGGCCGCCATGTTTTTTCGTTTTAGGGCAATATCATAACCGATATTTCCTTATAATTACACTATTAACGCACTCTGAGTGGTACCTCGGCGCAATAAAACGATTACTTACCAATTTATAAATATTTTGATCGCTCTTATTAATAATTTTCATTCGTTTGTGCAAAAAAAAGACCAAAACAGAGGCTTTCATGTTTCCGGCATTAATTGATATCACCTAATTTTACACATCATTTGACAACAATATGCCTTAAAATTGCATACATCATATTTGCATTGGTGGCAAAAAGTATTTCTTTTCATCTAAAAAATTCTAGAACGAAATAAAACTATTGTATTTTAAAATTTTCTAAGATTCAGTATCTTTTTACTTAAGCCATCCTTAAAAAAAACTTTTTTCTGTTTTTCGTCAAAGAAAATGGAAGAAATATGAAGAATTTATTGCTATAATTCAAATATTATTTAGATTATATTCATCATGCGCCAACGGTTGAGCATTATAATATCACAATTTAGAGACGATATATTAATTACAGCATATTATTATTATTTAAAGATATATAGATTATAAGCTATTACCAGTATTTTCATTATATAAGGATATATTGATTATAACATTATTATTATCATTATATAAAGATATATTAATTATAATATTATTATTATCATTATTCAAAGATATATTAATCATAACATATTGCAAGGTATTTTAAAATATACTAATTATTGCCTATTACTGACCGTTATGTGAAGACTATGAATAATAATTATATCTTATTACGTTAAATAGCCTATTGCCAATATCTTAAGGAACGTCCTGCCCGATGACGTCATGGTCAAGCGAGAGTTTAAATGTAGATTTTATATTATCATAATCCTTAATGGAGAATGTTTAAACAATTCATACATATTTTTTTTAGTTGTATTTTGCTTGATATTTAAGATCATCTTAAATACATAGTCTTATGCATAGATAAATTTTACTTCTACAAAAGAATTTCATTTGACTGAATTTCTCTGTGAGCGAAAACCTCGATGTCAAAATGCTTCGACAAGTCTTAATGAAATATCATGATTAGATGGTTGTTTCTCAACAAATAGATTTAATTAGCAATTGTAATTTTTTTTTAGTTCATTTACAGTAACAATTCACGAATATAGTGACATTCCTGACAAGTTATAAGGATATTTCCTTTCATTTGTTAGGGTTGCCATAATCTAATTTTTGAACGAAAATCTCCGTAAGAGGCGCCACCACTTCTGTGGACGACTGTACGGTAACAGTAATTTTCCTTCTTCACCTTTGCGCTTCGAGTAGGTATGTACTACGTGGGGCCAACACACAGTTCCTATTTCTTCAATATATTGCTACTGTTTTCTAGGGTCAAAGAGGGTCTGTTCACTCCCAATCCCGATATAATAAATTTACAGAAATAATGCAAAATTTTCGAGTCAATAAGATATCTCTACTCTAGCAAGGACGTAAGCTGTCGTTATAGTAGTAGTACGTATACAAGCGTAGTAGTACATGCATACTACTACTACTACTACTACTACTACTACTACTACTACTACTACTACTACTACTACTACTATTATTATTATTATTATTATAATTATTATTATTATTATTATTATTATTATTATTATTAGTAGTAGTAGTAGTAGTAGTAGTAGTAGTAGTAGTAGTAGTAGTAGTAGTAGTAGTAGTAGTAGTGGATAATATGGAGATAACATTAGCGTCTTCTTCCGAGGTTAATACTTATATATCAGATATAATTAAGATTGGAGAATATCATGCAATATATATATCAACTTCCGGAAACTTGTTAAAGGTTAGGTTAGGTTAGGGTTAGGTTATTTTAGCTTACTTAACTCTGCGAGGGTCTAAGCTAAAATAACCCAACTCTAACCACAACCTAAACCTAACCCTAACCTTTAACAAGTTTCCGGAAGTTGATATATGTTGCATGATATTCTGCAACCTTAATTCTATCTGACATGTAAGACGCTAATGTTATCTCCATATTATCCGTAGTTGTTGTTAGGAGGCCACAAACGAGGGCGTATACCTGTGAGACAGTAGATATCAAAAGTAGAGATATCAAAAGTTTAAGCGTGCAGAAAACATGATAAGATAAGACAAGAGGCGTTAGATAGCTTGAAGAAGGGCAGACACCAGCCGGAAGCACCACCTACCTTAAGGGAGTGGCACAGGCGTCGCAGTACATTGACAAGTAGTTGTAGTTAATAGCGTGTGCGAAGGGCATTGAAGTGAGGATAACATCACCTTTTTTCACGGGCCTCAGAGTCTTATTAGGCCCCAAATGCACTCTGTTCCCAAATACTCTGCCGCAGTCCCGCATCTTGCACACGTTGTGGGTGAGTCAGTGAGCGGGTCTTTGTGTATGTGAGTGTGTGTTAACAACACTCAAATGTCCCAACACTCCACACGTACTCGAACAGTACGTATACTCGTAGTGGCATGCGTTCACTCCCCACCTTGCCAAGTTAGTGTGCCAACTTGAGGTCTGACGCACATCACAACCCCGTGTCTGTTTACACTACCCGACCCATTTGTTGCACACCTGTCATAAGAATGAAATCACCATGTATATATATATATATATATATATATATATATATATATATATATATATATATATATATAATATATATATATATATATATATATATATAATATATATATATAATATATATATATATATATATATATATATATATTATATATATATATATATATATATATATATATATATATATATATATATATACATATGTATGTATACATATATATATATATATATATATATATATATATATATATATATATGTATATATATATATGTATATACATATATATATATATATATATATATATATATATATATATATATAATATATATATATATATATATATATATATATATATATTATATATAAATATATACGCATATATATTTACATATATATATATATATATATATATATATATATAATATATATATATATATATATATATATATATATATATATATCTATATATCTATATCTATATCTATCTATATATATATATATATATATATATATATATATATATATATATATATATATATATATATATATCAGAATGTTAGCCCCTAAAGCGGGAATAACAACATTCCAATACAACTTATTTGATTAAATGCAATATTATTGTGCTAATCAAATTATAAGCTATATGTGTTGTACATTAGTGTAATGCATATTCATATGAACTTGAAAATGTTAAAACAATAAAATCAAAACCTTGATGCCAACCGGTTCCATTAAATTATCATATCTTTTTCTGAATATTTATTTCATCACAGTGGCTAATTATACATATAAATGAAGTAAATGCTGACAAGGGTAACACTATTATTTTTTTTTCATTGTGGCAGTCATAAAATTATAAAATTTTTGTGGGTTAGCAGATTATTAAAAATTTTATGCATTATTATCATTAAAAGTTTGCTACATCCATGTAGTGATTGAGTACAAAGCCATTAACTATATATATATATATATATATATTAAATCTGTTCTTAGATAAGTCCATAGTTAATTTTATATTATTTATTGAAAAATCTATGTACCACTGTACACAAATTCTCAGTTTTGCTTGAATCTGGAACACTACTGCACTTATGGCATGGTACAGTCAAAGTGTTAAAATAAATTATCGGCATTTGAACTAGTTGGGTTGAATATGTCCTCATGGCAGGATGGCGGTATGCAATATAAATTACATGTTAAGATACCATTTGATACATTTTGAGTACTATCTTATCAATTGAGATGAAATAGCACCCTTTGGACCCTTCATACTGTTGTGAAAGAAGAGGGAAAATATGCATTCAGCATAAGACTATGGGCAGGGAAGGGAGTAATACATTCAATATTTAAGATGGAAGTGATACATAGAGCATAAAAGTACAATAATGTATGAGTTAGGTTTTGAAAATTTATATTGAGATTACCTGAAATAAGATATTGCCCTATAAAATTCTTCAAAAGTTGCCCATAATAGTTCCTGCGGAAATAAAGATGCACAGGTTTTTGTCTTAAATCACAAGAGGCATAATTTGATTTCTCCATTAATTATGGTTGTCTCTTTTATCATTTTGAAGATTCTAGTGTGGAGCAATTTCTTTTACTGTACATTAAGTAAAGCCTGTAATACATAATTTATAAAATTCTGATGCAGTTCAAATATTTGCACATCAGATTATATAATACAGTATAGGGGGCATCATCTAACTTTGTTAATTCATACTAGTAGGATGCCACATAGTAAGACTGTATTACCAGTACAATATTGGTATTCAACAAGTAAAATTACCCATTCATACCAGCCTTCATATATGACTATGAAAAATGTCATGCACTGTTCATACCCATATATCTCAAGTTACCTTTAGACATAAGTATCAACAACATATGTGTAGATAACTATAGTAACTTTATCTGTACACGAGGATGGAGTGAGAAAGGGATGGAAGAGCAGCAGACAGCAAGTCACATAGGGCCTTCAGAGTTGTTTCTATGACTCAAATCAAATATGGCTGCAGATTGACATTACATCATCTCCCAGGATAAGGATGGTATCAGTATCAGTAAGGCATATCAGCAGAGGTACCTGGAGTAAAGTCAACTTCAGAAGAATCTTGAGTTACAAAAAAGATATTGATACATGCTGTTCTTGCAAAAAAAATATATATATATATGTTGGAGGGTGGCATAACACAGTCCAGCATGTAAGTTCTCCTTTTGGGTTTTTTTATCGCCCATGTGGTGGACCTACTAATCACTTCAAATTTAACAATATATTATGTTGCATGCTGCACCATACAACAGCTTGGATAGTGACATAATTTGTGTATCACAAACTTGAACCCAGATAACCCTCCATACATAGCAGCTGATGAACTTATGAACAAACATCAAAAACATCTCTTCCCAACATATATCATATACCATCATATCCTATTTGGATGTACGTACATCATGTGCAGAAAGTGTTGAGGTTTTGCAAAGACAATAACAAATTTCTCGCTTGAAATAAAATACATTTTCACAAACACAAAGTCATTACAGTACATTGCTATAGCATCTTTTAATGTATCATGGCAGCAAAGGATTCCCTCATTGTTCCTCAGCCAATGGTTGTGAGAGGTTACAATGCAGTCTGCTGTGTCATGTGGTGCATTTTTGTCCCCCAGCTTTGCTTGAAATATAAGAATGCTGCCAGTATCTTTAAGACATGTCAAACTGCATTTTTTTCCATAGCTTCTCATTCCACAAATACATTTGTAATTTTGTGCCTTTGTTAGGAGTGGCTTACAACAGGCTCAGAAATTCCTTAAGGCAAGGTCAGCAAAGAGTAATTGTTGCAATCATTAGTTATGCTTTCCCCATCAAATTAGGGTTAGCTTTTTTATTTCCCTTTCTGTGAACTGGGTATTCTTAATCCAGCTGTATGCTGACTGTGTCATTCGCATCCCTCTCACCTTGGAGTAGTCACCGTGACTGAGGCATCCCAAGCTAAGTAACTAAGACCATATTGCTCTGCTAGAGTTAACAAGAGAGAGCTATCTATCTCACCAAAAAGCTGCCCTGAGCCAGGATTGAACTCGCAACCTTTACACCACGAGCCAAGCACTGTACCACAGACCCACCTGATCCACACTATCATAGTGAAAGTTGGTTGCAGCATCACAGTAAGCCAAAAACATTCATGCATACAAATAATATCGACAAGTTTTGTAAGACTGAGCACAAGAGCCATGCTAGGGCTGGGGTAATATCACAGCAGAATCGTGGTTCACTATCTGTTAGGATGCATTGGTAAATTGATATTCATGCTTTCTAAACAGTTGCCCTCTTGTAGATACATGTAAATTAATATGTATTACATCCTACCTATGTTAGATGATACCCCACTGTATAAACAATGACATGATTTACAATACTGTTGTTTTAACATGTTAACAATGGATACATAAGTTTTATACAGTATGTCAATGGAATAAAAATGGTTAACTATGTCTCATAAAATGTTTTATATTGTCAAAAGAAGGCAGTTTTCTGATGTCACTTCTCTGTTGCTTTTGAAAGTAGATGGTCTGGTCCCGCTCCATCCAAAAACTCAGAGTCACTGTTCTTTCCTTGATTTATGTTGATATCATCATTCTGTAAGGGAAATATTTGGTTCAGCCCAGTATATTGAGTTCTCCAGCAACACTAGAAATGATGAATAACTAAATAAACACTAATATTTCCTGCATAACAATAGTGAAATACAACAAGCATCCTTTACCTGAGAGTCAGTGTTGCATTGCTGGAGGGCTGTACAATAATGGAGGGTTAGTAAAGCCAGTCCTTGGGTTCTGGCATCACACTCGGATATTTGCAGGGCAATGCTTGCTCGGGAAAGATTGCTACCAGCCTCATTAGCTTCTTTCTCTTGGTGGGCCAATTCTACTCTAACCTCTCCTTCAGTGTCAATAGCACTTTGTAGCTGAGCCAACTGGAAATGATAAATAAATAACACTATCATACAATTACATTTTGAAAAGCATTTTAAACACTTTGCCTTCATTACAAAAGGTTATTGTCAGAAATTCTGTAAACACTACTTTACATTGTGTACCTTTTAGTGTATCAACTGTGTGCACTTTGTGCTTGCATAGGTATATAGTCTGCATAGTTATGTATAACACTCACTTGAAAATTATTGAAAAAGGAGATACCAATGCAGTGAAAGGTTAATTACTTGAAATTTTCAGTTTCAGTACATTTCTATTCAAATTTCAGAATGAGGCATTTGTTGATATCAAAAAGCATTTATAACTTATCAGATTATGCTCAGATATTGTGCAGGTCTTCCTGGAGGCTTTGTCTGTCATTGTCTGAGATTACTGAATTTCCAATTTTCATATTATCTGTGAATTTTGCAAAGTTGTTAAGTCGAACATCAATGCCATTTATGTATTTTATGAACAGCTCACTCCATGTTAGGCAATGAGCCAATCATCAGCCTAGAAAAGGTTTTGCCATCCTCTAGTGATTTTACTTTTTTTTTAACATGACACTGTATGACCAAGATTAATTAACTAAGGTATAGTAAGGAACCAGGAGTAAGATACATTGTTCCAGACATATATATACAAGCATGCTTCTTTTTCCTTGGACCTCATTTGCAGTATAGGCCAAACTGCATTGATATGCCAAAAAATATCCTCATTGGATTTTGAGACTTCGGTTTCTATCACCAAAGTCCACACGCAGGGTTGGGAAAAATCCTGATTGGTAAGGTAAAGTGGGGGCATACACTGTAGTTGCATGTAGCTGTGGGGCTTCATCTCCCATCACATCGGCCTTTGAGCCTGTGGTGGAAATTGATCCGTTACCCCGGGACACAGGGCCACAGTGACATCCGAGTTTCCACAGTTTACCTTCCCCAGGTTTCCCTAGGTACCCATTTATTAACCAACCCATTTGGGAGGATGAACAGCTGAGTGAGCTATGCGCCGACTGTCCTCATCCGGGATCGAACTCGGGGTCAGCGGATTTGTAGTCAGACATGCTAACCACTGCACCATTGAGGTGATTAGTGAATAACAGTACAAATCTGGTAATCATGAATAAGTAATAATTAAATAGAAATCAAAAATATGTAACAAAACAATTAGAACACCTTTATTCAAACGTTAAATGTTAATTTGGTGGCCAAATGGCTCAGTGGTACAGTGCTTAGCTCGTGGCCAAAACTTTGCAAGTTCAATCCTGGAAGCTTCTTGGTGAGAGGGGTAGTGCTCTTGTTAACCCTAGCAGAACTATATGGTCTATAGATGCCTAGTTGGGGGGGATCATTTGATCACTTTTTTTTAATTCAAACTTTAACTTTGTGCTTATGTTCAAATAATATATCTATCTATCAATTCAAATAACTCACTTCTACTCCTAACATTCATAATCTTCACCTGTTTCTACAGCCAGGCCTCTAGAATTCCTGTCATATAGCATTCTATATTAAATTCAAGGTTGTTATCATGTAAAATTTTGAGCATTTTACTTACAGTTGAATTTATTTTTTCTCTGCGTTCCTGTATTGGTACATAGGAATGTAGATTTTTTGCACTTTCCCTTGCTAAGGTGACCAAGTTCTCATCGTGGGGGAAGAGAAGTAAGCGATCTAAGGCTTCTTGAATATTGTCGCCCACATCTTGGTCAAATAAAAATGGGTTTGAAGCCTCAATCAACGATCCCTGTGAAAAATTTACATTAGAGATTTACTAATGAATTAAGGTTTTCATGTTATCTTAAATACTATATTAAGTAACATGGATGGGTTTTTTTTTACCAATTGTGTATAAAATAAAAAATAAAAAAAGGATGGAAACGTTTTTACAATATGTGTTAAACTAAAAAACTAATTACATAAAGTATTAAATAAATGAACAAGATGGCACTTAGAGAATGCATTGCCATTGTTCTTAAACTTGAATAATCATGAAATTATTCCCAGACAATTAAAAAATAAAACCTTGTAATAATATAATTCTTTTTATTATACCTTCAATAATTTTGAAAAAAGAAGAAGCTTAATTTACATGCAGAATTTGATACCTCGAGTGTTCCAATTTTATGAAAAATAATATAAAAGATTACAGTTTAAGCAAAGACTCAACAGACTATTAAAGAAAAAGAAAAGTATATTCACTGTAGTACATCAAAAAAACCTTGATGATATTCACTTATAAATACATTTGTTACCAAAGGGAACAAGGCCGTCAGAAATTACAGATAGATAATAGAGGACATTTGTATTGTATGAAACACATTGATATCAAATTAAATAGCTAACAATGAAGCATCATTGAATCAGTTTAGACAAAGTGTAACAAGTATTATAGTTAAAAGTCATGTAACAGAAACCAAAAAAATTAATTTGAATGATATGACCTGGCTCCATGCCTGGTACAGCTATATCATTCATTTAGCTGTCTAAAAATGCTGAATGTAGGTTATAAAAGCAGTATTATATAAGAAGAATCATGGAATAAAACAACAAAAAAAGATAAATAAATAAACTAAATTTGAGGTAAAAGAAAAGAGGTCTGAGTTATAGATTGTATGGTCAAGCTTATTAAGCAGTTGCTGGTATGAAATACGTTGTTATTTAACTATGTACTATTGGAATTTCATACTATGTAAATTCATATTTACAAACACATTCATATTTGCCTCGTCTATGTATTCCTTCTATTTCATCTTGTGTTCCATTCTCATGGACACTATTTTTTTTAGCTAGGCCCAAATGATTTCTTTTTCTCATATTATCCTTATCAGCATTTGTTTTTTCTTTCAGTTTCGTGATTATAATACATTCAGTATAATCATGAGGTAATGCAAACTATAAAAAATATTAATATCATGCAAATATACATGCACTGATCTTTATCTATATAATATTTAGCTCTGTTAAATCATTCTGCCATTAAAGTTGCATACTCAAAATAATTATATCTACATATAAATGTTAGCATTCACCAACTACTCCTACCTTCCTACTATGCTGGGGTGAGTGGGGAGGGGAAGGGGGGAGAGATCGAGATTGTGTTCCACCAGAGGATGGGTTTGGGGGGGCCAGGTTATGGGCTGAGCCGGCACGCTTCAAACTGCCCTTGCCGGCACTCGCAACTTGAGCAAATAAACTGCCAAGGGTGCGGCGTTGGGTCTGTTAAGGGCCAAGACACACAAAGCAAAACTAGTGTAAAAAGTTACTACAACAATAATGGTACTGAAAAATTAAAATAATAAAACATGACACAATGTATTACTAGGTGTGCAAAAGGAATTGCACCTTTTATGAAATATTGTGTCATCATTATTTGTTTCCTAATCAGTGAAAAACTAATATGAAGTCTAAGAAACATAAATAATGGAAAAATCACATATCTTTGTGATTTATTTTATTCTTGGAGTAAATTCTTAGAAATATTGGATTCAGACAATACATACAATTTGAATACCACAACTGCTTGAAATGAGATGTTGTTACAACTTTACAAAGAAAACCACTACTCTCTTCTAATCTGCCATCAAGAATGTGCTGCTATCCTTTGTAGTGCATTTTTCCAGTTACAATCAGTTATTTTCAATATATATTGTGAAATAAATAGTTCTATGAGACAGATGTGCTACACAAACTACTGTGTTGTGCATGTACGTACTAAGAATCTCACTATGATACTATACCTTTCAAAACCCTTTTTTTCACTTCATTAATTTCACATTTTGCTAGACAAATATATAGTCCTCTAACTCTTAAGGTTTTCTATCTCAGAAGCAGAGCAGAATACATTACTACTTAACCACGGAATTTTATTGTTTTATAAAATCTCTCATTTAATCATAAAGTATGAAGTGTAAAGATTTCCAAGCTTTTCTCTCCCAGGGCAAAGTGGAAGCCCCACTCCACCCATAGCCATCGTGTCCTCCCATAATGGGGCCACTGACACCTGGCAACAATATTGCAGTGCTCTTTCCGGAGGAACACGGGCTCCAAGAACTGTCAAAAGTAAAAACGCTAAAAACACTGCTGATGTTGTATAGCATACTTTCCATTAGTTGTACTCCTTGTAGTATAGCACCGGTGTGAATCATGTGAAGGTGGGGATGGGCTGCTCTACCACTATTATTATATTTTATTAATATTATTACTGTGGTGAGGTCTACAAGAATTCTGCCACAGTAGTCCCTGTGGTTTGAAAAAGGCAAAAAAGGTGAGGGGTCTGGGAAGCCCCTCCTCTGTTTACTCTAACAAAAAAACAAAACACAGAAGAGGAAGGGAGACCAAATTCTCCATGAACCCTGGTGTGCCTTTACACATACATAACAAGTCACTGCCATATAAGGATATTATAGTTGGTGTAATCTCAAAACTTTTGTAAGTTTACATAAATATAATTGAATGTATTAAGTTGGTTGAAAAGAGAGCGAGAAAAAATTAATTTGTAAAAGAGTGGGAATGAGTGCAGTTATATTGAAACACTTAAGTATTTGAAGAATACAAAGAGAAATACAAAGTTCAATATGAATGTCAACCCAAACTGAAGATGAACGAGGAAATTATATTGGGTTATTTCCTCTTGATTGATCAAATAGTTTTCTTATAAGCAACTTACCTGGGGTGAAGGAGGTGGACTGTTTCCAGGACTCCCATTCTCAGCGCCTGTGCATGCAGCAATGGTTGTTATGATCTCTGGGGTTTCCTTGTTTTCTCGGTTCTCTCGACTATCAACCTTGGGAGGATCTTTGTATCGCAACCCACTTGAGTCACAGACAGTCTCTTGCTCACAGCGAACCATACATTTTTTGTGGCATATGATGCCACATTCCCCACACTGGTATGCATCCTTCAGCCAAATCTGAGATTTAATGAAAACTTTTATAAACTCTGTTACAGTAACCACCACTTTCTTTCAATAAACTAGGTGAGGCAAACCAGAATAAAATTTTTTTATACTTATGATAAATATTCACAATCTGCAAAGCTTACCATGTCTTGTGTCTTGTCAGTCTCTTTAAACTGTGTATAGTGTAGACATTGATATAGTTGAGAATGAAAACAAACATGCTGATATTTTGCACATGGTACTTTACCTTTTTTTTGCAAAAATTGCACTGCGTTGCTGAGTGAAAGTGGGTCCTCTTAAAGTCATGGTTACGGTCTTCAACAGCTTCCTGTATAGTTGGAACATCATCATCCTCAGACAATGTGCCATCTGTCAGACTTTCATCCTCAGATAGTGTATTTCTATCCAAGATAACTCGACCAAGGGCATCACATCTGTAAGGATGTGAATGTGCTCTACAAATGTGTATTAACAAAACAAAACAAAAGCAGGTACATTGGAATATTTGCAATAGAACATGTAAATAAGCATGTCTCTTTATCCATAATCTATATCATATAATATAATATCATAGAACTATGTACATATTGTACATACCTGTCTTGGGGCTGATATGTTAGTGAAATCATCACATCCCCATAGCAAAAATTAGGAATGAATCCTTTGTGAGGGATTAATGGATCAGAAGCCACTTCAGGACATTTAGGATGAGGGGGACTCAAACTTAGAATTTTGATGACATGTCCCTGAGAGTTGAGGGTTGTTTCTGGGATGAGAGAGATGAAGGGCAAGTTGATGAAACCCACTAATGTATCATCAGTCAATCCACCTGTTACATTTTCAAATGGAATCTTAGTCTTTTCATTCTCACGGTTCCTTTTTCTTTCTTTTTCACCATCCTTTGGTCTGAATTTTTCTCTGTCGTCTTTCAGTCTTTCATAAGACAAAGAATCAAAGTCTTCCTTTGAGTGAGAAATACTTCTGCTCCACACAGCTACAGACAAGTACTTATTTTCTTCTTCTAACCAAAACTCGAAGTCACTATCAAAGACAGGTTCCTGAAAAGTGAAAGAATTATAATAATGGACTCTTTCTATACTTAATGCCACATATGTAAATACTATAATCAGGGCCAGGTGAATCTGTGGTTCAGTGCTCGGCCTGTGGCCTAAAGGTTATGAGTTTGATCCTGGCTCATGGCAACTTCTTAGTGAGAATGGTAGTGCTCTCTTGTTAACCCTAGCAGAGTTATATGATCTATTGCTCCCAAGCTCAGGGGGATTATTCAATCTCCTTTTTAATCATATATGAATACACACGCATTCATAGAGAAATATAGATACTTGAAATGGACTGAAACAGGTGATAATGGCAAAGAATGTACAATAACTACGGAAACAGGACTACACAAGTGTAGCTCAGGCCTTGTATACTACAACTAGGTAAATACATAAATATAGATACGTAGACAGGGCCACAAGAGAGTAGCTCACGTCCTGTATACTTTAACTATGAAAATACAACTAGGTAAGTACTAGTTAAATACACACATCAAAACAAACACACACACACAAACACACATACACTCCATTCAAAATCCATTACTATGCCATAATATTTAATTTCCTGCCTGTGCTCATACTTACACTACTGCCATCAATAAAAGGTGTCTGTAGCAATTTGATATGTCCTTTACTTTTTCCTCCATACTTCTTTAATCCTCTTTTCTCTGAATTAATAACATTCATCAAAGTTTCTGATGAAGTTGGAGTCCCAGCTTTACTACTCTGAGTGGAGGGAGGCTTCTCTGTGGTGGGCTGAGGTGCAGGGAAACTCTGACTAGAATTAGAACATGGAGATCTGTCTTGAGTTACGCTGGAAACAGATCTAGGAATGATTTTACAAGTAGCAGATGTCATTGGAGATTTATCCTGACTGAGAAGAGAAGGACGTGGTTCTGCAGAAAGTGTGTGCAGATCTAACATTTTGCGCTTCATTTCAGGACTGTTATTATGGCTGGAATCTGGTGTTGATCTGCCACTCCCACTAATATCACCTGAAAGAAAGTTAAATTCAAAAGTTAAAGGTTTACACACGGATTCATCAAATATTATGTTATACTTGATATAATTTGAATAGACATAAGATAAACACCAACACATTTTAGCTTTCATTTCCCTCATACATCCATCTTTAGAAAATATTGAACAGCCATCACATCCTTGTCTCACTCCCACTCCTATGGCAGAACTCTCACACATGCACTTGTCTCCTATAAAATGCATTAATTCTTTCCAACAACTTTCCCCCAACACCATATATTTTCAGAACATTCTGGAGAGCTTTCCTATCAGTTCAATCATGGTTTTTTTTCTAGGTCCATAAAGGCTGCATTCAGTTTTTCATCACTTCCTAAGTACTCCTCTATCATAAGTTTAATTGCAAATGTCTGCTCCACATAGCCTTTTCTTTTCTCAATCCTCCATGCTCCTTGCTGACCTTCCCTTCAGTTACTTCTATCAGTCTCTGGAATAACTCTCCTATACACTTTTTTCCGGCACACTAAGCATACTTATCCCTCTATAATTATTACACTCATCTTTACTATCTATACTTTTATGCAGGGCACAATAATTGCCTTCTCCCACTCATCTAATACTTCTTTCTATCTTCCATGAATACCATCCTCTTAATTATCATATTCAACCCCCCGCTCCTCCTCTCTCTATTTTACCTTCTTTCCAAAACAACTTTTTATTCTCATTTAAGTTCTCGCTCAGCTTAACGTCAAATTCTTCAACCACTTTCCTTTAACTCTCCTTCACAAACTCCTTTACCTTTCTATTTCAAAACTTCTACTCGATTCTCCTCCTCACTCTTATTTCCTCTGCCACATTCTCCTGGTTTTCTTCTAAGCTCTCTTATTCCCTTCTATAGCCTCCTTTATTTCAACTGTCCACCAGGCACTTCCCTTTCTGTAACCTTTAAGAGCTATATACCCAAACACATCTGCTATTGCAGCACCATTGCTACTCCAGAAAAAGACCAACATCTGAGGAGAATATTAAAGCCACACTCTTCATCACTTGTGTCACCAAGTGGCCTAATCATGTGGTGACAGCCCAACACCACTTACCATATTCAATAGCATGTGGTGTTGTTTGCATCATGGTGACTACATACATCAGGCTATGGCCTTGCAAGTGTAAAGGTGTGCTTCCAGAGAGAAAAGAGAGAGAGAGAGAGAGAGAGAGAGAGAGAGAGAGAGAGAGAGAGAGAGAGAGAGAGAGAGAGAGAGAGAGAGAGAGAGAGAGAGAGAGAGAAAAAAAAAAACATAGGCAGATTTTTAGCCTGCTACTATATCTCTCACACACACAATAAGAAAAAAATTTGCATTAGAAAAATATATAAATAAAATCACCAGAGAAATATACAACTACGAAATTGAGAAATATGCGAAAACTATTAACTTATCTGGAAGAAGAGATAATAGATATTGATAGTATCAATGATTTGCCCACGCTTGTAATATGCAGCATTGGTATGGTCGCCTTACAAAACTATGAATATAAAAAAATTGAAAGAATACGAAGAGCCACTACTAAGATGGTCTCGAGTCTGAGAAATATAATACAAGGGGAAAGATTATCAGGATCGAATATCCTATCTGGAGGAAAGAAAGGAATAAGGAAACCTCATTGTAGATTTAAAATAAAGGTGATTAAATAATCCCCCAAACTAGGTAGCTATAGACCAAGAAGGTGCTGTGAGCCAGGATCAAACTCACAACCTTTAGGTCATGAGCCGAACACTGTACCTCAGAGCCACCTGGTCCCCGAGGATGTAGTGTATAGAGCTCTGAAGGAGAAAGAAAAGTAGATAGAAAATCTATGTTTGTATGGTACTCAAGAGATACAAGAGGTCATGGAAAAATATTGAAAAAAACACTTGTAAGGATACCAAAGCATATAGCTTTCCATACAAAAACATTGATATCTGGGGCAACCTAGATAGTCCATGCAAAGAAAATACATGAATTTAAAGCCAGGCTGGATATCAGTAAGTATGGAGACAAGACAGTATGAGCACAGCTCTTTTCATGTATCCAACAACTAGATAAAATACACACAGGAACTCGAAAAACCTCAAGCAATTAAGTTAAAATGTGCATTCCAAGTCTGACTGTTGTGATAACCCAAGTTAAACTGAATCAATATGCGGAGATATAGGCTGAGTTGATAATCTCATTTTACACAATTTTCTCTAACCGACATTGTGTGTTGGTTGACCTCTACCTTGGCTTTGGCAGTACCCACACTCTTCTCAGAGATATGAAATTCATTACTGATGGTAAATGCCCTAAGTTGGATGTGGTCAAGCTACACACAAGAGTGGGTGTGGTCATGAATGCAGTGACCATTCCCTGGAACAGTCTGGTAGTGCCAAACTGCAGATTCTGCATCAACAGTGCGTTTTTGTTTACTAGATCCACCTTTTAAAATCAGTATAAATTAAAGGTGATTAAATAATCCCCCAAACTAGGCATCTATAGACCATACAGTTCTGCTATGGTTAACGAGAGCATTACCTCTCTCACCAAGAAGCTGCCATGACCCAGGATCGAACGTCACAAGCCGAGCACTGTACTACAGAGCCACCCGGCCCCCTAAAATCAGTATAGTGGGTGCTCTAGCATGTTTTGGTGAGCCATCAAACCTGTGATTGAGCCCAACTCAAGCTAACTGATGATGAAAACGTCTTTAACTAAAGGGACACTCAGTTGAGTGCAAGTACTTCCGCTGCTGCTAATATTCACCTACATACTGCCAACAATATCCTCGACTGGGACTGCAACGTTATATGCATTGAGAAGCTTCCATGCCCAGAACAGAATGAGCCTCTCAACAAAAAATGAGGCATCACTTAAAAAATCTAACCTATGCTACTCACGGGCAAAGGTTGACCATTCAACGCCTCCATCAAGCCTACCGGCACCACAGGTTCAAGATATTATATATATATATATATATATATATATATATATATATATATATATATATATATATATATATATATATAGAGAGAGAGAGAGAGAGAGAGAGAGAGAGAGAGAGAGAGAGAGAGAGAGAGAGAGAGAGAGAGAGAGAGAGAGAGAGAGAGAGAGAGAGAGAGAGAGAGAAAGAGAGAGAGAGAAAGAAAGAGAGAGAGATATACTGTATATATATATATATATATATATATATATATATATATATATATATATATATATATATATATATATATATATATATATATATGAATATATATATATATATATATATATATATATATATATATATATATATATATATATATATATATATATATATATATATATATATATATATATATATATATATATATAGTATATATATATATATATATATATATATATATATATATATATATAGAAGAAAAAACCAGCCCCTTCCTATAATTTGTTTATAAATTTGTTCTGCCTTGTTACTTCCTTCTTTACATGGTTTGCATGATCACACCTGTTTCAAGTTTCAACGGACCAAAATTGAATTGAACTGGTCTTCCTTTGCTTTCATACACACTTACAGAAACACGGTAAGCAAAATATATGCAAAACAATAGCGTTAACAAACTGCAAATCTCTGCAATGCATCCTACAGTGTGACATGCTTGGGCAGCATGACCTCATCCCTACCTAAGTAACAATCACCTCCTCAACGATCCTTTCTCCAAATTAAAATATCTCCCCAAAACTAATAATTTGTAGGTAAATTTTTTTGTAAAAATACGCATGTATAACTTCTTTGCATAATACTGCTAACACACAAACAAACAAACCAAAAAATGCAACCAAAACATAATTTCCCAGACAGAGGAAACAGGAATTGCTTTTCATCCTTCAGCACGCTTAATAAACTCATCAAATGAGAAAACTCAAATAATATGTATCACACCATATCTTTTAGCCATGTGTAAAAATAATCTAAAGGAAAACATTTGTCAAAGTATGTCTAATTAGAATTCAAGCTTTATTTTTTGGATAACATAAATTAAGTAGCCACATGCTGCATTCACTTTGTGCAGTGGGGTGTGCATAAGCTCCAGCCCAAAAATGTGAAGTAAATAACAAAGTGCACATACAAAATACTACAAAAGGTACTCCCTTAATTGATACTGTTGCACATTAGTAATCAACTTGTTTTCTTTTTAAAATCTCATATATAATTACATAAAGGTGACTGGAAAAGGAAATAAACATCTTAGGTTATGATACTAACACTGCACAATGCAATGAAGCTCAAAGACCTAGGACCCAGGCAGAGAAAATGAGTTATTTGAAAGGTGGTTGTGGTGTAAAGAAAATGGATGGTGAAAATAATGAAAATGTTTATGGAAGGTTTTGTACGCCTAGTGATGGTAATGGAATTGATTGTGGAATGATGTAAGTGGTCAAAGCAGACCCTTAGGTTGTATGATCACAAAGAAAGAATGGAAAAAAAATCTAATTAAAATGACAATATACAAAAGTGGAGTGGATGCTGCAGGTGTGAGAGGAAAGCTCCCCATGAATTGGGAAGATAACGTTGGAATACTTGAGAGAGAGATGGTAGGGAGATGAAAGAGGGGATTGGAAGGGAGAGACCAAGAGTAGGCTGTATGGTTATAAACAAATGGAGACTTCTGTCATGGCCATGGCCATTCCCTTGAAGATATTCCAAGGAACAGGCATCACAGTAAATTAGATCAGATTGAAGGAACAAGAATTTAGTGTGCCAGGTATGTAGGACTAGAGAAGAGTGACTGATAATTTGTCACATTTGAACACCCTGTTGGAATAAGCGAACAATCGAGTATCAATCTGATGATATATATCAAGGAGTACCTTTTGTATAATAAATGCATTTTTACATACTGCAGCAACAAAATGGGAAAACATAAAACAGTGAATGACAAGGCAAGAAATTTCAATATGTTTACCATCACGTGTAGAGTTAACACGATTCCTACTGGTGCGCTGCAGGACAGGAGAGCCTGGCAAAGAGCGGTGCTTAGCTGGCCGACTTCCGTTGAAGGTACCCATTATCCCAGCAAGCAAATGAGAGGGACTAATAGCACGTGACCCTCCAGGCATTACATCATCAGTGCCAATTAGCAAAGGCCCAGAGCTACCACTACAAGTGCAAGCAATGATATTATTACTTACATTACTACTACCACCTCCACAACCACTAACACCACTGCAATTACTGATGCTGCTGCTGCCACCACCTCTGCCACCACTGCTACTGCTACCAGCCCCACCACTGATGCTTCCACTGCCACCACTACTACCCATATGAGGAAAGAGGGAGGTGCTTCCTGCTTCATTCCCACCTCCTCTAAGCTTATCACCATGACTTATACTACCATCACCAACACTACCAACAGCTGCATTCCTGCCAACATGAGCAGCACCAGTAACATTATTTGTCCAAGCACATCCAGATGGACCACTACTGGAGGTGTCTACCCAGGCACAAGAAGATTTGTCTCCACTATAACTACAGCTGCTGGTGCAAGGTGCCACACTGGACTGGGCACTGGAGTACACATTAAGTCTACCTGAAGCATCTTCCCCGACAACAGCTGAAGAAGCATCTGAGCCCACACCTTTGTGCTCAGCTAACATCTGAAGTAGTAGAAACACAGTTCAACATATTTCAATGAAAACACTTCATAACTAAAAACAACAATTAATCAAACAGAATTGAATCTAGTAAGAAATAATTCAGTGGTATTCAATGACTATTTATGTGTTCCAGAAAATGTAATTTTGAGCAGCCATATCACGTAACTCTAAAACGCTAAACATTATGCCCAAAGTATGTCAATAATGTTAAACATAATATCAATTCCCTCTTAAAATGTAGTAGTAACAGTTCAATAGCTCAACTCACCTTCTTTGTTTCTGAATAAACCAATCTCTTCACCCTTATAGTGATACTATTGCTATCACCATTTATATTGCAGGTAGAAAACAACTTTGCTGCCTGCTGGCCGGAGTTTAAATATGTTCCATTAACAGCTAACACTACATCATTTTTCCGAAGGCCTGCAAGATGGGCTGGAGAATTTTGTTGGACTGATTCTATCATCTGATGAGAATAATACAATCATTAGTTTCCAACATGTCCCAAGACAACGTTCTGATGATAGCAAAATACCTACCTAGTTTTTGTACATAATGAAAATCTATTATGTAATATCCAAGTACACTTCATATTAGTCCCTTTACACAAGTAACATTCACCTCCAACGAGTTCAATGTGTGATGTAATCAAATAGTCAGTCATGTTTCCTCAACACTCAAAGGCAGTGACGGGACTGATATCACTCTTTTCTTTGTTCATTTATTCAGCTTATTTCCATGCTACTAAGGATATTGGTTTTCTTTTTCATACATATTTATTTTGTTTATTTCCATCTACTGATGTGGTCTTAATTACTGGAACTCCTCCTTTATATCTTTTTCATATTGCATTATAAAGCTTACATAATACTTGGTATCAAATAGGGTAATATAACATTCTTTCTATTATTTAGAAGATAGATAGAACATAAGAACTTGCTCACCAAAACAATATTCTGTTTAAAGCTGATAATGACTTGTAAAATGAAAAATATAATGCAGTAAACAAAAAAAGAAATAAAATAATAAATGAATAAAAGACAAACAAAATGCTGTCAGTAATAATAATAATAACAATAATGATAATAATAATTAATAAATAAATAGGCAAAAAAATAAATAAAAGAGGAGTCAGTAAAATGGAAACCAAACTTGAGTGTCTAAAAAACAAAAAATAAAAAAAAATAAAGGAAATGAATGACTGACAAGTGTTCACATTGCCTTATTCAGAATAATCTGCATCAGTCTTGAACAAAGGCAAGGATGCAGGTTATTTAAAGGATAAGGACAGTAATAAGGGATTCAAAGTGAGAATGGTGCAAAGTGATGAATGGAGTTCCCTCAAGGGATAGTGCTGGTACCTCTAACATTCCTGGTTACTCTATAGGATGTGGTGAAAGGAATGGATAGTCATACGTCTTTCTGAATATGATGCTAACTAAACTACTATGAAAAGTAGGAATATGGAGAAGAATGTGAATCGCTACAAAGTGATCTGGATGAAATACTTGAATGGAGCAAGATACACATACAACCTATTAAGAAATATAAGAAAAATGTTCACCTATCTGGATGAAGAGATGATAAAGTACTTGATTGTACTAATGATTTGCCAACAGTTGGAATAAACAGCAGTGGTATGGCTACAAAATGAATGATCGCAAAAAGAATGAAATACAAAGAGAAGTTACTAAAATGGACCTAAGTCTGAGAGATAGACATACCAAATCAAGAGAGATTATCAGGAATTAATTTCCCAATCTTAGAGGAAAGAAGGGAACGAGAAAATCAAATTGCAGTGTGTAGAACTATGAAGGAGATGGAAAAATCTTTAGAAAATATCTGTATGTATGATAATCAAGAGATACAGAAAGATTCCCAATTATGAACAGCTTAAGTTCTAAGCGGTCGTTTGTAATTCAATTTGTTAGTAAGTCAAACATACAGTATTGTAGTATTGTAGATGTACGTGTAAAAACTACCATATTAACTACTGTATACTGCATTTTATGGCTTATAAGACGCATCCTCATTTTGAGGGAAAAAAAAAAGAGAAAAAAAGTTGCCCAATATACAATACAGGCTAACATGAGTAAATACACTCATGTATATATATATATATATATATATATATATATATATATATATATATATATATATATATATATATATATATATATATATATATATATATATATATATACTATATATATATATATATATATATATATATATATATATATATATATATATATATATATATATATTCTTTTTCTCACATGTTAACAATATCTGTTGATTTGGTATTCAAAATACTTTTAACAGGTAAGTTCTGTTACATCACATAAGAGTCTGAATTGAATACCTACCTAAGCTAAACTACAACATTCGTCTTGGAAGACGCATGAGTATTTATCAAGGTATTTTTTAGGAAAACAAGTGCGTCTTATAAACCGTTAAATACAATAAGCACTTGCTGCCTCTCCACTCACCTTCACATCATAGTAGGTTGGCATGAGCCTTGAAGTGCTGAAGTGCAGTGAATGTAAAGCGTATTTTTCACGTGCAAAAAAAATTTATGTTTTTCCACCGATATTCAAGGGAAAAAGACAATCTTCCAAAAAATGTTCACACACGCAACTCAGTGATGGTATGTTGTCCCAGCTGTAAGTGTATACAATGGATTGTGACACTCGTATCAAGTGTGCTGCCTTCACTGGTGTACTTGTACTAGTTTTGGAGACTGAGTTGTCATAATGCATCCTTGAATCTTCCCAGAAGGCAAGAAGATAGTGTTAACCACTAACTGGTGAAAGAACTGAATTCGGAAGACTCCCAAACATTGATCAAATAAATTCAACTGGACAAGGCATAATGTCAACACTTGCTGTGTCTAGTGACTCTTATCATTGAGAAACAAGATACAAGCATCAGAAATACAGTAACTGGCCCATGGAAATGCCCGGCATCGGTCATAAAAGACTGAGTGCTCCATGTATAATTTGTGGAAAAAGTTACTGGAAAACCATTGATAATTTGCTAGTGTGAGCTGGCCTTGAAGCATTCTCTTGAACCAGCATTAAACTTATTGGAGTCCGATGATGAAGATGATCTTTGATCCGAATGGCTAACAGTTTGTCAAGATCTTCCATAACTTTCTTTGTCTCACACTTATAATGGCAAACTACATTGACATAGAAATTTTCACATATTTCATAATATTCTCGCTCTTGAGAATCATGCTAATGGTGGAACGGTTCATGCTGTACAAAAATCAACAAGTGAAAAAACAACTTGTTGTAGACAACTCATAATGCTTATTTACTTTATCAATTAAAACATAAACAATACATTTGGCTACCAAAAAGACTTGCAACCTTTTCATAGATTTTTGACTCAAAAGTTGTATAAAATCTGGCTATAAAGATTTAAGATATCAACGCAAGCTTCACTTGTCTATTTTGTCTCATAGAAACAAAATCTACTCAAGCATAAGAAATTGAGCATAGTAAAGTCATAATAATTTCATCAATTGGAATACAACACTTACTTGAGTTCTTTCTTCAGCATTTCTCAATAAAATCCCCACTGAGGACCCTTGTGGACGTTTGAGAGAAACATCCTGAACAACCCACAAGCCTGATGTCTTCTCAACAGCACATACAATAGGAACTTCACTCAATATCACAGTGCAGTACATCACCTCACCAACTAAAGAAGCCTGCAATAAATTTTTCATAGTAAACAATTTTATCAGTAACATAATAGTCTTTCTGCATTTTTCATATCTAAAGCAGGAAAATTCAGCTGGTACCTGAAGTCGTGAGCACTTTACAATACTGCCAGTGAGTCTTCCTGGAGGAACAGAGCAGCCTTCTTCATTACTATGGTGGTTGTGTCTCCTAATCAGAGGAGCTCCTCTTAGCTTGAAATATGGTAAGGTGTGCTTGCGTTTAAGAATTCCTCGTAGTTGGGAGATTATAACTGCATTGAAGCGAGGAATGTGGAGTCCTAAGCTTGACTGTACTTCAAATTCGACCTTAAAAAGGAAATTAATAAATTCCATAACTCATCAGAAGAAATGGAAATATGTATATTAACTCATTACCTACCTATATTCAAATGTAACTACCTCCTCTGAGTGATAAATATGTCAATGAATTACTCTGTACTTTCCTAGCACACACCTGAATTTAGATGAGCAATTCTTACCTGTGGTTCATCGTAAAAAGAGAAACTCCAGTGTGTAAACGGGTGCCTTGAGAATTGCAGTCGACCATTGCCAGAGAGATGGACAACTGCCAGATGTTATTCCCAAGATGACCCATATCAATGTGAAAGAAAAACATATATAATAACATGAATATACACTAGGGTCTTTTAACAATGCTTAACAAAAAGTTTCAACTGCAAATAAGTGTTGTATTTTCTCCCCGCCATTCTTAAGCCCTGAAGTGTACAATGGCCAAGGTGTGGTTGTATCGTTCCATGCCATGTTCACTTTTCCTACAGGACAATACATCAACATGCAATAAAACAGCGTCTTTTCCATAAAGAGAATTATCTCATATCCAGGGAAGACACACCTCTCTCAGCCACAAAGTGAAATGAAAGTTCTGTCTTTCCCCTTTCACCAGGATAGGTATTGTAAGTTCCACAAACTTATAAAAAATGGCAATCTTTTCATCATGTCTCACTTCTATTACTCTCTGATACAGTTTAAGTTAGATTATGGTTGCCAATTCTACCTGGCCTCTGGTTCTTGATTCCAAACACAATGCTGGAGTACAGCTGGCAACAGGTGCTTTTCAATCATGTCCCATATTTCTTGTTCTTTTCACTTCTCCCTTGTCCTTGATATTTATCACTAGTTGGACTAATTGGATCCCAGTACTTCACCTAATACAACCCTTCATATATTTTTTTTTTGTCCTAAGTAGCATTCATGCATTAGTTATTTTGTGTTACCTACAACTTTTTTTACCAGGTCTGAAGAGTTTGAAAGCTGAACACAAGAGAAAAAGACAATGAAGGTACATAAAGCAATAAAAGCAAATTTCAAAATACAATTGTTTGCTTCAAGTAAATCTAATTTACATGTGTACAAAGTGAGGCATACCTTTTATCTTGACCATTGCAGCTTTAGAAAATCTAGAAGATGCATCAATAGCCAGTTGAATCCCTCCATTATATTCTAGTTCTACATTAATATCAACTTGTTCAAGAATTGATGTTTCAGGGTTGAGATTGACGTGTTTTGCAGTGACAGCCCGGACCACAGGGAAGTTGGTTCCAAGATTCAAGTCTCTGATCTGAAATAAACACCATTACGCATGAAATTAAACAAACATTTCAATAGAATTAATTACTGTTCTCTGATAAGGATCCTCAAAAGCTACAGGACTTGACAGACAACTTGCCTATTATTTTGCATTTAATAGTTAATAGTTACCTGCATGTTGTGAATGAACTTGGAGAGAGCTCTATGTTTCAGCAAGTCATTGAACTCCTGAGTGAGAATGTTGGTGAGCCACCGCATGATGCCGGCTTCAAAACGTTTTTCCTGGGAAGAGGTTATTAATAATTTTCACTGGTAATAATACAATGCATGACTCTACACATAGATATTTGAATAGTATAATTTAACACTATCTACAACTCATCTAATAAGAATTTTCTGCAGATCACGTGATTCTGTTTATAAGGATTCCTGTGTCACATGAACAATTATCTATATAAACAATTATCAATACATGTATGTTTAAAATGTGACCATGACTAAACCTTGTACACAATACCAACAGTAGTACATGAACCACTCGCCAAGTAAATGAAAAATATAATTGTAATCTAATAACACTAAAAGATGTTTCACTGATTCGAAGGGAAGGAGTAAATATACAGAAAACTGCATATGTTATCATTTATAACCTGAAAATGGTGGACTTCTTTGCTTTAATCATTTTCAATTTTTAGCTAATGATACTTAGACGTATTCACTTTGCTTTAATAAGCCCTTAATCATTACCTCTTGATATCTAGAAAGTAAAAGTAATGGCTCATTTCAGCTAATGCAAGTTTGTGTTTTTGAATATGCATTGGATTAAAATATATTTGACAAGTGTTATAGTACAATTCAAATAAATTATAAGCACACACGTACTTGAAAGAAGAACTGGAGTATCAAATTCAAGGATAAGCATGTTTCACGTCGATGGAATCCTTCTCCTTGCCTCAGTTTGTTCATCAATTCATCTGGCAAAATGCTCTCAGTAAAAGAGGATTTTTTACTTTGTATTGGCTCCACTTCCTGTGATGTCATCCACCACCAAGCTGAGATCACCATGCTCACAGCTCCAGCAACAAACACCAACAAATTCCACACAAGTATTCCAATCATCTTGAATATCTTGGATTATTTAATTAGTTAAATAAATGGAGGTCTCATTCTGTGTTCATTCATTCTGAAATGCAAAAAAAGAAATATATATATATATATATATATATATATATATATATATATATATATATATATACATATGTACATACATACACATATACAATACAAATATACTGCACTATCATCTTTATAAACTACAGTTGTCAGTTGTAGTGACACTGAGTGATACCTTATAGGATAATCTCTTATTGATGTTTCTCTTAAATTTCATACTTGATACAAAGCAGTCCTTCAGGTAGCATCAACATTAGTAGTGCCTGTGAGTAGGTGTGTGAGCTCACACACATAAAGTAAACCAATACATATATGGACTAGCAATACAACAATTTTTTGTAAGGTATTCAGACAGGATTACAACCCATCAGATGCCTGAGTGTTCATGTGCTCTACTTGAGGTCAGATTCATAGGTGAATGACGCGCCCTGATCACTGTCTTTTGTTACCTCACCCCGTTATGAGCTCTCTTGATGGAGGTAGCCAGGTGAACACACACACACACACACACACACACAAACAAAGAAGTATAGATACTTGGAATGGACTGACGGAGGAGGTGATAATGGCAAAGAAAGCACATCAACTGAAAGAAAAACTGACCCAATATAGATAGAGAGACAGGACCACACGAGTTTAATTCAGGCCCTGTATACTACAACTAGGTAAGTACACACACATCACCATCATTATCACTATAACCACCACCACCATTGTCACCACTACCACCATAACCGCTGTAACAACTACTATTACTACCGCAAGTATCACCACTACCACTATAACAATATGATCACCATATCACAACACACAACCTTTGCCTTACTGTTATTCCTCTCCCTTCTTCCCTTCCTGTCACTTGGTCCTTCCATAACCTTTACCCAATATGGAATTCTAAGCTTTCAGATAAGTATATCCCGGGGAATGAGAGGGTGAATGCTTAAAAGACATGGACCAGACGCAGATATATGGATTCTAAAGTATTTGAGTCACTACATACTGAACATTCCATTCGTACAATTTTAATGCCTCACGGGAATAAATTTACACTGCGAAACAGGGAGACAAACGTACTACTATTCTCGTTATGTAATCACGTACGTACCTACCCTCTTTCATCCCTGTTGTATAAGTAAGCTGTGCACAACACCTGTCACATCTTTCCAGGTAACGTGCAGACGACACGCTTTCACACGCCCGCAGACGCGCCTCATAACACGTTCACTTGCTCAAAAGAAAAAAAAAAATAATAGAATGCCTCCCGCCTCCCAACACTCTCTTTACTTGCTTTCCAGTCTGTTGTAATGAGTATTTTTGTGATCAATATCTATCTATCTGTCTATTTGATTTTTTTTAACTACCACATATGCCATTGTCTTTTGTATTTGTATCGTCACCGATTCCTCTATAACTGACAAATGTGTTTTCTTTTTTTAGCAATAAATGAAGAGAAGGGACAGATCCACAGAGTGTATTTACCTAGTTGTAGGTAAATACACCCACTGTGTGTGATGACATTCTGGGAGCAAAACAATATGATAGATGGATAGATTTCAAGGAACTGCCTCGTGTAGGTCATCAACTGGCCTCTTGCAGTCTCCTCAATTCTTATGTTCTTATAATATATGGGTTTCCAGATTTGATACAGGTTATGAGCTAAAGTGTAAACTAGAAACCTAGGTGATGATTTGAAGAAAAAAAAGACAAACTGGATAGACTGGTTCAGGGGCTTGTTTAATTTGTATAAATATGAGGCTTTCCTGCAAGGTCTTCACTTAAAAACACTTAAAACAGGCATAACTAAATTGAGTTGGTAAATCACCTTCCATAACATACTGACATACAGCCTTTATATCCCAGCTTATACACTTCTTTCCTCAGCAACGAATATGCAAATAAGTACTATTTTGTGTGTGCACTTGCCGAGCTCCCAGCCTGCATCACTGATAGTTTTATTCAAGGATACTATTCATTGCATGGGTATGATCCATACGATATTTGTTTTTGTTATGGAGGTTGGGACTGCAGGCATTACTACATGTCCATGGACTTAAGACTTTCCAATGGCAACTAACCAAAGGATTATATACATCTAACCTAACCTAAATGGGGCAGGGGCTTCTAACTCACCATGATCCTCCTCCCACAAAATCGGTTATTGAACAAAATCCATCTTAGGAAAGAGTGATATCCTTAAAGGGCAGGCTAGTTGACACATTCTAACCAAAAGCCAGTTTGTCATGAAACCACCAGCATATCTTTAAAACAAATGTCTGTAGGAAGACTTGAAGCTAAGGCATAGATAATCACATAATATAAATAATTTTTGATAAACTTACCTTATCTTATGAATTTCATTTTTCATTATTCTAATAAGAACTATGTAAATAATACTGTGTTTTATAGGGTAGTATGAGTGATTGGTTTCCTGTTCAGAGATAAATAATGTTGCCTCATTTGTTTAAGGTCGGGAGCAGACGAGCCACTCTGTGGCATCAGTGTGTGGCGGGGATATGGCTTTCCATAGGTTTCCATTGTTTAGAGGCTAAGCCGCGCACATGAGCGTCTGTGGCATTGGACTGTGGCGGGCTGTTGCTGATCCCCGCCACAGCGTGGCGTGGCTCTATGTTGGGGACCTGCACACACGAGCGCCTGCGGCCGAGCGACGGGCACGTGGCTTCACCGACATCTGAAAGACTGCCTGGCACTCACATACCAAACATTGGTGAAGCAACAAGTCACATTTTTTTCTTTGCCTCAATGACCATGTCTATACTAGATCTAGATCGCTTTATTATTGAAATTGAAGACCAACCAGCGATATGGGATGTACGCTGCAATGACTACAGTAATAAGATATCAAAAGCCAAGGTATGGGAGATGTTTGGACCAAGTAAGCTAAGGAGCTCATTAAAACTTTCTTGAGACATCCTAAAGTAGTTGAAGAATTTTGTACTGTCTGCTCTCAAATCATCCATTATGGTGTAAAATTGTCCATGAGTCAGCCTTGATAAAGTTAATAGGTGCATCCATATTGCTCTGTCTTTCACGACAACGACAGCGGTGCCGGAGAAGCAATTATGCAGCTGCTTCGTCCTGAGAGTCTATGCTGATGCTGTAACTGAGACTACGCGGGGCGTGGCGCAGTGGCGTGGCTCTGCCCATACACACGGGCGATTCTGTGGCGTGGCTCAGTCAGGAGCAGACGAGCTTCAGTGTGGCGGACACAGAGTTGCTCATCTGCTCCCGGCCTAATATTTAAATGGATTGAGTGGAAAGTAAGCCAGTAAGGGCAATGAAAAAGGGAGGGTATACCATGCCCATGACACCCTGAGCTGTTCATGACTGAACTCATCAGCCTTTCATCCTCTCAGCACAGCTCTCACACTTTAGGAAAAAAGGGGATAGTGGGAGATTAGGAAGAAAAGACAGATGAAACAAGGAGAAATAAAGCTAGAAAAAGAAAAAGGCCAAGCGAAAATGGGTTGGACCAGAGACTGAAGTCCGAGGCATCGCAGCATCAGGCCTTAATCTCTGGTCCTGAAGCCCCTCCACAATGGCAATGGACTTGGAAACAGAGGGGAATACGGGTGTGTAATAGGAGGAAATTAAGAATAAATGAGAGTATGAACAAAGTAATAAGGGGCATGAGGATCATCAATGATAAGAGAATGGATGCAATGATGAATGGCAAGTTGCTTGAAGAGGTATCTAGAGTTGCATGTTACTATGAATGTAGGAATAAATGCAGAAGTGAGGTCTAGAGTGAACAAAGTAAGAAATGTATAGGGAGGAATGACAGAAATCTTTTGATGTAGATTGCTTGGAAGGAATGCTAAGAGGTATGAAGGAGTAGTGGTGCATACTGCATTGTACGAGGCTGAAACATGGAGTACGAGAGTAGAAGACAGAAAGAAGTTGGCTGTAATGGAGATAAGGTGTTAGAGGAGTATAAGTGGAATAACACATAAATTAAGTGAAAAATGAGGAAATGCACAAAAGAATCGGTGCTGCGAGAGTTGGCAAGTTGAGCAGAGGAGGCAGTGCTGCAATAGTTTAGGCATGTGGAAAGAATGTATGACAAACAATTGGTGAAAAAGGAAAAATAGGTATGAAGTGAGAGTTGTGATGTTGAGAGGGTGATCATGTATGGGAAGGATGGGCAGTGTGAAGAGACCATTAGATGCAATAGCAAGGAAGAATGCCTGTGTGTGATAGAGTTCAATGGAGGGCAGTTGTGAATGCATGAATGGAGATGCAGCCTCAACATAAGGTTCTACTACATCTGGTCTGATCAGCTGACTGGATCATGGGGTATGGAAGGAACTGAATCTAATTTGATGTGGCAAGGATAAACCAATTCTACTGTAGCCCTGATGTAGACAATAAACCAACTCTATTACGAGACTGACCCTCACATAGTGTGGTATGGTGATCGATCCTTTCTCCCCAAATAGGCGTAGAGGCAAAGACGTGGGGAATGCATGTAGATGCCTTGGCTAGCCCCCTTTAAGGCAGATATATCAAAAGTCAAATGCCCTTCTATGTGACATTCATTGATATTCCAATTAACTTTTGTAAGACATTTATTGATACAATATAATAATTATCACATAATTAGTAGAAATATCAAAATAAATAAACATTGTGTGCTTTCCATAATTCTGATGATTCAAAACTACATCTACATACAAAACAATATATTATCTGTCTTCAGTCACATCTATCTGACAGATATGAAAACTTCCCTCAGTATAGATTACCATAACTTTTGGAATTTCCTTTTTATTGGTGCATTTTAATGAATCTTTAACCTTCTCTTCTAAAAAAGCCTTAATGTTCTTTTCATATTCCTCCCTCCTCCTCCTCCTCCTCTTTCCTTTCTGTTTTATCTGCAGTTCACTTTTTTTTGGAGGAATGAACACTGGAGGAGGAATTGGATTGCCATCTGGCAGAGTTAAGTAACCACAACTAGTTTCCTCTTCTTCTTTATCATAAATTATCTTTTTTCTCATTTCTGATATAGCATTTTTTAAAGCTGGTGTGGGTCTAAGGTAAAATGAGCCCTTTGAACCTAACTTGACTTTCTTAAGCATACTGGAACCCTCCTCAGTATTATCATAATGTGATGATAATTCTAAATTCTCTTCCTTTTGTTCTCTTAACTCACTTGTAGGATCTACCATTCTTACAAGCCTAGTTACAGGACAGTGTGTTGGATTACTAGAGAGGGTAATAATTGCCTCCATAGACCCTTTACTGCTTGTGGAAACTGTATGACTCCTCTGGCCTATAGGGTGTAATAAATCTCCATAGCTAGTGATTAATGCTGGTGGAACTACAATTGGTGGATTTTCCAATGAAGATATTTGGTAATTGATTAGAGATGCGTGTTTCTGAACATCTGAACTAATCATTTGACTGTTTGTTGTGCCACTATGTGCAACTGAGGAATGAGCCACAGGCCAAGGCTGGAGTGCCGTGTTTTTAGAACTATGAAAAGGTGGTAACATAACAAGTGAATGAGGAACAGTACCACCAGTAACATGTTGGTTCCCTTGGTTCCCTTGGTTCATCTTGGTTGGAACATTAGAACTCACTGGAGGCAAAGAACGTGACTGTGTAAAATACAAAATCTTGTTAGAAGTACTAGAATGATGGGAGGAAACTGATGGGGTTACTTGTGAAGATTTTCTGAACACAATTATTTTTCTAAGCGCTTGATTTGACTTAACATTTACTGAAGTGCTATTAGACTTTAGAAGTGGTTTAGCTTCTTCACATGAAGTAGTAAACTGGCCTACATTGCTTGAAATTACACCTGCACTTGGAGTATATAATAATTTGGGTGGCACAATATTTTGATCTTTTAAATCATCTCCTTTGTTTGTTATTGATGTACATTTTGAGGTACTACAAGTAACTTCTTCATTCAACAATAACTCCTTTTCCTGAGGCGCCTTTGTAGCTATATTTTCCTTTTCCTTGCCCTCCATACTAGCACCAGATTCTTGGAGGGCACATAATTCCAACTCATTCTTCTCCCAAGAAGGTTCAGCCATTGAAACATGACTTTCAGTTGGTAATAGTAATGAAGCTAAGAATTCACTATTAAAGGAATCTATCTGAAAAAAATCAAGGTCGTTTACATCCTTTTCTACCGTCAAACATGAATCACTATCATACTGAGGACTTGCCTTCACAGAGCCAAATTTAATATCATAATTACATACTGCTTTATTTTGAGCTAAATAGGTAGTGGTCTCTTTGGCATTACCGGAAACTGAGTAATCATTTTCAGTAGATTCTTTAGCAACACATCTCAAAATATCACCAGCACCATCATCAGTTGATTCATTGTTATTACCTTTACACTGTTTACTGGATGATGCATAAATTTTCATTGTCTGGTGATCATTTTCCTTATTTATCACGTGAGCAGGAAAATCCTGAAAGTCTTGGTGTAATGAACTACAACAATGTTCATCATGAGGAACTGAATTATCAAGAATTCCACACATGTATGGACCACATTGTGAGTTGTGTATATGTTCTTCAATCTTTAATTCACTGGATGTAATAAGTAATTTCAATTTTTTGTTATTTTCATCTTCATTATCAGCCTTTCTTTTTAGTCCCACATTACCTATCTTTGTAAGAGAAACCTCAGTCTCTTTGATCTCATTCAAATTAAATGCAGTCTTAATACTTTCATTTATACTATACTGATCAATAGGATCATCAACCAAATATCTTTCAGGCAAATGACTTTTATCAGAAGTAACAAAATATCTTTTTTCTTCCTGAGAAGCACAGTCAGCTTCAGGAACTGTTCCTGAGGTAGTTATACGGATTTCACCATCTGAATCAAGAGATATGCTTGGCAACTCATCTGCATCATTATCTGACTCTGAAAAAGTATCTTCAGTTTGCTCATTATAAAGCATAGTAATTTCTGCTTTATCTTCAAAGTTTCCTGAATTGCAATTACAGGTTATACAAATCTCATTAACTTTAGCTGAACAATGACATGAGGAAGTCTGCACCAAACTGACAGTGTTAGAAGGGGAATGGGGTATTTCTGTGAAATTTGTTATGAATGATGTGGAGTCTATTTTACTCTTAAACAAGATATCCAGTCTTGATTCTTTATCTACAGTATCCTGAGAAGATGAGTCTGATAAGGCACTATTTTTTTTACTCTTTCCATCCGACTTCTTAAATTCTATATCAGAAAGATTTCCCTCCTTTCTTTTGTCATCTAAACTGGAGGTGTCTACAAACTCAAGACCACAATTTAGCTTTTGTTCAATAGGTTTGTCAGAAGTGTCAATTTCCCATTCTGAAGCCAACAATTCACTTGTAACCTCATGTTTCTTGCCTCCGACATTTATTACTTCCTTTGAAGATCCTGGCATTGAGGTCTGAAGTACTAAACTTTCTGAAGATAGTTTTGGTCTTGATGAAGATAAAACCGTTTTATCAAAGGAGTTAATTACACTTGGCAAGTTTAATATACACCTTGCTTTTGGATTATTTGGAATAATGAATACCTTTTTTTTAAGACTTTTGTTTGCTGTAATGGATGATGGATTGCATGAGGAGATATTAATGGGAACTGAGGTAATAGGAACTTGAGCAATGTTACTTGGTAAAGGCACAAGAGGTACTTGTGTATAAGCTGCTGATGTCACACTGCCAGCTAAATGCTGATCACTCATCTGAAAGAGTGGTTTACTTGTACTGTTTGATTCTGAATAATCCTTATAAGTAAAATCAGGTTCAACTACCTCGGGTACTTCTATGTCACAAGGAGAATTGCTTCTAGTTTCCCCAAAGAAGAGAGAACCTTTTAAATGTTCAGGAAAGGTTTCACTACGGTGTTCATGAACAGGACACTGAAGAAAATTTTCATCAAAATCCATATCTTCAACTAAAGATTGAAAGTATTTGCTTGAGGAAAAATTTGACTTTGAATTTGTACAAGACTCTGATAGAGTATGGTTTTCTCCTATATTCTCCTTAGACCAGAATTCATTTTGAAATGTATCATCAAACCCAATCCAGCTGCGAACAAGTCCAAATTTGAGCGGGTTAAGAAAATATTGTGGGCTGGGTTCAGGTGAAGTGGTTGGGAATGTATCATTGCTACATACTTCTATGTTACCATTCGCATCAAAAGGGTATATTACTGTATTATCTAAATGTTGTTTTTCTGTCACTTCTTCCCCCACTTCACTTGACAAACTTTTATCACACACTTTTTCAAACCAAGGACTTTCATATTCAGATGTTTTCAAAGGGTTTAAAGCACTGTCATAATCATCAATACTACCTAAGTCATCAATATGCTTTTTATTGATGGATTCAAAAGTTAATTTTTCAATAAAATCTTGTTCAATACTGCATGGTACACTACTATTTTTTTCAATGACACATTTTTCCATAGGCAGTTCAGGGTCTTCCGTTGTCACCGAGTCGCTGCTTGTTTCAGTTTGTGGTTTGTCAATACATTGTTTAACACTGAGAGGTGCTTCTTGATCAATAGAAATAATTTTTTCAGTATTACATCCCTCCAGAGATGTGTACACACCATCAAATGTGTTGGAAACTAAATGCTCTTTAATAAATTCAGCTCCTTCATTGAAGAAATTATTTGAATCTATTTGTATAGCGAACGAATTTCCTTCATTTGATCCTGAATGTACATCAATTTGTGGTGAGAGGATTTCACTATCAGAACCTTTTTCGAATGGTTGTGAATCTTTTTGAACCATGTTTGTAAGACTTTGTGATTTATCAATAACAACACATGGGGAAGAATTTTCTCCTGTAGGTGATTTGTATAATAAATCTCCAGTAACATCCTTCTGTTCATTTTTGTCTGTATCTAAATGCTCTTTCACTCCCGAATTATATTCATTATGGTCATTTTGTACATTTTGTTCATTATCTACACCTAGGTTCTCATGACTGTCCTTGTCAATCTTCTTCCCCTCACTGTCATAACCTTCTATGCTTTTTCCTTTGAAAGGAGGTTCTCCATTTTCTTTCTCTAATGACATTTCACCACAGACTTTAGATGAGAAATCTAATGTAGCATCTGAGGTAGACACGTGGGACATTTCAGATTCATTTTGTTTCTTTCCAAACAGACTCAACAGTTCCTGAAGCTGCACATCACATTTAGCTGCTTTGTCAGGATCACAACTCACCTTTCTCTTATCTTGTACTATAATTTCTATCGTCAACTCCTCCAAACATAGCTCTGCAACTGACCACGGGTCCTTATTCACATGACCTGAAATATAGAAATATAGAAAGACTAAATAAACACATTATACTGTGGATAGAGTTGTAAAGTAATCAGGTGCTATGTATTCTATGTTTACATCTCACACTTCTTTCACAAAGGCAAGTAATATGTTCCTTTTCCCACTACATGCTTACCACCATGGTTAAGTACAATGCAGATTTAGTTAGCACCTCTGCTTGGTGGTGCCAGATTTCAGGCTATGATGGCTTCTTCACAAGTCAATGTTACCACAGTGTATCTTCTTCCATGCAAAACACATTAAAGCTATCTCTCAAGCCACTTGACATCACTTCTATTGTGAACACAATGATGGAAACATATTTCTTGTTTTTCTTACGCCATCATCATGCCTGCTACCCAAGAAATGGTTAGTTCTTGTCAAAGGGTAAGCAAGGAAAGAGGTCTTAAATATCATGTTAAAGGTGATTAAATAATCCTCCTGAACTAGATAACTGTAGACCATATAGTTCTGCTGGGGTTAACGAGAGAGTGCTGCCACTCTCACCAAGAAGCTGTCATGAGCCAAGATCGAACTCACAACCTTTAGGTCAAGAGCTGAGCACTGCCACAGAGCCACCTGGGCCCTAAAGGGCATGTTATAAGTTCCATAATTATATATATATATATATATATATATATATATATATATATATATATATATATATAAAAAACATTGAATTGTTTTCCCGCTATGTGCTGCTCTACACTATTATAAAGGGCAAAAGTAGCTTTTTCAAATTACCCATAATTACCTGGAATACCTGGATACCATCTTTGCTTTCCTTCACCATACACCAAAATATTTCTACAACTTGCATTTTAAAACAACAAAATCATATAACTCACCGATCAGAAGTTTCTTCGGGCTGTGGTTAGTCACTCTAAATTAAGAGAGAAAAAAAAGGATTAGTTTTCAAAATACAAAAAGTGATATCCCTTCCATCAAACACAAAGTTTGCACAATGTCATTTTTATGCCCTTTGTAAATTGTCTGAAGTTGCAAATTATTATTACCCATCATCTGCAACTATTTTGATTTCATACTTGTTGCTTTGCAATAAGGTATGGTAATAATACCATTGACACACTAGATGGTGGAAGATTTGGTCCAGTGTAGCCATTTGTTCACTTATAATGATAGTTCAAGGAGCTTTGGGGAGGCGGTAGTGCAGTGGTCAGCGTTCGGGCATGGGAGCCTCAGGTCCCGGGTTCGAATCCCCGATATCCGCTGACCACTTTTCAATATTTGATATCACTGCCGAGTGGCCAAAGACTACCCACATTGCTGCCATATTGTCCTCAGATGGGACTTACAACGTTAATATGCATCTGAGGCTGTAGCAGTAATAAGCCTCACACGTTCTCAACATATTCAAGAGAGAACTTAATCATTAGAGGCGTCACTATAAAAAAAATTATAAAAACCTATACCAAATAACAGGCGAAGCAAGTCCATCTGTGCCTCCATATGCCTACTGGTGCCAATGGTTAATGATATATATATATATATATATATATATATATATATATATATATATATATATATATATATATATATAGAGAGAGAGAGAGAGAGAGAGAGAGAGAGAGAGAGAGAGAGAGAGAGAGAGAGAGAGAGAGAGAGAGAAGAGAGAGAGAGAGAGAGAGAGAGAGGAGAGAGAGAGAGAGAGAGAGAGAGAGAGAGAGAGAGAGAGAGAGAGAGAGAGAAAGAAAGAAAGAAAGAAAAAAGGGAAGAAGAAGAAGAAGAAGAAGAAGAAGAAGAAGAAGAAGGAGCTATGAAACTACACTGCAAAGGAATGGCGGCATTATTTTCACTATGAACGAAATTAAACTTTATAACAAAATTATAGACTTGTTTACAATTCATATACAGTGGATTATGATTTAATTATTGATCAATGAATAACTCATCAGTAAAATGCTCTTAATTTCTAACACCATTTGGAATTACAGTTAACTGATTGCTCAAGTTATTGTAGTTTGATAACAATTTATCTATCAATATTTTCTTTATATATCATGACTTATTTAGCCTGAAGGGTATTACTATTTTTTTTTTTTTTTAAGAGGTCTATGCCTCACAGTCGTGGTGGACCATCGCTGCCCCACTGTGGTGCCCGACCACAGCAGTTCCTCCCAGTAAACAGCTTAAGCATCATGGGCCCGGGCGGGGACTCGATCTGCTAACCAAGCGAATGCAAGGCCAGCGCGCTACCACTGTACTAGCCAGGAAGCTAGTTCAGTGTAAACCATTGATGATCTCTTAGAGGAAGCATCTGACACATACAGGAGGATAGGATTCCCAGCTCCTACCGGGAATACTAGGTCAGAAACCCTTTGATTACTCCTATTTACTGCTAGGTGAGCAAGGGTTAGAGTATTTTAGAAGACACTCATTTTGTCTTCACCCAACCCGGGATTTGAACCCAGAACATCTGGGTTATGAGTCAAGCACCCTAACTACTAACACCACCGGCCTAATGATTTATCTAACTATATACCTGACATATCCCCATTAAAAGGGGGTAGCTAAGATGAGGCATTTATGGTTCAAGGAGACTTTATTCTGCCCTCTCCTTCTGTGCCCTGTATTTGTAGAATACAGAGGAGGGGCTTCCTAGACCCCTCACTCCATTCTTTTATGTCGCCTTATATGATCTACAGGGAATATCGTTAAAAAAGTTAAAGTTAAAAGTTGCTTGATTCAGTTCCGGTATCCACCTATGAAGATGCTCTCCAGAAAGTCAGCCAGGCAAGCCCAACCCCCCACTGTGGTACCCGACCACAGCAGTTCCTCCCCAGTAAACAGCTTAAGCATCACGGGCCTGGGCGGGGACTTGATCTGCCGACCAAGCGAATGCAAGGCCAGCACGCTACCACTGTACTAGCCAGGAGGCAGTCCCAACCACAGGGATAAACAATACTGGCAATATATCTTAAATGCTTAATAGGCATTCTCATTAAAATGATGCATAATAATGTTACTTTATAAAAGGATATCTGGGACTCTGAAATGCCTTAAAAGAACACTTAGTTTCATGTTATTCAGGTTTCATGATTTTTGAGTTTCATCCTAGTTATATATACCAATTCAAAGTGTGTAAATGTGCATCTTGTCTTGGCTACCCATCTTTAGTGGGATAACAGCCTGGTATATAAGTAGATAAGAATTAAAAGTGAATAGAGTAAATATTTTTCCCCGATTGGTTTTCTTGTTCTGCAGCTTGTGAAGTTGAATTTTTCAGCATACTTTCTTTTTTTTAAGAAAGAAAGGTAAGTGGCAGTTTCAGAGGAGTAGTAACAACTTTCCACAGCTTGTGTTTTATAGACTAATATATCATTCGTGTGTGCTATTTAATTTTATCATGAAAACATTATCATGATGGAAGGTTCACTAGAGCACTGTTTTGAATTGCAGTACACAACTGTGTACTGTATGTTGTAGGTGCACAGTGCACAGTGCACAGTGAACTTGGGCTGTTTGGATTCCTAGACTTTCACATCAACAATGCATACAAGTTTCTGAATAAATGAAGTCTAGGAACAAAATCACCAATAACCCATAATTCCTTTAATATACTTTTCCAACAGGTCTTGTCACTTGTACATAGTAGTAGATAAAGGTCACAGTGATCTGTATCACCTTGGAGAAAATATACAGTATTATTTAATTTTATTACCACTATATATTACATAAAATGTTATGAGTGTTTTGAGTTCCAAACATAATACTTTGTTATACATATCTAAAAAATTTGTAAATAAAAAAAATAACAAAAACCTTATAAGTGAGTTATGAAACAGTATCTAGCAGTTTCATTAGGTTACGTAAAACAAAAAATAATATGTATAGCAAATAAGTATATCATGTTAAGAACCAAAAACACACATAAAAATTAATGCAACAAGTTGTAGTAATAAAGTAAAATTTCACCAAATTTCCAGATGAAATAATGACACCACCGGCACGTTTGAGCGATTTTAATAAAAATTAGAAAAAAAAAATGAACAAATAAATAAATACAACTGAAGTATTACTAATGCACTTGACTTTGTTTAATAAGACTAAAATCAAGCTGCCAGGAATTACAAGTATATATTCATTAACTTTAAGGCTTCTTCATACAAAGATTAAAAAAAAATAAATAAATAAAAAAAATCATATATTTACAATTTATACAGTAGACAAAATTATCATGTAATGTCTAATTAACTTTGATTTTTGCAGTAGAATGTCTATTTTTTCATAACAGTACAGAATACAGTTTACCACTGTTAAAATCATTAAAACTGACCTTTCTTTTTATGCCAAAATGGCTACATCACAATGGAATACCCTGCTAAAAATGTAGAACATCAATCAAGTAAGAAAAGAAATCCAAGGAAATGGTCCACAACGCCAATTACACCCATCAATGTCCTCGTGCACATTCAATGCTATGTGCATGTTACCTTACTTCCCTGGATCTTGGATACACATGAGGCCAACCATCTTGTGTTAGGAGAAAATAAACAAGATGAAATCTCACTCAACCTTTCCCTCCTGTATTATACAAGCACAGCATTACTTGTACATGTGGTGAGGGGCAGAGATGCCACTTCACTTGAATTATTACTGCCTCACTTCTATCATATTTGATTTGAATTCTTAATATCTCAATTCCATCCATTTTCCTGTGTAATTTTCCATTAGCATAACAGTGAAGACCAGTATACTGCATAAAACACAACCAACAGAAACATGCAAATCATAAGATATTTCCCTGAATGATGAACTGCTAACATGCTAATCGCTCACCTTCTACTAAGATGATTGGTTCTTCGCTCGGGGATCTGCCCACTGGGATTCTGGGTTGTAGCGGAGTCTCTTTTATCATCACTTTCATGGAACGCTTGTGCAGAGTGGTTCTCCCTGGACGAGGTAGGTGGCTGGCTTTCCAAAGATGATGTCTGTTGTCTTGCTGAACGAGGAAGGATTCGTCTTTTAGATTGTTCACGTTTACAGGGCTTTTTCAAGGGCCCCTTTTTTGAAGGCTTATTTTGTTTGCCTCCTTCATTGTACCTGAATCCAGAGATCTTACTTTTCCTTCTTTTTACTTCTTTTCTATTAACTTTTATTTTTTTACACTCTCCTTTTCTTATCCTTGATGCAATATTGTCAGGAACTGTATGTTTATTATCAGATGGATCACTTTTGCTTGCACCATGGTCACTTAAACTCCCAAGTTTATGTTTACTTCTAGGTCGCCTTCCTCTCTTCTTCTTGTGTTCCCCCGGGCAGAGAGATGCCCCACTCGAAGTATCTAAACTAGGTGTACTATTACCATCATTTTCTGATTCATTTTTTGGTTCAGAAAAAGTAGAATGACTAGAGCCTTCACTTATGATGCATTCAGAAGGCTGAGATATGACAGAAGTATTGAAGGGTACTGAAATACTGACACCGTGACTCTCCTCTTCTAGTGTAGGATCATGATTTTCTGAAAACATAGTTCCATCCTCATTATCCACACATTGTTCTGCAGGAGCCTGTGATCTTCTTTCAAGCTGTTCATTACTAAAATTAATCGTTTCCCTTTCATCTTGTGGCGTTGTACAGATTTCCTCCTGCCGGGTGGTTTGGGTGATAGAGGGTAACGTTGATAATTCCTGAGGGCTACCTGTTAAGTTATTGTCCGTAGTTACCATTGCTGGCAGAACAATTAACGTATGTGAGTCAGACATTAATGGCCAGTCCAAATTGGTCTGTATCAATTCTTTAAAATTAATCTGGTGTGGTTGTTTGGTAAAAATATCTTTTGTAGTATCATCTACATTTTTTGATGAAAATGCAAATGTTTTTGAGGAAACCTTCAGATTTTCTTCACCACCTGCTAATTCTAAGCCTGATGAAGCTTTACCATCCTCCTCATTGTATCCACTGTCCTCACTTAAGGCTGAAGCAGTTGGAGACATGAAACGTGTAGGAATAGCTGACATATTTTCTATCACGAACTCATTTGTAAATGGTACAGATAAATATGAACTTTCACACTGCTGAATGAAGTATTCTGAAGTTTCATTTCTTTCACTAGATGAACTAAGACAACTAAAGGAACTAATTAAGGAATTTTGTTCACTATTAATGAAAGATGCTGATTCTTCATTGGATGCATCTAATGAAGAAAATGCTGATCTTTGACTTGGTATACAAGATCCTTGCAATCTTGTTGTTGCAACTGACTCAACTTTCAATACTTTATCGAGGGGTTGCTGACCACTTAAGGAAACACCCATCAATATTTCACCTGGTAATTGCTGACAACCACCTGAGGAAACAGTTCTCAGTATTTCATTTGGTAGTTGCTGACAACCACTTGGAGCAATACCTGAGTTATCTGTACCAAGTGATGGTAGCTCAAAATCTTTCATCCATTCCTCTAATTCTGTTGTGACAACATCCAAACCAGTTTCTACAAAGGATGATTTTGAGTGTGATTCTGTTTTCACTGATTGTGTTGGAAGTTCCAGATCAAGATCATTTAATAATTCAAAGAATCCCTCATATTCAGAGGAATCTGAACGAGCAGTATGTCTTTTTGGAGATACTTGTGTATGGGTGACTAACCCAGAAGATCCACAGGAAGTGTCTATCTGATCTTTGAAGTTCAATGGAGAAAATGCTGCTTTCAGTAGCAATTCTACTTCTTCATCAGTGCCAGATTTTCGTGACTGGGCAGGACTCTGCAGGAAGCTTCTTGCTTCTGAGTATACACCACTGCTGCTACCACCGCTGCCATCACTTAACAGATTTTGTTGATCTGAAACACAAAGAAGACCGATTTAGTGAGAAGAGATTTGAATTCTTTAAGAGGTAAATATCAAAATATCTTGCTAACTAAACTAACATTGCAATACACGGAACCCCAACTTTCAAACTTTTTTTGGAAACTTGTTTAACAGGCTTTTTCCAAATTACTTCCTTAAAACTATTGAGTTGGTTCCTTTTAAAGTCTGAAAAATGGAGCCTCTTAGTCTTATTTGACCTTTGATAATAGTGGCAGTGCCTGAGTATGATGGACTACATTGCCATTCACTAATATTTGTTCCCTTCTGACTGTAGTGTCATGGCCCTAATAAGCTTTGTGCAGCATAAGGGAATGTTTTGACAGTGCATAACACAAATCGTTTATATACACAAATTTTCAATTGTCCAAGTTACAAAGTATGAAGATGTTTCCAAATGGGCACAATTCTCTCCCCTGGAAAAGAAAGTAAACCACATGATGGGTAGTTAGTAATCTACTTGTCATTCCTTTCATCATGGGAGGAGAAGGGAGTATTGCAGTGCTCCTACTACCACAATACAATATAATTCCTGTCAAAAACTTAGTAGCATTAGTGATTGCTTCTGGCTGAAATAATCTCTGAATCAATACTAAAAACAATTTTAAATTAAATGGAAAAAAAAACTTACCGAGTCCTGAAAGTGGCTGATGTGCAGGGAGAAAGGCATTGCTCTTAATAATACACTGAGAAGGGGATGCATTGAGTATTGACTTGCACTTGCTGTTATCACAAAGAATGACAGCTTGGTCCCAACAAAAATGGAAAGGTCTCATCTTTCCATGTGTGCAGTACTTGCAAGGCTGACCTATGCTCTGAAAAATTAAACATATATTAATAAAAGATTATAATGAGCAAAAACAAGTGATTTACATTGATAACTAACAAATATATAACACATAAAAACTTATAAAAGAAATAGTTCCATCCTTGTATATAACAGTAATGATACAGAAGACCGGTAAGCAGAGGTAAAGTTTTGGACGAGTCCTCCAACTGGTTTGCAAACCCTCCTCAAGCCTATCCATTTTATATTACTTTAGAAATGGAATATAACCTTTCCTAACCTAACCTAATCTAACATAAGAAGTTGAATGCTGTTCTTCACAGGGAGAGGTGTGTCTGCACCCTCCTCAAACCATGATAGTTAAAACAAAGCAATATCAGTGTTATCATAAATTTGGGGTAGATATTAATGGTATGTAACTGCTCAGGATGAAAAGATCTATGCTATTATACAGATAAGAATCATCGGCCTTATGATAGTCTACTAAGACAACAACACCCAAAATACTTGTGTAAAGTACTTCCCTCTGAAACAATTAATTTTCCATACATCGTTTTTCTAATATTTCATATTACATAGTGGTTATCAATCGCCAAGTTGGGGAAAAGATTCATAAGACGACCCATTCGATTTCTCCTTATCTTTATAATACACTGCAAATTCAACCTCAGATACTTGTTCAGATCACCTCAAACAGTTATGCTGCTTAATTACAGTAAACAATATGAATTTTTTTTCCCTCTCTTAAAAAAATAGTTTAGTTTGGTTTGTACAAATCTTATTTTATTCTGTAATTCAGTGGCAAAACTGTTTTGAGGTGATCTGTACAAGTTTCTGGGGTTAAATTTGCATAAAGGTAAGGAGATATCAAATGGGTCGTCTTAGGAAGTTGGTCCTTGTTAATGGTTACGAATGGTTTAACAAGCCCGTGAGTGTCAGTTAGGAGGTTATAGGTGATATTAGGTTAACTGTTGAAATCACTTTAACTGTCTCAGCCATCAGGAGAATATACATGATAGTTAGGATACAATATGTCAGTTAGGTTACAATACATGCTGATTAGGAAAGTGTGCATGGCAAGAGAGGGTCAGTAGGTTAGGAGGAAAAAAAAGTGGTTTGCAAGTGAAACATAACAGATTATCTTCTAACACATTATAACTTATCAGATAAAAATCGTTTAGTTAGCTAGTCCAAGGAGCTTATTGAAAAAAAAAAATCATAATTTCTGGTTATTGTCGCGCCTGTCTATGCATGCTAACTGTGAGCTAGTGGAACCAACCAAAATAAGAAGAAAAAACAGGTAAGTGAACGAGGTAAGCCACACTAAACTATACCAATGATATATAGAACTGGCAATCAAAACACGGACAGGAAAATTATCAAATAATCACCTTCAATTAGTTCATTATAGACGTACAACCAACATTACACGGCTGACTTTAAAGGGTGTACTAATTAACGTGATGATTTATGGTCGTATTCACCTTTTGATGGTATAGGGTGGCCATGCCCTCCTTCAGCCTCGCCTGGTGGAGGGAATGTGGCCCGGCATGCTAACTTATCTATATCCAATGATAATACTGTACATAGACTAAAAAAGTGTACAAAACTACGAAAAGGAAATAATAAAAGATCCACTGGAGGAAAATAACACAATTACACCAACGTAAACATGACTACATATTACTAGTGGCAAAGGTTACTTATTCCACACTACTACAGGACATTACCAACCCTCCTGTCAGACTATACATTCTATTACAGTGGATGGAATATGAGTGAAGTAGTGTAGCTTACCATTTTGAGGCTGGTGTGTGATGGCCTCTCATGTCTGGAAGGTATCACACGACTAGCACGAAGATGAAACGTTTTCCCGCAACTCAGCACAGGAGGAGGAGGCAGTGGCCACCATGCTTCCTCTCAACTCGTGTAGGACGCGCTATCTGGCTTTCTAATAATAATATACTGCTAATATTAATAAAAGATTAATGTTAGGTTTCTATATTAATTGCAGACTAAGTTTTATTCAATTCCTCATTTAGTGTAGAATGCGCTCTCTTGTCTCCCAACCCGTCATAAAATACAATATAAATGTGATTAATTGTTTAAACTATTTTATTTATATAAGAATTTTATTGCAAGGTTCATAGCATTAGAGAATAAGAAGAATCAATATAAAATATATTATAGAACGAAGGCAAAAGGCGAAGATCCGAAGACAGTCAGTCATGTTTACTTTCTTAGGGTGGCAGCTGGTGGCCTGCTGCTGACACTGCTGCTGCTGACACTCGTGCTGACTGTATCAACACCAAAGGCGTGCCAATTAAAGTGAACGAGAACGATAACTATCAGTAATAGAGGGAGGAACTGATAAGTGAAGAACAAAATAAGAAGAGAACCTAAGAAGCATACTAGACGAGAGGTCACAAGAAGTAGAATACTGTTTTTCTTGATATCTACCTCTCCATCACCTCCCTTAGTGTGAGGACAAGACACACACACCATGTCTGAACGTAAAGTTTTAAACAAATATTACCCACCCGACTTTGACCCTTCTAAGATCCCAAGGGCGAGATGTCCACGGAATCGCCAGTTCACTGTAAGACTTATGGTACCGTGCAATATCAAATGTTATACCTGTGGAGAGTATATTGCTAAGGGAAAGAAGTTCAATGCAAGGAAGGAAGATGTAGAAAATATGACCTACCTTGGAGTGAGGATCTACCGGTTTTACATCAAGTGTCCAGGATGCCTTGCTGAAATATCCTTCCGCACTGATCCAGAGAGTACAGACTATATCATTGAGGCAGGTGCACACCGCAACTTCCAGGCCCTCAAACTTGCAGAGGAGCAGGCAGCAAGGGAAGAGCGTGAGGCAAAGGAAGAAATTGAATCCAACCCGATGTTACTTTTAGAGAACAGAACTCAGCAGTCCCAATATGAAATGGAAGTATTGGAGTCGTTGGAGGACCTGCGTGAAATGAACGACCGTCATGCTGGAATTGATCTTGGAAAAATTGCGGAAAGGTTTGAAACGGAAAGGAAAATTTCACAAGAACACATTGAAGAACTAGAAAGGTTGGCTGCTCTGAAAGCCCTTGGATATGAAATGGTTGAAGGAGAGATGGTAAAGAGAATTGCACCTGAAGAACTTGAGGGTTATGAGCCTACCAAGAAGAAATCAAAGACAGATCAAGAAGCAGCTTCAAATGGCCGAGGACTGATTAGTGACCAGAAGAGCATATCAAGCATGAAGTCTCGTCTAGCAGGCATGATAAAAGCAAAATCTCAAACACATAATTCAGACTTGAAAGATGTAAAGTCTCAAGAACCAAAATCAGATAAAACAGAAACAACACCTTGTACAGCTGCTTCAGGCAGTGCATCCAGTGTAGTGGCGAACAAGGCGCCACAAACAGCAGTGCAAGTAACTAAACCATGTTCAAATGGACTGTCATTCCTGGGAGCATATTCAGACTCAGAATCAGATGACAGTGCATGAGTGACTTTACAGGACTACATACTGCACATTGGTTCATCATGTGATGTATGTTTAAAGCTCTAATATTTTCACAATTTCATACACAAAAAGTAAAGCTATAACCTGTACCTTCATTGAATGTAGTGTCAAATATGTTTGAAACAAGGCTCCTTATAAGAAGCACTCATCCCCACATCAATACTGAACATCTTATATGATTGTATGCACAGAAATGCATATGGAAAACAGCAAAGAAAATTTTGAAGTGCTAATAAGTATAGCAGGTAACTACTTTAACCTTTGCAACATGGTTAATATTTCTTTAATTTTCTAAAATTGTTTCATGTTAGATAATGTTTTTTTTATGATTTCAATCTATTGATGCCTATTCCTAAAAACTGTCCCAAGGGGATGGCCACAGCAGTAGAGTTTCCATTAATTACTGTTCTTACACTCCCTCTGTGCATGCTCAAGTGCTGTCAATTTCCTCTCCCTTTTCTCATGTACTCTAGCACACTCTTCACCCATTTCACGGGGGTTGAAGTGCTATCATAAATTATATTACTTAAAACCTTCCATTACTATAACAGTATCTAAAGCTTTATTTGTTTTACAAGTTTCATTGATTATGTATTATGTTGGTTTGGATTCACCATGTGTTATATTGGCTTGGTTTTAAGAGTGAGAGTTTAATGATGCAGTATGTACAGGCTGACAAAGTTCACTCAGGCCAAAGGTGATAATTTTGAGGTTTGATCAATAATATTTGTTCCTTGTGTTTGCTACACCAGAGCTTAAGTTCTGTCTATCAACTAAAGTCTTTGATGTTTTGGTTCCAGCAGATAAATTTTTCTCGAGTTTCACAAAAAAATGTTACACAAACAAGAGAATATTATATTGTACATGATTCAAGAAGAATGATGAGTTTGTGAAGAAAGTATATGCGAGTGAAATTGAGGGCCTTAGTAGGAAAGGAAGGCTTGTTGTAAGATGGAAGGATAGGTTAGTAAAGTATATGCATGAAAGAGGTACTGATAAAGGGAGAAGGCTTCTACAAGCAAGGAGGGAATGTGTGGATATGGAGAAGTGGAGGCTTTTCTGCTGTGGCCATCCTCCTGGGAGATCTTCCCAAAACAAATGTGGCATCAGAGACTAAATAAATGGGAATATATTTCCATTTAACATTATTTACAAGAGCTCCCCTTCTATGGAACAAGATAGATTGTAGGGGTTTGTTCATAACTGAAAATGTTCCTAAGTCCATTAATGTTGCCCATAATGAATTGTATAAGGTTCGTACTGTACAGCTTTAGTCCAATAGTACTTGATAGTATGTTTTACTTGCCTAAACAATATTTGAATGTATAAAACGGATAATAGTAATCATAAGAATATTGATGGTAATAATCATGATAATATCAATGTTCAGAATTTGGATTTATAGACAGGTTTGTTCGTATCTCTGAAAATTTGTAATGTTTGTAAGTATGGAGCTCCTGTATTTTGCTTACAAGTCTTCTATATGTATTATAATTTTCTAAATGTATCAAAAGTTTAGTTTGAAAATGTATTTCTAATAATTTTATGCACTGGTCATGTTTTCATGAGGTCCAAGTCATCTCCAAGTACTACCTATAGGAAATTAATGTCTATGTGACCAGTAGAATTGAATTGTGTGATATTTATAAATGATAATTCTAGCCTTTCATGAAATCATGGATAAAAGGATGAATTACTGCTACAAAATATTGAATAATTTTATTCATAATTTGTTATCGTTAATGTTTTTGCCCTGTGTTGGCTGCAAGAATACTATCACTATATTCCCTGTACGTTATAAAAGGCAACCAAAAGATATTGAGTGAGGGGTCTGGGAAACCCCTCTGTATTCTGTCCTACGAAAGACAAGGCACAGAAGAACAGGCGAGAGTAACATGTTTCTGAACCCTAATCACCTTGTCTTGGCTACTCCCCTTTAAGGGGGCCATTAATATAGATATAGATAGATTAACATTTAGTCGTATTAGCAAATAATAATGCACACAATTTATTATGAATTGATCATTGGAATTGGACGAAAGGACAAGAGTATTAATTTAATTTCATATACTTTTTTGTTTTTGTGTAACATTTCCGTAGTTTATTTGATGCCAATTGTCAACATTAAATGAAGAAAAAGTGTATTTTTAAATTGTATTTTTGATTTCTTACATCATGATAATGGTAATGACCACAATTTATGTTGGTTATGTTTTTCAGACATGTTATTTCCAAAAATATGTAATAAAACTATATTTAATCAAACACCAATGTATTACACTTTGAATGAAATTCATTGTATATATGTATATTTTTTCAGTACAAAGTCATATACATATATAAAGTTATTTTTAATTATCCTTCTAATCTATTGTCAAACTGAACAAGTTGAAGAATTATAAATTACTTGGTTAAATTTTATTTGTTGTCAATGATAAATAATTTTTCTTATAATTTGGTATCTTCTGAAAAGGATCAAGAAAATATCATAATGTATATGAAATATACATTGCACTGACAAAAACATATGCAAGTGAACTTTGCGCATAGAGCAAAAGTCATAGGTCTCGGATTGTACTTGCAAAAATAAATATGTTGAGATGGTTTGATCCTATGGAGAGAAAGAAGAGTGAAGAGTTAGTGAAAAAAGTGTATGTGAGTGAAACTCGACGTCCTCAGAAGAGAGGATAGGATGGCCAGTTGTAAGATGGAAGGATAGGGTAAAGGATTACATGCATAAAGAATTGCTGAAAGAGGGGGAGGGATTGAACAAGCAATGAGGGAAAGGTGGAGGCTTATCTGCCAAGTGTCCATCATCTTGGGAGACGTTTCTGGAGGGAACAAATCGTCAGAGATTATAAATGGATAGATAGATATTTATCGTTGCACTTATAGGCCTTGTTGATACTACTCCATTTTACTGTCACAAAAGTGGAATTCATGTACTTTGTTCAACATACCTCTTCCTGTTACTGATGTTTGTATGTATAGCCTATATGAGCAGCAAACACTAATTCCAACTGAGTTTAGAGATGAAATTTTGGTTTATGATACTGATTTTATAAGTATCTTGTATTAACCATTAAAGTTCAAAATTCAGTAAAATAAAATAAAAAGGTTCATACAGAGAACAGTTTTCAGCATAAGGTAACTGACTTCTGCTTACAAACACGATGAATGCAAATATCAAATAGAAAGAGTTGGCATGGTAAGGACTAACTCAGTACAATACTAAAATGCCAAAAGAACTTACTCTTGGAGCAGGCGGTCTCTTATCTTCTTTCTATTGTACACAAGCTATTCATGTTTTGGTAAAAGGTTAGCAGACATGGTGATGGCAATATTGACGTAGAGAAGATCAGGTGGAGGGAAGAGATCGGTGTTGGATTCAGAACACAAATGATAGCAAGTGGTATACAATGTGGCTTTATATTTACTCCTTGTGGACCTACCTTATTTTCTGGAAGTTGTGATGCATAAAAAAGCTTAACAGGGCACTGAGTTTAACTGAGATAATGGATAAATAATAGAAACAGGATGAGTGATAGAACAAAACCTTGTGGTACACCATAGGAAAAGATTAGTGTAACTTTTTTTTCTTCTAAAAATGAGAGGAGTGCGGACGGGATTTAACCCTTGACAGTACACTACACCTTACCTATCAGACCATAATGATCCCCAAGGTGTAATTGGAGTTTGGTTGATGTTGACTGTCCTGTCACTACAAGTGACCACAACACAAATATAAAATATCCAAAAAGGAAATTTGAGATAAAGGTACAGAAAGTTGAATAAAAACTGTAAGAGGGTAGTTTAGAAATTAACAAATTATGTCAGACTTTATGAAAGGTTGATATGCCTAAGGCAACAGCAAAGGTTTTAAAACCTTGAGAGGATGACCAAGATTCAATCAAAAGTTGTCAACAGTATGGAATCCATATTGTTGATCAGTTAGAGATTAAACAGATATAGAAATAAATACATACATACAAACACACAAAAATACATAATGGATATATAGGTTTATATATAGAGATAGATTAAGAGATATAATTTTTATTTATTATAACTCTTCTTGCTCTATTCCTATTGTATAGTGCTCTAACATCCTTTAAGTCCTTAAATCCCTTCAAGTTCGTCTAGTCCTTATAACAAGTTTACTGAATACCGAAAGCTTCATAAGTTTTCTTCAAGAAACCTTTATCAGGCAAAAATTTACATCTATGTTGAATGAAGTTGTTACAAAACAAAATTCAGGAAGAGGAAAGCAGATTAAAAACATGGGAATTGTCAGTCATGACAATTCCCATGTGTGTGTGTGTGTGTGTATATATATATATATATATATGTGTATATATATATATATATATATATATATATATATATATATATATATATATATATATATATATATATATATATATATCAATGATACCTGTTTTTAAGAACTTTCATCAAAGACAGATCAGTAAAAACTGAGATATGAAGTTTCCAAATCAGATTCTTAGTGAAAGATAACTCACGATTGTTAAATGTTAAAGGAGAGGTTAATTTAATGTTAAAAAAAGAGGGAATCATTTCATAAGCTTATGAGGCAATAAGGATTGGCAGTAGTTTCACGTATCTGGGTCTCAATGAACAAATAAGATGTAGATTTCAGGAGAAAATAATATACTAGACGTATGACTACAGGTTATATTAATATAAAATAAATCTGACATTGCTTTTACATATTGCTAAGAATAGGTTTGACCTATGCATGAAAAAAATGGATGCATTTTGAAGATTATTTCCTTGAAAGAAAGGTGACAGCTTCAATGATTTTGCAGGTCTTCATTTCTCACATAGTTCTTCTAAAATCATTCTTATACCTTTAATTTGTTGAATGAGTTAAGATATAAACTGGCACTCACATTACTGGTGCCTTCCTGTTAAATGTTGTGCTAAGGATCACTGAATCAATTAAGTAAATGTATGTACATAAACTTTTTGAACTACTATATTTACCTGTAACTGAATAATCATCATTCATAATATAAAAGTTTCATTTCAGAATCCTTCATGAAAAAGATCAGTCAAAAATTAATAGCATTCCATTTCCTTAATGCACTTAATGGAGTTATAAACCTTATAATTTCCTTTATGTGTAAATGCCATCACTAAATTCAACAGGTCATCTTTCAGTGTTATAAACGAACCCGTTTTGCAGGAGTCTCCTCCACCTCGTCTCTGCTGGACCTGCAACACAGAGCAATATCATCAAGGCAAACTCCTCCCACACTTCAAACAGTCTTGTGCAGATGTAATGAATCAGTTTAATAGTCTGGCACTGAGTGCAGCAAGTATTTCCAATTTAGATCCTTAAATTTTAGGGCAATATTATGGTTTTCAGTATTCCCTGGAAAAATTCAAAGCTCCATTTTGTAAAAAAGCGTTTACTGTGACACAATACTAATTATTGTATATAAAAAAAAAACGAAAACGCCTGTAATTTATCGATTGTTAAAATAATGGCAGTAAATGTGACTACTGTTTGAAAAGGGTAATTGTAGCTTGGGAAATCATGTAAAACATAGAAATAAAATAAATTATATTTATAGACCGTATAGAAAAATAAGTAAATAATATTTATTAAACAAGTTATCATCAATGTGGGATGCAAATAATTGATGAAATTTTAATGTACAATAAAAATAAAAGAAACTTAATTGCATAAGACATTATGTTTCTACAGAATCATGCAACAACTTAAACATAATTTATGAACTTAACATACAAAAGAGTTTAGATTAAGAAATATACGTAACTCTATATTACTTGGGACTAATAAAATTATAATTATGCTATGAACAATGTTTTAGATTTTTAGCATCCCACGATTTGTACCATAAATACACTTAAGTACATTCCAGTGAACTGGGATTACAATACAAAACTGATGTGCCAATTTACTATCTTCCAGAATTCACTAGTTCAGCATAAAGCAATAATTATCTATAAAATTAACTAATGTCATAGGAATTATCAATCAAAGTAATCAGTTTTCTAAACCGTTCATTCAATGTGGTCATTATCAAACAGAAACGCATCCACTAGTGTGATGTAACTTCCTTCCTGAGAGTCAAAATTCATGTCCCACTTATAACTTTGATATATTATTGTCTAGTGCTTTAAAATCAACCACATGTTGGTCACATACATTAACAATTGCAATGTTGGTTAAGTGGAGCACCAAACGGTGATATGGCCACCAAGGGGTGCCACTAAAACTACTCGTCACCATATAAGGCCAGAAGATGTATAGGGGTAGAAAAAACCTAACAACTAGCTAAATACACACAAACACACACACACACACGCACACACGCACACACACACACACACACACACACACACACACACACACACACCTCTTCTCAAATCTGTCCGTATGAATAGAAATTTACTCTGATAAAACACAGCAGCATCTTATATATACATACAGTATTTGAATACACTTATTTTTATAAAAAAAATTCAAGTGGTAGGATCACCCATAGGAGAATATACAATGTGATTTAAATATTTTTTTTTAATATTCTAATGATCTTTCTTCCTTAGTTTTTAACATCACATGCATGTTTCAGGAGCTTGAAATGAAAAACCTTGAATAATTACGGATTATTTCATTACATGAAACATTCCATGAATGGCAAACTGAACGTGAATACATCCTGAGTTGTGAAAATTCCCATTTAAGTAAAAGTAGCTGCACACAGTTTTGAAGATAACAAACTTTTCCATAATGTATGGTATATCTGCTTCCAAATCATGTAATTAATGAAAAGTTGCTGAAATATTCATGATTGAAAACTTCTCACAAGTAAACAGAGAAAGTTCAATATGATAGCTGATATAAGTGCAAAACATCATTGATGTTATGGACAAAACTTATCAACAGAATGAGCT
>JAPQNM010000004.1:10643423-10699304 GCA_029783475.1 Metacarcinus magister
CTCCAGTGGTCAGATTATGGAAGTGAAATGTTTTTAAGTGTTAGGATATGTTAGCCAATAAAGCTTCTATAGAACACAGGTGAGTTAACACTGCTTTCACCCTAAAAGCACACATCTAGCTGAAAAACTCTTCTTATATTTTTATCCGGGTATGTTACCGAAATCTGGTTACTCATACATCATGAGGTGAGAGACATGGGCCGTCCGAAGAAAGTATTTGTGATGCATTGTGTGGTGCGATTTTTAGATTTACCAACAAAACCTCATCCTAGTACAAGTTCTTGATGATAATTACTGGTTTGTTCCGTAGAGTCATGTGTTTGAATCTGAATATCGGGCAAGTGAGCCGTCCAAAGTGTGGGTAAAGATGATGACAGAAATGCATTTACAGTTAACATATGTAGTTATTTCAATTGATTTGTAATTGATGTGCTTCATTACTGACACAGAAAAGGTATTGTTGCATATATTGCACAATGTTATTTCAGTGGAGTTTATACATGATGGATCAAAATTAATGCTTATTTTCCTTGGTGAAAGAATTTCAATATTTTCATGGCATTATAAAATGTGGATTTATAGAGCACAGCCCCGTATTGGCAAGGATGATCAACATGGAACACTACTACCCCACTGTAGTAGAGGGGTCACATATGAGTCAGGTGAATCACAAAATTAAATTAATTTCACAGCTAAGATGCATGAGAGATTTGTCAGAGATGTACAAGTCAAGGGAGATGAAGAATGCACTCCACAACATAAACAGTTTCTGATACAGTAGTAAAAATATACATAGTAAGGGAAGTGAGGAAATTAAAGAAACACATGCCAAGGATGTTTTCAAGAAGGAATTCATCAGAGAAGTCAGGAATAAAAGTGGCAGACATGATACTGTGAAGGAATCGCAATTAATTCTTAAAAAAAGATATACCTAAAGTTTAGTCTAGGTCAGTAGGAGTCTAGATGAATATGATACGTTGAATTGATGAAATGATACGAGGATGCAGCTAATTCAGAAACAAAAAGTATAAAGCAAGCAGGTGAAAAAAGGCAAATGTCTACTATCTATCTATAGCTGTAGAAAGGATAAAGGTAAGGCTGGCAAGAAAACTATATAATCACTAAACTGATGTTAAAGAATATTGTGAGATATATTGGATTAGGAGTGTGTTAAAAATTATCATAATAGAGTAGAGCGATAAGGAGTGACACTAATAATAAGCCATTAGTGCCACGGCAAATTCGTCATCCTTCATTTTCTTAACTATAATGTATATATATTTTTTTACTATATTTTATATACTAATTGAGAAAAGTGATATAAAGCCTTATCCATGTTTTCAAAAGAATCCAACCAATACTTTCCATATGACATTTGACATAATAGTAAGGCCCACTAAGATGAAGCAGTATCTCTAGGTTAAGATGTAATACTAATCTTATGTTGATTAGGGTTAATATTATTTTTTTCCATTCTTAAATAAATGGAAAGAAAACTACAAAGGGTAGTATATGAAAATTTTTTCCATAAATAAGGCAAAATATCAGTAACTGAAAAACTTTTATCTATCTATATACCAGGCCACCATTACCATAAATAGAGGTAGCCAAGACAAAGTACACACACAGACACACACTCATGCATACATACACATGCACTCCTCTCACTTATTTCATAGTCTGCTAGAACAGAAGAGACCGGTTTCCCTGCTAACCCTGAGCGGTGTTTTAGGGTTAGCAGGGAGAGGGTCATCGCTGCGTCAGGGCCCAACAGATCAGATGAGTAGTGAAAGAAGTGAACACTAAAAGTTGAGAGTAGGCGAGACTAATACACATGGGAATTATTTTGCACAGTGATTCAAGAACTAGTTTCAAGGTAGTGGCTTGGAAAATGAGGAGTTTATAGTAAATGGGTAATAGGAATTTTCTGAAAGTGCCCATTGTTAGGAACTGAATATAGCAAAACTTATTTTTCTTCAAATTCAAATTAGTTGGATATGAATAAAAATAAAATTTTCATTATTATTGTCATTACTATTACTATTACTATTATTATTATTATTATTAGTAGTAGTAGTAGTAGTAGTACTAGTAGTAGTAGTAATATTAATATTAATATTAATATTAATAGTAGTAGTAGTAGTAGTAGTAGTAGTATTGTAGTAGTAGTACTTCTACTACTGGCGGCAGCAGCGGTGGTATGGTAAATTGATATAATCTAATTCCCTGAGTTTTATCATCTTATCTACTCATCACATGGTCAAACAAGTGAGACCACTTGTTTGACCATCAGAAACAGACTTGGGATTGAAAGCATCAGTGAAACAATGAAAATGTTTAGTTGTGTTAGTTAGGCCATGTGGAAAGAGGGGACGGGAATTACTGGATTAAGCATTTTAAACAATTTAAAGTTGAAGGTAGAGAGTGAGTGGGTAAAATATGGAAGACAGGATGAAATCCTGAGAAAGGAAGTAGACAGCAAAAGTATTGACATACATGTTACACTTGACTGTGAGGTTTGGCATCGCATCACGTGATCCATGTAAACATGAAACCTGCCTTTTAGAACAATGAGGAGGTCATGATGGTGATAATGATGATGATTAGCTGAATTCCATGTAAGGTTATACTGATATACAGACCTATCTTGATTGAAACTGAATAATTCTACAAAATTCATACTGAAAAAATGGGAAAATAAACATGGCTAGTTCAGTCCACCGAAAGGTTTTGCTGTACATTGCAATTAGTGTGAAATAAGGAAAGCAAATACATGATATGTGCCTGCCTTAAGCAGCACACATGTACACAATTTTGGAAGACATTCTAGTGAGGAATGATGGAACAAGAACACATGAATATAAATGAACCAAGAGAAGTTTATAGAATAAAAAAATAAAATCAGCTAAGGAAGCAAGTGAACAGAAAGTTAAGGTGAATTCCTGGCACTGTTGAGCAACAGGTATAAATGTAAAAATAATAAAAGTTAAAAGTATTGCCATTATTTGTAAATAGTATTGATTTAAGACTTATATTTTTGTGTGTGCAATTTGAGTTTATGAGAGTATTCAGGTGATTTTGTCCAACATCTCCAGTTGTTAAATATATTGTCACGTGTCTATATTTCAGAGAGTGTCGTGCATCTTTTGGTGGAGTCTTACCTATAACAAAAGTTGATATATGTTCCTTATCACTGATCTGGTATATTATGATATCAAAAAACAAGCCAGGCAAGTGAGGATGCAAGTATGTTGCTGATGGTGTGGCTGGCTTGCATATATGTACAACAGAGCAATTCATTACATGAATCAAAGTAACACAAAAGCTACTGTTTTTATAAGACAAGCTCTATAATATTTCACTTATTCATAGTTGACTGTTATATCTGAGAGTATTATAACATATAAAGACAAATATGGTAGAAAGAATCTGCAATTTCACAATGATGAAATCCCAGCAGTGTTGATGGTAGTTGAAGTTGAAGTTTCAAGGCAGCTTTAATCAGATATCACAGGTTTGTGGACAAGTTTCTGTGACTTCTTATGTCTGGTCTCTTGCCTAGATGACACTAACATCATCCCCTTATTACATATTTGTACTGCTGAAATGATGGTCTTGTCTGGTACGAAACATATATGTAGAAGGACAAATGGATGACTTGAAGAGGAGCAAGACAGAGGTGCATGTGTATGTCGTATAGAGGATCTGAGCTAAACTAAGATCATTTATCCACATGTGTTCCTTCTTTCTTCTACATTGTATTCCTGAATTCCTATTCCTATGGCATACCTCACTAGATGATATCAGTCCACTTGTTCCAGTCTATTTATGGCCTAAATTTTCTTTCTGCTTTTTCTTTCAGTGTTAGTAATTTAAGTTTTTATTTCTTTATCATTTTCTTAGCTGCTCTTTGTAGTCTCTAACTTCATTTACATATACTGTACGCTAAAGTGAATTTTTTTTTTTTTGTAATATCAAACTTGTAAGGTTGATGATTACATGAATATTAGTTTTGATTGATTGCAGTTTACAGTGATCCTATAATATGATGTACTGTACAACCTACCTGGCTGATGTCAGTGTTGCATCACACCTTTGTTCACAATGGTTCCTTCTTTACTCAGGTCACAATGTTCACAGCTGTCTTATGTTTTTCAATGTTCATGGTATGTAGTACACAAGTACATACATTTATTACACACATATAGACTTGAAACCGAGTGTAATATGTGTAAAATCAATCAATAACACCCAATTGTGATGCTATTGCTTGTTGAAGATTTATGATAGATGCAGGGTTGTGGTAATAAAATTGCATGCCCATTCAGGGATTCAATAATCTCATAGTGATGCATCTATATAATACTCCATTTACTAAGAATGGTGTTCCTTTCATATTAAGCTGATCCATCACCTATCATTATTGTAATGCCATGTATCATACCATGTAACGATATTAAAAATTAAGATTGACAATAACGTCAATTACTTTTTTTTTGCCCCCAAACAAGGGGTTGACTTTCATGAGTATATAGTGAATGATTTTTCAAGTAGGGCAGCCATAAAGCCATTGCATATTTCAATCTTGATCTGGTCATACACATCATCAATTCTCTTGGCAGTTCATCAACCCTACACCTGAATGCCATTCACATGCTTATCAGCAAACTCTAACTCCATTCAGGCCTTTTCAGCTCATTAGTTATTATATAGATTTCTGCTCAGCTTTTTTTTCCAAACATATATATTGGTTACTCAAGTTTCACATTTGCTTTCCTTTGGTAGACTTGCAAAGAACGACTGAATCACACAACTTGTGTAAAGTGTAAAGTTGAAGTATTTGTTTATTCTGGTGCTAGTGGCACAGTTCCTTAACTTCATCTGCAAAGCAGCTGAATGCTCTACTTTTTAACAATAAATCTTCATTGTAAACAGTGTGGAAAAAGATACTCGGTGTACAGTTGTAAACAATTTTCTTTATTCGCCTAGTGCCTGCTGTAGAAACATCGCATATTTCTAATACCAAACGAGAAACATGATTATGAAGTGGTTGAATGAACACTGTAGAAAAATAAGTTTCACCTCTGTTTGAGATTATATATATATATATATATATATATATATATATATATATATATATATATATATATATATATATAGATATATATATAGATATAGAGAGAGAGAGAGAGAGAGAGAGAGAGAGAGAGAGAGAGAGAGAGAGAGAGAGAGAGAGAGAGAGAGAGATTGTGGGGGAAATAACTGAATCATATAAATCCATACACCTCCACCACTATTCATTCCCTTCACCCACCCATTCACTGATTACTGTTTCCTGAGGTGGGTTATGTCTCAGGAATAATGCCAGTATTGCTTGGTTTTATCATATTTTAGTTGTAAAAGGCAAATTCCAGGTTTAAATGTTATCCTTTCTCACTTGAAAGCTTGTCATACTACACAGAAATGTGTAGCTTTCCTGTCAATCCCTTAGGTTTCTACGTCCTTTCTCAGGCCCTCATACCATATCTTACTCGGTGTACCCATCAACACAACCTTCCACTCCAAAATGTTAAACGTGCTTAATTCAGTCATTCACATCCTTTCTCTCCACATAGCCAAACCATTACTTCACTAATGCTCTTAATCTCAAGTATCTGTGGTGAAGTGGTTAACGCCCTCGGCTCACGACCAAGTCCTGGATTTTAATCCCTGGGTTTGTCTTCTTAAACGCTGTAACCTCTGCTCACCTAGCAGTAAATAAGTACGGAAGTAAGCCGAGTCTGTGACCTTGCATTCCCGGCAGGAGCGGAAGGCTGGTAACCTATCCTCCTATAGTGTGTGCATGTGTCGTGTGCTTCCTCTAAGAGGCCAGCAGTGGTCTATGCCATACCATTAGGGGTAAAACAGGCATGATATATATATATATATATATATATATATATATATATATATATATATATATATATATATATAATATATATATATATATATATATATATATATATATATATATATATATATATATATATATATAATATATATATATATATATATATATATATATATATATATATATATATATATATATATATATATATATATATATATATATATATACCATATATATATTCCTCACTTGCTTGGCCACCTTTCACAGTAACATTGCACATCCTAGTGTGCTCTTTTCAGGTTCTCCAGCCTCTTCACATCATCATCTTTAACAGACCATGTTTCATGATAAAAAAATATTCCACCACTCATACATAAAATTTGCTCTTTTGTAATTTCATGCACTTTTATTGATTATCAAGAATCCCATTATATGTGCATAGTGCTTCCTCAAATTTGTTCCCAGACACAGCTGGCAAAGGTAAGTGGTATGCTTACTAATGAATTCAAGTTGCTCATCTCTCTGCTGCTATCCAGTCTCCTCCTCTTAGAAAATTGTCATATCAGTCTCACTAAGGATTTTTCTTTAACCTTCCTTTTCAATTTTTTGCATGGCATGGCAAAAAAAAATTGAATGTTTGGAATGGCTGACGCAGAACTCGGGAGAACTGGATGCAGATGTTGCGAACAGGTACATCTTATGTTTGGCACAAAATTATTGAGTCACTGAACTTGAGTTATACAAAGCTCAAGTAACCACTGGAGTTAAATGTCACTCACATGGTTACTAAGAATCCAACTTCCAGTTCAAGATATTCAATATGCTTCACTAAGTCATTGTCGTACTTTCTCTCTTCATAAGCAAACCAATACAATTTGCCTGTTCTCATGTCATTTCACTGATGCTTTCAATCAATGTCTGCCTCAAAACTCCTCACTTGTTGTGTTACCTTTTAGGTAGCATTACATATCCACCTCAACATGTTCTTGTACTCTTCAATCTTTAATGGCCCAAGTTGCACTTCCACAAAGCATCACACTTCTCACACATAAAGTGTACAGTTTACCTATCACATATAGGCAAAGTCCTTTCACTGTTAGGATAATTTTACTTACACCCAATCCTAACTCCTGCTATAGGGCTAACATATGTTCCACCACGTGGCATCATTCATATTCATAAATAACAAAATTTCTCAATACACTGCAGGGACTCTTTTTTTTCAATATGAGTGTTTCCCATAACTTTCATAACTTATCCCTCATTTTCGCTGCACACACTGCTAGTAAGTCAATTACACTAATCACACTTCTGCATTTTCTTTGCACCCTGTCACTATATAATGTATAAAAGATAGAATGATGATCTTATATGTGACTTTTCTTTGCTCTGCACTAGCATGACTAAATTATAGCAGTGGCAACATGTGGAGTGGTTGTGATTGGGTGGATTTATCGCATGGCATGAACAGTCAGAAGCAGCAGCCAAAGCTGTGTTGCATTGAGCAGAAGTTCAGTAGTAACCTGCTGTGGTTGCAAGTTTGTGGTGGTAGAAATATCACAATACTTTCCTTCCCCTTTCATGAAAAGTGTGAAAAATTATACACACAACAGGTAGTATGAAGAGGTGTGAGCTACATCGGATCTGCCATCCACATGGTTAACATGGGGGATACACATGCAGTGTAAATGAAAACAGCATGACAGTACCATAAGACTCATCACAATATGAATAGCGGTGGGAAGGGATGTAAAAAAATAATGGTAACAACTGTAAATTTAACCTTGCCCTGAGATTTATTACCCACATCTTGCACACTACCCAGCTGAATAAAGGCGATTCAATAATCCCCTCAAACTAGGTAACTATAGACCATATAGTTCTGATAGGGTTCAAAAGAGCACTACCTCTTTCACCAAGTTAAGCTGCTGTGAGCCAGGATTAAACTCACAACCTTTTGGTCACAAGCCGAGCACTGTACCACAGAGCCACCCGGCTCTCATCCAAGTTGAATAACCCGCTCCACTTTGTTTCCATTCAAGGACACAGTTATACTAATTGACTTGTTTGCTGTGTTCACTCTGGCAATGGCCATCACATTTGCTATGGTCTAACATTAGTTTTTCAAGACAGCAGTAGTTAATGACCCTTTTTCTTTTACACACTGAGAAGTATTTTGTTCCATGGGTGGTTTTCTGGATCATTTAATAGCATTTTTGACTAGCACAGGTGTAAGCTTACTTGCTTCAATTCACAATTTATTTTCTCGGGCATAAACTCTAAGCTGCAACCGTTCCCATAAGCTGGCACAAGACCTGAACAAAGATTGAAGCCAATCACAGTTACTCTATACAGTGTCACTGGTGGGTTGAGTCATATCTGCACACACCACACAAAAACAGTGTCCTGCACCACTTTTGTTCTGGAAACTGTGTCAACACCTTCACTTCAGTATTGCCAGCATTGTGCCTACTGCCCTTGCCTGAGGAAATAAGTGGCTCCTAGGCAAAGGGAAGCCAGGAAGAGGCCTTCTCAGTCCAGGAACAATTTCTTTCATCCTCTCACCTACCAGTATACCCACATCATCTTAACCCATTTTGTGGCTGTTCCACATTGTCACAATACTAGTGACTATTTCACACTGCTGCACCACCACACAGGCAAATCCTGTGAATTCAAAATTGTGATCCTGCTCCGTGTGACTTTCCTCATTGCAACACTACCAAGGGCCTAACCACAAGCTCCCATTCGAACATTACTTATTAGTAGTGATCAAAATAACAGAATATCTTCCATGCACATAACTGCCTTTATCATATGATGAACATCATACATGCATTTCCTGAACAAAGCTAGTATGAAACTTGAGTATTCCTTATATATATCTTCAGTTTTTTGAAAGGCAGGATCCATGTTTACATGGGTGAGCCTTTGTCAGCTGATGGCAATTTGTCAAGCTGCAGAGACATGTTTAATTTGTTATCAATTCCATTCCTGTCATGACCTTTCTCAGGAGGTCAGCTGATGTCATCTTTGGTCTACCTATTGGCACAGCATTACCTCTACCAGGAACACAACTCCTGTGAAAAACAATGGATCACTGTTCTTCACATCCTTATTATCATTTGGATAACATATACAACACGGTAACATCCAATTTCTTTCTTTATCTTTTCACTAACCATGGAGCCAGCCATTCTACTTTAGACTTTATGTCATTCGGACACACTCTTCCCATTTTGGTCTTTCCAGTGATTCTTATAACTTTTCCTACATATTTCCAAAACACGACACTTCTTTGCAATAAATTTCACACGGCAGTCTTGGTTACACAAATACAATGTTTATATAAGATATTTGCAGTTCTTTGCTACAGCCTAAATTTTTGATTTCATTCATAACTTTCACCTTCATCTGTAAATATGTTCATATGTAACTATAATTATCTGGCATATCATTCATGTACATCAGAAACATGGCTGAAGCAAATGAGAATTTTAGATGGACAACGCAGATAAGATAGTTCGGTGACATAGTGAGAGGCAAGATTAGGATGGTTTAGGCATGTACAGAGGAGGGATGCATGGTATATTGAAAGGATACTGAGGATGGAGCTGCCACTCAGGAGGAAATGCAGGTGGTTGGTGTAACAGAAGAAGATGCAGAGGACAGGATGAGATGAGTGATCCACTGTGATGATCCCTAACAGGAGCAGCCAAAAAGAATCTTTCCTTAGAATTATTTGCATGGTTTTAACTTTTAGAATCTGGAAGTTTTGGCAGCTTAACAGTAACTTGGCAATTCTTTTAAATATTTTTTCTAATGATCCAAAATTGTAAATTATCAAATGTTGAATTAGCGAGTGTCAACTGCATTATCCTAAAACACTCATGAGTCACACCAGCTAAAATTGTAGGTTGGTACACTGTCCACTATTGAAGAGAGGTTGCACTGGTGTGTCTCATAACACATTTGTTTCCCTTCATCCAGACAACTCATCGAGCACTTTCATTTTCATACCAAGTAATAGTTTTCATTACTTCATGACAATATGAATAGATTTATCTTCCCATTAGTTTGGTGAATCACCCTTTGAATACGTAAAGGTTAAGTCAAGAGGTAAGGATGTGGTGTTGTAAGCTTACAGGATGGTACATTCAATTTTCAATTGTGGACTCAGAAAAATATATGTGCATTGTGCAAGGCAGTACAGCTGATTTAGTTCATTATGATATGATTTATATATTTTTTGTAATGAAAGATAAAAAATAGAAATAAACTAAAATATACAAAAAGTTAATCAATTAATAATAATAAGAAGGATTAAGTAAAATGTGCCACACACGGTGTGATGATTAAAGAATCCCCCGATAATCAGTAGCTATAGACTATATAGTTTTGCTAGGGTTAACGAGAGAGTGCTACCCCTCTCCCCAAGAAGCTGCCATGAGCCAGGATCAAACTCACAACCTTAAGGTCGTGAGCCAAGATAAATATAAAATAAAATAAAGATAATTAATTAATGATAATAAAATAATATATTAAGTAAAATGTGCCATACACTAAGTTTGACCTGATTGGAAACACAACTGAAGGATGTGGCAGGTAAACCAAAGATATCTGGTAGAAAACATAAGGTGTGGAATTAAATTTCCATCTGATAAGTCAGTGGTAAGAGAGAATGACTGAGAGGGGAGTCAGGGGCATTAGTCTTCTTTTTTCCTTTCTAGTCATAAATACCAATGTAAAATGAGAAATTCAACATTTATCTTAAAACTGATTATAGAAGTTAGAGCTGAATAAATTACTATCCTCTTTAGGCAGCAAAATATAGGATATGCTATTTGTGGATAAAATGGGAAACAAATCAAGCTTTTTTGTTGTTTTTGAATTGAGCCATTTGGTTTAGCAACATTTTTTTGGCACAAATCGGTCACAAAATTTGAAAATTTCTGAACATGAAACACTATACTTGATTCATCAATAAGAGCTAAGGACTAAATCACTTCTTGCAACACTTCATTCCAATAGTGTGTGTTCAGTCCTTATGAACAGCATAGTTGCTTGTTTCAAATTGGAGGTTTAATATAAAACATTATGCACCTGCTTCAGGGAAATCAATTAGTAAGCGAATGAATGAATGACTGAATGAATTAAGGTGATATTTTCCCTATTGTAGCACAAAGACTTCATTATAATTATTCACTTTTAAAACTTGTATGTGTTAACTATAGTGATAAACTGTTCTATTCTTACTTTGGATATATAAGTTCCTTAGTTTTTGAATGAGACTGCATTCAAAACAATATATCATTTCATCAGCCTACCTAATGGTAATAATGGAGCACCAGTGGCCCATGAATGTATGGGTCGGGGAAGGAGAGCGAGAGAAAAAAAACCTTAATCCAGAACTTGTGTAATAATAAAAATGACAAGTATGATAATGTACATGTAATAATGAGTGTAACAGAGATAATAAAGTTAAAAAGTAGAAAAGGGTGATCCAATGTGATCGACAGAATGGACAAGCTGCAAAGAATTTCAATATCTACCTCCAAAGTGTAGACATGTTTGTGGAATTAGTACAACTGCCTTTTTGTGTTGTAATTGGTTTGCTATGTAAGGGACAACTAATGGTTCATACTTCAACATTTCAGTTTGCAGAGCATTCAAAACATCAAGTGTAAGTGTACAGTGATTGATGCACTTCACTACAATTATGAATTAATATCCATACCTTTTCTTTTAACTTTTAGGATTTCGTGTAGGATATACCTTAAACTTAACTATCTGAAACTGAGCATACTTCATTTTCATCAAGCAATCCGGTAATAAAAATCTACATCTATGATATATCTATAAATATGTTGGGTGTATTTCATATCAGGGACCTGAGTGTAGATGTAGAAAATTCTAGTTTGCATTCACTCAATGACTAACATTCTTGCTATTTTTTGTATAAAATGTCCACATATAAAAATTATCAAGCTGATCTTTATATTTCAAAATTTTTTTTTTTCAAATAGTTTCTCTTTCAGGCTGATAAAGTAACTCGGTACAAAAATCTTTAGTAAACTTTCACTTCCATGTTCTGAGGCAGTGCATGAATAAATAAATTAAAATAACAAAAATCTAAATTTTTTTTTTTTTTTTTTTTTTTTGCTGTGTGGTATGATAGTTGTATGACAAGTAATTAGGAGTCAGGTTCACAAGGCAAAATGAAGCAACTCATTTTCAATACCATGAAAAAATCTTCAGTATATCTATGTCTATCTACTAATTGATATTGAATACAACTAACCCTTCTTACACATGCTACAAGATATTCAAGGGAAGAATCAATGAAAGACAGAAGAAAAAAAAGTTGCAGCGGTGTCCCCAGTATCTACAAGAATAAATATGTGAGCAACTTTTAGGCCATAAGTATGACACAGTTAACACAGCTTATGGATTTTGATAAGATATTCATATAATGTATAATGGAATTGAGGGAAACAGTTATGTGGCTGAACACAAATGTTTACTCAAATAAAAAATAATGACTAACCTGTCAGGTGATGATTTTCTTGATAGCTATGATGGCACAACCTGTATTTTCCTTCCTTACAAAATATTTTATGCTTATGGAACTTAGTTGGTAATGAACCAGTCATCTATCCTACCATTTTGTTGTGTACCCATTCTTTAGAACTAAGGCTTTTCCCTCTTTGTAGTTGCTTAAATCCTTGTTCTCTCAATCAACCCATGCAATCAAATCCACAAATACATGCGCGCACACACACATTCACACACACATACACACACACACACACACACTGGGAACCTAATTCTTTACAAGACAACATAAATGTCTTTAACTTCCATAATACATGTTTAACCAACATGTTCATGGTTCCATCCACTACTAAAAAGTTGCAGCTTGATGGGCTGTTTGAGATTCATCATATAAAACTTTGTATCTAACTTCACTGCTCCTTAGCAGGAGTATCAGTTCTACTATGAAAATATAAAATTCACGGTCTAGAAGATCTCCACAGCAGCAATTCTGTACTGCTTTGTATGAAAATTCTTCCATATAAGATGAACCCTTAATTCTTCCATTTCATTCACATTCTGCAACTTCACTCCTAGCACTGAAACCACATCTTAAACATGGCTCAAGGGTGGTAATCTTTGGTCCACAATGGTGTATGACTATCTTTCAATCTGATATGGGTCATTAGTTTTCTTTACTTACATTGAAGCACCTATACATGAAGGCAAATGGATCTGCAGTGTGTGCTCTCATTAACCAGTGAAAGAAAGTAAAGGAACCAATACCAAATGCTACACATGACTTAAAAGTGATGACCCATTGAGGCATAGTCCACAATATCAGATATGAAAAAGTACTGATAGAAAAATCCATGTCACTTCATGGATTATTTAGCCAGATACTCTGCCTTAATTATCAATTAAACTGATAAGTTTTCAGAATACTTGCAGCACTATCAAGGTCTCTCCTAGGCATGAAAATATCTATAAAACAAAGCTCCTCCTCCTAAACCAAGCACAACAAAGGCAACACAGAGGGAAATTGGTCGCATTATTAACCTCTTTTTTTCATGCCACAGCTCGTTGGCTCGGTTCCTCTCCCGCATGGCATTGACCTTGTCCGCTGTTGCCTTCCTTTGTTCCGCTCGCTTACGTCTTCGAAGATCAACTTCACTGCACCTGAAAAACAAGAGAGATCAGATAAATATATGTGTTCATAAACTGAATAATATAGCAAGGATGTATTTCTTCCAAGAACATTGGTAGGATTTGCACTTAAGAGAGGTCAGCATTCATGGGGTGAGTGGAGGTAGTAACCACTCATGTGTCCAAACTTATTCAGTCAAAAGCAGTCACAAGTGTTAACTGAATGGGCCTTAACAGTTTGAAAATCAATCCACACTAATTCATGTATACTCATAAGGCAGAAGGCAAGAAAGAGACAAAGAAATAAGTTCATGGTTAGTGAGGTAATGGTTGCCTGACCAAGCCTAACTGTCTTGACTACTTGTCCCTTCTGCCAAAAATGTTTCCATTATCCTATGAATGAAGTACATACTGTAGGTACAAACAAACAAAACAATAATTAACACAATACACTAAACAGTACAAATTATGACCTGCCATCTACAAAGGCTTCAAATTATCTGCACACCTTTGTCCTGACCTTCCTCATCAATGAGCCCTATTACTATAACCACCTCCAACACAGTACACCTATTTCATTGCCACAATTACACTTTCATTTATAAGTGGGATGAGTGCAGTCATACAAAGATGTGGCACACTTGTTAGATATGGCTCAGACAGACAGGGCCCAACAGAAATACTGGGATCCTCCTCAATAATTTAGAGTACAGAAAAACCCTTATAGCTCATCATTCTATAACTCAGCAAGGCAAAGACTCAGCAAAAAATCATGTATCTCGGCATGTTGCTGAGTTATAACTGCATCTCTTGGTTTACACTTGGCATATTATGCCCTCACAACCTCTTGTTTGAGCACATATACAGAAAGTAGGCAAAAAATAATGTAACTCGACATATTGCAAAGTTATCACTGCATCACTTTGCTTACACTTGGAGAACACCATTACAAAGGCTACACCGACAGTCAGGCAATGAGACTGTGTGGTCTGCTGACCTGCCATTAAGTGAATAAGGCAGACATGCAAGCATGTGTAGAGCCTGTCAAAATAATAATGGATGCTAATGCTGATGATGATATGAGAAAAATAATAGATTGTTAGCAGCAATGTGTAGAGAGGCAGAGGCCTAGTGGCCAGTGGTCGGGCATACCAGCTCAGGGTCCCGCGTTCAAGCCCCGGCACGTGCTGGCCACTTTTCTTTGCAACTACCGCCGAGTGGCCTAAGATCACCCACATGCTGCCATAACACTATCCTCGACAGGACTGCAATGCTATATGTGCAAGGAGCTTCCGCTGGCAGCATGAGCCTCTCAATAAGAAACGAGGCGTCACTTAAAAAAATCTAACCCGCGCTACTAACGGGCGGAGGCCAACCATCTAAGGCCTCCATGAAGCCTACCGGTGCCACGGGTAAAAGATTAAAAAGATTAAAAAAGAGAGGGTGTGACTGGCTGGATTGTCTCCAATGCACAACTGATAAGAGAAGAAAGCTAAAGCCACATTGCACCACTTGGAAAAGCAACATGATACACTTTGATGAGGAAGGAATACCATAATACGGTGGCAACACTCAATAAGTTATGTCACCATAATCTGCAGTCTAATAACACTCCCATCACAATAGTAGTAAGGAATAGTGATAAGATTAAAGTACTAAGTTTTAATATATGTAGCCTGCAAAATAAAAACAGATTAGCTGAAGTGCCGATGTAATAGCAGGAACTGAAACATTAATAGATACGGCAAACAACGACCTAAGGTAAGGTAAAGTGGAGGCACACACGATATAGCTGCGGGTAGGTGCGGCCGCTCATCTCCCGTCACATTGGCCTTTGAGCCTGTGGTGGAAATCAATCCGTTATCCCGGGACACAGGGCCACTGTGACATCTGAATTTCCACAGTTTACCTTCCCCAGGTTTCCCTAGGTACCCATTTATCAACCAACCCGTTTGGGAGAATGAACAGCTGGGTGAGCTGTGCGCTGACTGCCCTCCTCCAGGATTGAACTCGGGCCAGCGGATTCATAGTTAGATGTTCTAACCACTGCACCAATGAAGAATACAGCAAAGAAGGATTCAAATTTTTCAATAAAGATCATATAAAAAAAAACAGATGGCAGTGTTGCACTTCATGTGGCATCATAACTTCCAGTGAAAATATCGCCAAGCAATACATGGAACATGTGTAGAATAAGGTAAATGCAGGCAAATTTGCATTTAATATCTTGGTCACCTACAGACCGCTAGGAAAAATCCACGAACATGACACCAAAATGTATGGAGTCTTGTGATAAACACTTTAAAACAGCATCACTAATTCTGGGAGACTTTCATCTTCGCCATATAGATTGACTGACTCACAGAAGATAACTTCCTAAGCCAATTAGTATCAGAGCCAACACGTGAAAATAATACACTTGATCTCTTTAGTGAGTTGGAATCACCTCATGAATAATGTTGAAGTTGGCAAACATCTTGGCTCTTGTTATCATAAACAACAGAGCATTTCATTTCAGAAAGAAAATGCCTTTTGGTAACCCTCTCCCAAATTGTCCCAATTTGTGCATTCCTTTTATTTAACATATAGGTAACTGATATACAATAATGCTAAAAACAACAGAATTTGGTAAAAAAAACCATAGAATTTATTGTATTTACCATTTTTCTAAAAATATAAATACATGTAACAATTATTACGTCTGCAGATAAAATAAACAAACGTGGGCGGTTTTTTGATAAAGTAGCTCAAAATTAAGCAACTTGGAGTCGCAAGTAATGTGCACTATTGGTTAGAAAACTGGCTCAATAAAAATTATGTTAATTACAAATTTTTGGTTACCAATAAAGTAAGCGTCTCAGTGGTGCAGTGTGTCTGACATGACTAAATACACTCATATACATATTTTTTTTCTCACGTGTTAACAATATTAGTTGATTTGAATGTCTTACGATATTCAAAATACTTATAACAGGTAAGTACTGAATTGAATAGCTACCTAAGCTAACCTCCTACAATATTCGTTTCAGAAGATGCATGGGTGTTTTTTTGGGGAAAAAAGTGTGTCTTAAAAGCCAAAAAATACGGTATGCCTTTGTAATGATGCCTTTCTGCTGCATGTGTGTAGTTTTGGTGAATTCATCATCAGAGTATGTGCATCACCAGCATTTTAATAATTAAAGCAAATGCTGTTTGACCAAGGAAAACCAGTTGGCTAAAGAAATGTTCCCTGCATAATATTGGCTTTGGTGAAGTATGTGGGTGAGGTAAATGTGATTGATATCCAAGGCTGTAAGGCAAAGCTAAGGGGTACTACTTCTGCTTTCATCCACTGCTCCCTCTGCTTCCTACCACTGCCAGAGGTCATTGATGCCATATCACAGGTACAAATCACCTGCTAAACCATTGCCAAAGGTGAGAAATTATGAAAAAAGATGACATGCTACAGCACAACAAATGGTAGCTGGGTGACTGACCTCACCAACACGGTGGCTGGATACCCATCAATGTGAAGATGCCAACATTTCCACATATGGTCACCAAATGCAAACACGACAAATGCACGGTCCCATTGCAGTGTAAAAATTGCTCTTAACTTATATTTATGATTTTTTTTTTTTTGCGGGGGGATGCCACTATTTTTTTTTTGGGTGGGGGGGGGGCATTAAAAGGGTACTGGCCAAGGGCAAACAAAATAAAAAGGGGAAAAAACCTGTCCATGTAGCTCCTTGGTTGGAATGTGGGCACTGCTACGAGTATGAACTCTTAACAAAATCAAATTCATCCCTTGAGCACCAATGATGCAGTGACATCACCAGTAGAACTAAATACTGATGCAAATGACATACAGTGCTCATTAAAAGTTCGGACTGGGCAATTTAGTTAGCCTGGCCAGGACATTTAGCGATTGACATTTTTAGTGGGCGATAGAATCTTGCCAAAATTACTAGCTGCCAATCTGGTGTCCCCTTGACACAGCAGGCTCTCACCATATTAGTCACATGCAAATTCAGTGCAAGCTTAACGATCACTTGTATTTGTGTAGCAATTGGCAGTTGGTTGAGAAAATATGTCATCAAGGAAGCAAGTATTAGTAGACACAATTACTAAGATTAATATTCTGAAGGATGCAGGCCACTAACCTAAGGAAATAGCAAAATCAATTGGCATTAGTCAAAGCTGAGTTCAACGGTGAGTTGCTAGGCACCACGAGGTTGGAAGCTCCACCACACTAACCCACAAACCTTGGTCAGGAGGGCCAAGGAAGATCTCTTCTCGAGCCAAAAACATTTTGAAGGGGAACCTTGAGAAAAATCCACATACGACCATCCCTGTATTGAAGGAAAGGAACACCAGGGACTGTATGGTCTGAGTTTCTATGTATTTCTTTTGGAGAAGTGTCTGTAAGGATGCTTAGCAAGTCTGCAAGATCATGGTTACAGGAGCTCCAACTCCCATGCAAAAGCAATAGAGGATTGTTTTTGCCGTGAAATGTAACTATGTAGCCAAAAACAAACTGTACTTAATGACATGACTACTTAAAGCAACTGTACATTGGTGAAAAGGTAGTGATGTTCTCAATCCTCACTACACTTGTCAAGCACTCAGATTCATTGATGGTTATGGGATTCGTTTTCATGTTAGGGGCTGAGGAGTAGAAATGTACTGATACCAAAACAGAAAATTTTACCAATACTGATATGACTATCAATACCAGTGCATTGTAGACCAATCTATGAGGCTGGTGCCCATACTCATACAACTTTTATTTATTATTTTTTTTTTTTAAGTTTTTCACTAAAATGGGTCATATGGACATTTGAGTAAAATGAAAAATTATGGTTTTAGAAATACCTTGTATGTACTGTGCATTAAAATTCAATCAAAGATTTTTTTTTTAAAGTAACATCAACATGCTAGACATCAAATGATGTGGTACAGTGGTACAATGCTCCACTGAGGCCTACAGTTTGCAAGTTTGATCCTGGTTCACGGCAGCTTCTTGGTGAGAGGTAGCGCTCTTTCATTAATCCCAGCAAAACTATAAGGTCTATAGCTACCTAGTTTAAGGGGATTATTTAATCACTTTTTTAACATGCTAGATTTCAAATGCTATAGTCAATCTATAGTCAATAGCTTATCTTGATCTCTCAGGTGTGACTAGTCGATCTGCGGTGTTGTCAGATTTAAAAAAAAATAAATAAATTGTTTACATTGTTAATAACTCCTTTTGCTTGGCTGTGCAGAACATGAGTGTGTTGCGGGTGAACCTTACATGGCAGGCGAGTGAGGTGAGATGACTGGGTGGGGTCAGGGGGCGCACCCCGTGTCAAGGACACTGAAGCAGCAACGTCACATGAGCTATGTTGCCAAGTGTAATGGAAGGTATACAGTTGTTGCTTTACCCTCAAATCACAAGCCATGCATCCATCTGGCAAGATTACATCTTGAGCATAGTTAGTATTCTAAAGAAATTAAGAGAGTAGGGTAGAGGCAAGATCTTGCATATGTCAGACTAACAGTCTGGTAGATTGTTATATTTGATATCAGGAAATGCGATATATCAGTCTTGGATATGTAAGCAGTCATGATATGGGTGATTTTACTGAAAGAAATTTATTGTTAATAATGTAAACTCCATTCCTTAATTCTGACATTGAACCATGGAAACCATGTCACTTGATTTGAAATCTTACAACCCATGCAAAAAATACATTTGGCATGAGCTTGAAACACAATGTGAGGGCATTAAATAACAAGGAGGAGGAGTTTAGTAGCATACCCAGGACACACTACATCAATCATGAGGTGATACGTAAATATAGTGGTTTTATGACACACGTAAGAAGAGGAATGTATTTGTAGACCATGTACAACTTGGTGCATTGTGAGCAGAATACAAGGTAAGATGTTGATGGAGAAATTATGTAATAGCCAAAGGATAAAGAACAATAAAAGGAATGATTGTGTGACAGTGTCAAATGGAAATTGTGGAAATACATCCAGAATGGTTTGCAAGATTTCTGTGAAAGTGAAAAGGAGAAACAAATCTACAAACTTTCTAGTTCACAAATTTGGCAGCCACTTAAAATTACTTAGATCATAATGTGAAAAGTAATTTATGTCAAGGAAATGGGGTTATGGGTACAACAATTGAATGTTGTGAAAATGGCTCAGGCAAGGTGGCGGTGGCGGTGGCGGTGGTGGTGGTGGTGGTGGTGGTACATGATTCCCTGGGCCAGGCAGGCTTGGGGGACCTGCCCGCTTACAGGTAACAAACATATCTTAGCAGTAGCCTGCATTTGTTTTTATCAATAATTTCTTCATACTGAACATATCTTTTTGTTTAAGTCAAGCAAAAGTGATCTGTATGTAACATTGTGAAAACTATCAATGCCTCATATGTCACTCACTCTTGCATCAATATATTCTCCAGTTATTTATACAGAAAATGCCAATAATGTGAAAAATCGAAAAAGATGTGTTTGCAATTGTAGCTTTAAGAAAAAATATTTCAAGATTCGCGAAATTTAATGAAAATTAGAGGCCACCCTCCCTCTCTCTCATACTGTAACACCATCCTCTCATTTAACACATTATCTTATTACACCCACAGCATATATCCTCCTCTTGTATATCCTTGTTGTCATCTAACCAATTACCTCAGGCACTCACGCCATCTCAGGTTGCTGTATTTCATTATCTCCACTAAGCAGCATCACATTCCAACTCCCTTATTGGTAATGGTAATTTTGTTCCCTTTCCGTTACTTTTGTTTCTCTACCTTCCTTAAGGTGATCAAAGTTATATAGAGAATAAGGATCTTGTTTTTATGATCAAAATGATGACGATGTGCTGTGGAGTATAATGTTTTCTTCAATGTAGGGGTTTGAAATTAACCAAATTGATATACTTCCTTTTCATTTTCATTTTTTTTTTTAAATAGTTTTATCTTATTTACTTAACATTAACTCTTTTTAGATAGATTTTCCACTCCGTATACTGAAAAAAATATTATTATTGACAACAATGATATGTTTCCCCAAACAATTCACCACCATTTGCTTAAGAGAATTTAAGATATTTTATACCATATACTATGATTTTTTTCTAAGGTGCTAAAAATTTACAAGTAGAAAAAACTGTGCAGGACATAATATTACACTCAGATAGCAGAGTACCAATTCTTCAGATCATGACACCATGCACTGGCACTCTTACACAAAACATCACTCACCTCACTCATAACAACACGTTTTCTCTTATCCATTCTCTCCATATGATACCAGATGAGACATGGCTTCCCTTACAAAAAGAAGCACAGTCTGTTTGATGAGAGATCTGCGAGCAGCCAAACTAATCACCTTCCACCACCACTTATCCTCCCACTCTACAGACGCTCCTCTGCAAGGTCACTGGAGCATAAATACTGCACCAAGCACTAACAGCAATGAACATATGCATGGCACAACTTCTGGAGGAAATCTTTGGTCATCTAGTACTAATGATAAAATCAATCCACACGCACACACACACACACACACACACACACATATATATATATATATATATATATATATATATATATATATATATATATATATATATATATATATATATATATATATATATATAGGTATATATATATATATATATATATATATATATATATATATATATATATATATATATATATATATATATATATACACATACACATACATACAAAAATTACTATCATACACAATTTATATATTTTACAAAAATTCTTCAGATACATACAAATATATATCAATTACACAAAAAAACTAACTTAAAAGGTAAAACTAGATATTTCATATAACAAAATCAGTGCTTTTTTATCATTAAATTATATATAAAAGTTTTTAAGTCAAAGTCTTACACAGACAAAGTATCCAAGCAAATGTAGTGCATAGATCAAAATACCTTGGGAAATGTGGTGCTCAGATCAAATGTTCATAAGAAATTAACCAGTGCATAGACGTTAAAAAGCCAAAGCAAAGAATATGGGCCAAGAGCATACATGGCAGCACTAGCAAAAGTGATCACCAAATCAAGCAAATATAAATAAATCAAGTAGTGCTACTGAAAATCATTAAACAGGAAACAGTAATAAGAGATGCAAATGTACACCATATCAAGAAAAAAAAAAGTCCATACAAGTCTAGTACGTATATTGTGACGCCACTCCCACCTGTCCATATACCACGTCCTCGCACATTCCTGTTGTTGCATCGCCTTATTATCCATCCATCAATCACCTACATTCTCTCTCTCTCTCTCTCTCTCTCTCTCTCTCTCTCTCTCTCTCTCTCTCTCTCTCTCTCTCTCTCTCTCAGAGCCAAGGTAGTTTTTAAATTCAGTCTTCCACTATTTGTCTATTCAATCTTATTCTACACGGCCTCTGGCCCTTAATTCTTATTCCATACATATCAGTGCAATCAATAGCTTAATTCAAGACCATCAACTTGCTTTCCTCTCTCACAAACAGTAAAGAACTAATCATTTTCACACCCTGCAAGGTGGTATGTCATCTTCAAATAAAACGGTATTCAATTTCCATTAATCGTGTTCATCTCCACAACAACATTTATAACTCGTTTTCATTTCTCAACTATTCCATTCATAAATACATTGAACCACCACACTGATATAGCCATCCTTGTCTCACATACAACTACATCTGAAACTTCCACACACCTGTCCCTTTCTTACACCTCCCTTTACCTTCAATGCATTCCATATCTATAAAAGCAGCATATATCTCTCACTTGCTAACCTTTCAATATTTATCATTTTTACATAAAGGATCTTATCTACATAACACCCCTAGTGCTTAATACCATTTTCATTTTCTGAACTCCTTTAATTAAGATTTTACAATTCACTTTACACAGTATGCTAGACAAATTCATTCCTTTGTAACTTCCACACTCACTCATATCTCCTTTTCTTTCATATATTTCCGTTATCACTTCTCCATACGAATATAATAACGTTGCAGCTGCAATCTCATATATTACTATATATAGAAGCAGGAAATAAGAGACCATAGGAAGGAGTAAATAAGTGTGTAGAGTATAAAGAATAATATGACACCTTGATTGAGACTGATGATCATGTACACAAATGTAGATGGAAAAACCCCTTAATTGTATCTTGTATTGAGGACATGAGTACAAAATATGAAAGACTATTTTCTTTTTATAAATGCTCAAGCAGCATGAAGCACTTCAGCTTCCCAAATTGAAGGATTAGTATTTGCAATGGTTTGGAGGCAGAAGTGGTACGGAGCCTGGCCAAGAGCTATGAAAAAACCATCACTGCTGTTCCTGATACAGAGATAGTCTGAAAGAGGTTTGCCAATCTATTTTTGAAGGTGTCTTGATACTCCTCTCTTGAAAGCACTTGTCGTAGGAAGGTGGAAAAATAGAATTAAGTAGAGTCCCATAGTTTACCAGTGAAATGGATGAAAGATTAAAGATATTGGTAACTCTTGCATTAGTGAGGTAAACAGAAAGCGATAAGAGTTGAGTAGAAAGCTTTGTGCAAAAGAAATTTCATGCCAACACTTAGAAGAATCCAATTAACTGCCTTATACATGTATAATCTTATGATTTCCTGTACCATGTTACTTTTACAAATACACTTTTTTTTTTTCATATTCACATATAATATTGCATTCTGCTTTTTTAGTAACTTTTGATTTTCCTGCCCTTCTTCACGAGTATTTTGTAGCATTTTTTTTATACACATCATACATAATGATGACTGTTTGACATGAAGCAGCTGCTCAGGGGATTGATATATCAGCACAAAACCAATTAAGTCTTCATAACCAAACTATCTTCTAGCAGCATCAAGACTGCCTCTGAGTCTGAATTCAACTGAAGATACAAAACTGCACCTAGTTTCAGTAACTTTGTAGCCAATCCACCAGCAAAAATACACTAACTTGGTTTCACTAGATGTCTCCATAGTCAAGCCACTCCTTTTTACTACAAAAACACGATTATACTGCACTAATAAACAAGAGTGAACTATGTCTACATATGTTGCAACCCTTTCTTTTTTATGGCAAACAACTGTGACAGCTCCAGTGCCTTGATAAAATATATTTGTGGTGAGAAAACAGATGGTGTGAAAATAGCCTAACCAGAAAATAAATAAATAATCTATATCTATATACCTGACCTATATAACCATTAAAAGAAGGTAACCAAGACCAGGCATTTAGGGTTCTGGGAGATTTTACTCTCCCTTCCCTTTCTGCACCCTATCATTGTGTGGTGGTAGTATTCTTACAGCCCCCACCACAGGGCTAAATAAAAATAATATAAATTATCATTCAATAGATGAATCAAAAGATTAAATAAACAAATGCAAAATCTAATAAAAAGGAATTGAAAAAAAGTCATGATCTACCACCCTCAACATTAGCAATTTCATAATGGGTGCCTGAAAATTAACGCAAGAGTACTATGCTATACGCCTACCTGCTCCCTTTATCCAATCACAGCCTTTAAGTGCAACTTCAATCACATTATACTTTTCCTTGGTGCATCAACAGTAAATCTTGAGTGAAGGTACGTTTAAGGGGCACATGGAGTAAAAATTTGTTACTAGTATTTCTTCACCAATCAAATTTGGGTTTAAACTATATTAGAGAGTTTCTAGAGTACATTAATTAGGTATTTGTGTTTTTCTCAAATATTTTGTCCTTTTCAAGTTATTTATTATTTTTTTCTCTCACATAAAAATACCACAAAATTAAAAACCTCACGATGATGTGCAAAATGCCGGATCATATTTAAATTTCCACATAAAACGAATAAATAAACAAATAACATAACCAGAATATCACAATATATTGGGTTTGTGTTGTAATAATTATTTTTCTTCTTTCCCTCAAGAAGAACAAGAATGTAGAAATAGAGCATAGTTTCAAGAATAAAGCACAGTGTTTCAGAAAGACATATAAACAATTACGAAACAATAAAATTCAGATTCATGCAAAAATATAAATAAATTAAATAAAATAAATCTATAAATCTATCTATACACTTGGCTTATATCCCCCTTAAAGTTAGTTGGGGTAGCCAAGGCAAGGCAACTAGGGTTTGGGGAGACATTACTCTCCCCTCCTCTGTGACTTTTCTTTTCAGAGGCAAGTAAAACAAAATAAATTAAATAAAGTAAAAAATCCAGAGAAAATATCATAAATGGAGAACCACATTAATACTCACGTGGCATTATTATGCTGTGGGCTTGGAGGTAGAGAGTTATCAGGACCAGAACCATCGGACTGTGGCGGCTCAGGCAATGGCCTTCCTGGAGCACCTGAAACATCAACACAATTCATACTGATAAATAAGAGGAAATGGAAAGAAACATGTAAGATATATATATATATATATATATATATATATATATATATATATATATATATATATATATATATATATATATATATATATAAAACATATTCTAGTGAGATTTAATGCTACAAAACTTGCTTCTAATGAAAAACACAAAAAAATTACTATAATAATAATAATAAAATAATAATTTATACTTAATTTAATCACTTTACTCATCAAACATTATGAAACTGTGTGTGGATCAAGGAGCAACCTGCCCCCACAGCACAGGGATCATTTATGCAGTGGGATAATTTCTGTGTCAAGGCCCGACAGCAAAAGCTGGTTTACACCTGCTGCTTCATATGCAAGCAATAATTATGTCTAAATTAACACACAGTCCTTGTTTTCAAATTTAGTTTTCCCAAGAAAATGTGATCCATAAGCTGCTACAGAAAGATTGTAAAGTGTTTTATCCACAATGAAGCTCCACTCATGATATAAACCTCTTAATACCATTCATAAGGAGCTAACACAGTCTAGAAAAGCAGGACCACTTTTATTCACCTACTCACATTTATGGTAAACGTCATGGAAACATCTGCCTTTAACTTGGCAGATCCGTGTATTCAAGGCAAAACTAAGTTATTCATACATGAGGAGATGACTTATAAATATCACACAGGCACAATCATAATCATTCATAGATTATGATAACTAAATCTCATGTTCATACTGTTTATAGCATTGCCTTACTTCCTCTACTGTCCTCATCAAAGTCTTCCTCATTATCTTCAGGTGCCGTGTCTGTGCCATTGCCATCCTGCAGCTCCTGTGTGAGCTGACTCTCTATCATGGATCGGGTGAGGGAGTCTGTGCGAGGTGGAGGCTGAGGAGGTAACTCATCCACTAATGACGGCTCCTCACTGCTGCTTTCTTCACAAGGATCCTAACAAACACACACCCATTAGTGGAAGGTTAGTCAACTTGGCATTCATCCCAACAAGATACATTAATTAACTGGGTTAGTTCAGTAGCTAAAATCATGTCATTTAACCTGTAGTATTTTATCTCATGATCAATTTCACAACTTTCACTCTCCCTCACCAAACCAAGTATAATGGAGATAAGAGCAAATGATTGCTGACATCCATACCTTTCCATTGACTTCCACCAGCTTGTGTGCACCATAAACAATAGCTTGATATGAAAACCTGAGCTGGTCATGAGTCTGTATGAGTCCCATGCGTTGCCGCCTCATGTCTAGTAACACATCACCCACCTTGCCCTGACCAGACCCACACAGACCTTTACTCAACTGAAAAGTAAAGAAACATTTCATTCAAGTGCATCCCAAGGTATAAGATGAAATAAATAAACACATTTGTGCTCTGCTACTCAGTCCTTCCACCCACCTATTTACACCTTACCCTTTTGTATTCTGTCCTATGTAAAGACAAGGCACAGAGGGGGAGGGGAGAGTAAGTCGTCCTGAATCCTAAATGCCTTGTCTTGGCTACCTTCATTTAATGGGAATATAAGCTAGGCTTAAAGATAGATAGATAATAAATATATTCATAAGACTCAAAGGACAGTGATGAAGTTAAAATTGATAAAAATAAGTTGGAATAAAACTCATTGTAAATTAAAAGCACTATGCATAAATTCATTGAAAAAAATTTTACACTATAAATAACTTGAAGTGTTGCATACCATCATGAGGATTGTGTCCACGAGACAAAATGTTCCTGATCTGCCAATTCCTGCAGAGCAATGAACCACTGCAGGGCCGACATCAGGTTCCAACACACCACTGGCTCTTACAACATTTAGGAACTTGTAAAATGCTTCAGGAGACTGAGGAACACCAAAATCTGGCCAGGTTGTGTAGTGAAAATGCAAAATCAGGCGGTTGTCACCTGATGATGTTTTTGTTAACCTGAAAAGAATGTCAAAAACGTTATTAGATGATAGTGTTTGAGTGTTGTGAGTGAACACCCCTCAGCCTAAGCCACAAGGGCATCCATCTCTCACATCCAGATCACCAAGATTCTTGTGGTTTTCCTGTGTAACCAAATACTGACAAACCCACCCAATGATTCACCACAAAGCATTACCTCAATTACACACCATGAAGCATCTTCTCAAACCTTAGTGGCCTAGAGCAATTTTGCAAATATAATGATTTTATTTATTTATCTATATACCCGGTGAACATTGTCCAAAAGTCAGGTAGCCAAGACAAGGTGCAAACACACACCCATGAGGACCCTCCAACACACTGGGTGGAGGTTATAATACATTTTGAATATCTTTAGTAATACTTTCTTATGACAATGTGTAATTCAATTTTATCTACTGTTATTGAATGGAACAATGTTGACCTTGACCCACCTTAAAGTACTATAATTATAGTGAGTATGCCGCGAGACACTGAGGAGATCCACCTTGAGGCCGACAGTTGAGAACACAATGGAGTCTTCACCTCCATCACTCTCTCCAAGGGGCCAGTACTGGTGACACTTGATCTAAAAGAACACACATTGCTTTTAGAATGGATAGATTGCACAACTCAAACTTAATACCACCAAAACTACATTATACCTGTGATTGTGTGAAGATTATTGTAAGAATTGAATAATGTTGCAACAGTATTTATTTACATTTACCTTTCATGCTAAGTATTTTTCATTAAAACCTCATCTGTAACATATTAACTAGATGAATCCAATACAACACCTCAGTGACACTTTAGTATGAATCCACAATGTTTTCATACAAGGTTTCTACACGTGTATAAACAGCCTTTCGTTACTATGAGTGTGCATGTGGTTCCTTCCTTGTCACTACACTGCAACCCCCACTCTTTGTAATCAAGTGACTCCTTGTACCTACATGTGAGGATTTGATATCTCAGGGAGCATCATGGAAAAGACTTTGATTGAAGTATGGTCCAGTTTGGTGATAAAACAGTGCACACAGCCTACACACACTGTATCAAATAAGACCAAGCTGACACCTATTGAACGTGGTGATGATACTAAACATAACCACACTGTATAATGATGATAACTGGAATATGCACACCATCCATCACATCAAGACATACTACTTTACACCCACTCATATTTACCACCACATCATACATTTATCTCAACAGCAAAGAATCATGACCACCTTTCTAGTGGTTCTATTTTTGAGATGCTTACCTGATTCTTTTCAATTATTTTGTTGAGCATAATAACACCTTTGATTTTTTGTTGCCATATCATAAGCCAGAAGTGTGGAGTAGTGTGTGATAACGGCCCCTGTGTAAGAACGTATGACCGGTTCACACTCTCAGCCTGTAAGGAAGGAAAGGGAAAGAAACATGAGTATCACAATGAAAAATGCGTACAATTTGAGTCTGTCTTTGGCTGTCATGTATCTTTTTTCCTCTTTTTTTGGTGTGATCCTCTCTGTCCCTTTAGATTGCCTTTTAAGAGCTGCAGGAAATTTGTTGGTAGTATTCTTGCAGCTCCCACCATCCATGAATTTCAAGGTTTTTGTTAAGTTTGAGATACACATTATTCAAAAGTTGTGTATTTTAAAGACAAAAAATAAAGACTATGTACTGTGTTTTTTTGTAATTTTTTTTGGCCATGAGAGGGTTGGAAACAATAATTCATGAGTTTTCCATTTTCACAAGGACCTCTGATGTTGGGTGACAAGTGTATTTCCTCTGACAACAACTGCCTTGGATCTCCTGCATAAACTCCTGCTCTCTACATACTCATATAAAGAAATGATTTGGCAGTAATAACATATAAGCAACTATACAGTCTACCTTCATCAATTTATATCAATGCAAATCCTGATGACTACATACTTTTTTTTACGAATACTCCCAGTCAAAGAATAGAATAATACAAACCTTTACAAGCGATGCATTTATATAATTAGTATTCGTGTCTGTGAGAACTATTCTGGTGTGGTCGTACGGGAGAACATCTCGGTAGCGATTCAAGTTCTTGTTGATGGACTTTCTGGCCTCAGTACACGATAGGTCAAATGTTCCTTCATCTCGTATCCTCTGTAGGAAAAATAAAATCATTCAGTATGCATGTATGTACATTCCAATTATATTTGTACAGATTTTATGTGTCATCAAGTGGAGGAGGCTAGTCATGTTTAACGACTCACATGTGAAAGTAGGAAAAGCTGAACACAATTCAGAAGGAAAAATTTGATAGAGATGTAGAAGGAAAAAAACCCTCAATACTCCTTCATAATAGGTGACTTTAATGCAAAAGTTGGGAAAAAGAGTTCAGGAATGGCAGCATTAGGTAACTTTGGAGTATATATATAAAACAATAAAGGTGACAAGCACATATGATTTGCAGAGAGGAATAATTTGAAGGTAAAGAACACATTCTTCCACCAAACGATGAGTAACACATTTTGACACAGCCTCAGTATTGGTGTCACATGTTCATTGCAGTATAAATTAAATAGTTATGTGTCAGTGCATATTATATGAAGTTGATGGGATGATATGCTAATCTAGTCTTCATGTGCTGTACTAATCCTTTCAAAGATCATTTTCGTTTTTTACTTGAATTTAACCATTGCGTGCAACTATATCAACATATACATTCAAAGTATGTACAGGGTGCCATTCTAAGAATCTATCACTTTTGTCAAAAAGAAAATTGTTTGTATCACATAATGTAACACAATTTTTAAGTATTAAGTGTTTATATATATATATATATATATATATATATATATATATATATATATATATATATATATATAAACAGTGTATTTTCTACAATGAGGTCAAGATTGATATCAAGATTACCATCATACTTTTCAATGGCATATATTCACCCATACAAAAATACATAAAAAAAGAAGAAAATCCCGCTTGTCGCCAGACCCTGTAAGGAGGACAGTGCAAGTGGGGCATACATCAACCAATCTTGCCCCACATAGATATTAACACCTATAAATCATAACCAATCAAACATACAATACGTCTATTTAGTTGCTAGAATTACATCGAAAAAAACGATATTGACAGCTATAAATCATAATCAATCAATCATACAATAAGTTTATTAGGTTGATATAATAACACTGAAAACCCCCACATAGATATTGACAACAATAAAAGCATAACAAATCAAACATACAATATATCTATGTAGTTGCTGGAATGACACCGGAAAAGAAAATGTTTATCTCTCAGGACACGTTGACAGTCTCTATCTATCGGTCTGTCTATCTATCTGTCAACACCACCAGACATAAAAGGTTTACCAGTTCAATAAACAACACCAACCACTTATAAGGGTAATCAATATGGGTTTAAAGGAGTGAATGGTATCCGTACTATCTACGTCACCTCCTTTTATATATATACTAAAGCTGAAATTATAGAGAAAACGTGTGGTAATACCTTGCAAAGACACCATAACAAAAATAGTAATAATAATAAAATATAATAATGATAATAATGGTGATAATAATGGTGGTAATAATAATAATAATAATAGTAATAATAGTAGTGAGGCCCAAACAGGTCATATAGACACCTCCCTCCCCACGCCTATTATCCCACCTTATTATCTACCCTCCCACACCTTTCTACCTATAACTACACAACACATTAACAACCTCATACCTGATACACTTGGTTCCAGGCTCCTGAGTCTTCTATGTCCTTGTATTCCTTCTCTATGGGGTCAATTTGCGAGGAGTCCGTCATTTTGTGTCTGTGAGGCAGCTCGACATGTCTTCTTCTTCTTCTTCTTCCTCCTCTTCACTACAAACAACTATTAATTCTTTTCCTTAATTCTTGTCTTCTATAAACGAAAATTAAAAATGGAAAATGTAATGATAATAGTGTTGATAAAAATAAATGTTTCAGTATATATGAATAAGGATGAAATAATAGATATGTGGTAGATAACAACTATTCCTTTATTTCCTTAATTCTTGTTTTCTATAAACGGAAACTTAGAATAGAAAATATAATGATGGTTGTATTAATAAAAAAAATATTTCAGTATATTAATAAGGATGAAATAATATATATGTGTGTGTGGTAGATAGATAAAGCTCCTTATAGTTAAAACCTTTACTATTATTCAATGGCTATATAGGTTGAGTGAATATATAATACGTAATTAAGGATATAGATAAATATTTCGACAGACGGATAGGTTGATGTTATAAGAGATTATATTAAAATGTTTAGGCTATACACTATTGCGTTAAATTAAGGACAGACATACATCTTGTTTGGACCCTAGGCCTATGTATGTAATTATATGTAATATAATATAACAAACAAAAGTAGACTTGGATATTTTTTTCTCCCGGCAAATTGATAAAATACTCCATTGAGGTAGCATAGTAAAGTTATACTCTTCAGTTGACTGTAATAAGGCTTACAAGTCTAGCCTGGGAAAATTGTATGGTCTATAGTTATCTAGTTCATACTATTAGAGTGTTTAGACAACTGAAAAATGAAGTGAAAGGAAATTATTATCTTTTTTTTTTTTTCTATTTGGTGACAGTTCTTAGCAGGATGGGCATCGTAATATTTCGTCCCTCTTCTAAGTTTTTTTTTTATTAACCATGATAGATTGTTCCATATTTAACTTGATACTTGATCATAATGTTCTTTAAATTAATATAAGGAATGGAAATAATAACAACTTTCTTTCTTTTTACTGTATCGGCATCATAATTTTTCGGCACTCGAGGTCTGCTGAGTGTAAACAAACCATTACTGTGGCCTTCCTATTACTTAAAAAGAGTTAATATTTTGAACTAGAACTTAACGAAGCTTCGAATTTAGTGTCGTTTTGTACATGACTTGCATTTAACATTTAACTTGATTGTCCATTAGTGTAACTTTGTGATTAGTAAGTTATCCTGCAGCCTTAAGATGCCTATTGATTGCGGTGAGTTGATTAATTAATTGTTTATTACACAAGAAACTATCGAACAATAAACGTAAGATCAAGTGCATCATGGAATATTTAATGGCAACTTATCTTTCATAACTTATTCCTTACTTGACACACACACAGAGAGAGAGAGAGAGAGAGGATTTAATAAGTATTACTTTTTTTAGAGAGAAATTTCCTAGGTAATGTACTGTACATTAAATAGTACTCACCTAAGGTACCTTCTCACCACTGTCTTATTGTTTCATGCACTTTATATTAGGGCTTGAAAACATTTAAGCTGGTTTTTTTTATATTTTTTTATTATTCCATTGACAGGCTGACATGTAAGTATGCATGGAGCCTCTCGTGATCTTAACTGATCCTCTTAACAGTCCTATAGGGATTTTACCAATGTGAGGTCATGGCCCCTGTTTCTTCCATAGGTTTCTTCTGTGACATGTTGAAGAAAAAGAATATTTTGTAATTTTATTGATTCTCTTCAGGGTATTAAAAACTTGAACATATCTGCAGGTTTTTTAGTCGTGGTTGGTGACAACTTTGAATATGCAAAGTAATAGTTAAGGAGATGACGACAGGGGTTAAGCAAAACAAAGGTGATGATCAGCATACAGGACAATGTGCCAGTGCTAAGGATGGTGTTTGGTCATGTACAGAAGGTGGAAATTATAGTGCATGCATTGTGTGTGGTGACTTGGTGCACAAAGGATAAGGTGTAGTGGGTAATAAGTAATGTCATTGATTTTACTTGCAATGGGAACCAAATGGTGGAGTATGGTGAAATATTGGAAAATATTGATATTGGAAATGAATTTCCAAAATGTTTCCCAGAAGATATGATTGGTGGAGGGGGAGGAGCAGATGGTATCTCTGTAGCAAGAGTGGGTGATTGAGAAGTTGAGGGAGTTAGTCCCCATCTAACATGCACATGAAAGGTAGACTATCTGATTTATATTTAAGAAGTGTAGCGGTTTTTGGTAGTATATAGAAGAGCCAGAGGAGACATGATATTAACATACAAAATTTTGAGTGGGATCCATGATAGAAAAATTTATGAAGATATGTTTATAATTCAACAGGACATAAGGTCACACTAAGAAATTTTACAAGAGAAGATAAAAAATTAATAGAAGGAAATATTATTTTTGTGATTAGATGATAAATACTTGGAACAATTTGCCCGATGATGATTCTCACATTTGAAAAGAGGCGAGATAAACATTGGAAAAACCATGATTGCAAGTATGAACATACTGTCCGTGTAGTGATGACCCGACCTGACCCAGACACTCAATCACAGGGAGAATATAATGATGTTAACATGGTGCTGGAGTCATAGGCCTAATCTAGGCTTCTTCCAGAAGTCTTCTGTGAGCATCTGTAAGAAACCTGGGTCATTAAAATTTGATAAAAGACTGCGACCTAATGAGAAGAGCATAATAAAGTGGATGTGCAATGCCACTGTGAGAGATGGTCCAATAAGGACTGAGTACAGGTAGATTGTGTAAAGAGAAAGGATGAGAATGTTAATAATGTTTAACATTTTGAAGCGATAGGTGTTGTACCAGCAGGTAGTCCCAGGAAGACATGGGATCAAGTACTGAGGAAGAACACACAAAACAGAGGAATTGACATATAAGTTGCACACAACCATGTGGCTTGATGGTCCGTTTGTACATCGCAAAGGTTGACTCGTGTAAACATGAAACCTGCCTTTCAAAACAATGATTATGAGTGTCGAGTGATCATTCCTCATTCCATGGTACAGTAGAATTCTGTTTGACTGAATAACATGGGCTCAGACTACTTTGGAGACAGAAAATTTTGTTAACGGAGTTTTATAAATTTTCCACATCTACCTGGTTCACCGAATAAAAGTTTGGTCTCGCTAGACACACCCCTCCACTGAAAGATAGTTTTGTTTATGATAACACTGTAATGAGTGTGTGTGTGTGTGTGTGTGTGTTTACCTAGTTGTAGTATACTGGGCTTGAGCTGCACTCATTTCTTCGTATCTATATTTGTTCAATCTTTCCTTTAGTTATTGTACACTCTTTGCCATTATCGCCTCTTTCAGTCCATTCCAAGTTTACATACTTCTCTAGGGAAAGCTGTTCTTTATTGTGCCGCTCAAGCAAATTCCTTATTGTAATTTTTATTTGAGTCCCCTCAAATATCCAGCTTCTCCTTATCTTCAATGTGTGTGTGTATTTACCTAGTTGTAAATACAATACTGTGTGTGTGTGTGTGTGTGTGTGTGTGTGTGTGTGTGTGTGTGTTTAATCAATAAGGAAGGAAGCTTCTAATGAATGAGGTTAGTACTTGCCAGGTTAGAGATGATTAAAAAGCCTCACCAAAGGCAAATTATCTCCTTAGTGATGCATACACAAGCTAATACTTCTGATTTCTCCCTTATTAAAAGTAAATATTTCAGAAAATAATTCAATATCAAACATGAAAGTTACATTAATTCCAAACCTTAAACAACACTGGAAAAACAGGTTTGATATGTTAATCCATATAGGGACTTCCATCTTTATACATGATTTTCCCACAACTAAAATATTTATCAGGTTAACTATTCACTTGTAGAATGAACTTGTGGTACTTGTGATCCAGTCCCATTTACTTTTATTGTCATTAAAAGATTATTACTATTTTCTTTTTTTTTTAGAGCAACACAAATTTGTGGAGCCGAAGCGTGCTGTGCTTGTTCCAGCTGATGTGAAGAAATGGGAGCAGTCCTCTGCCTATCAGGTAACGTAGTACAGTACTATACTTGATATGAATGTTTAATGTGGAATCCAAAATCAAGGTTTCAATAGTAGAGTATTCAAGGCAAGGCATGTTAGGGTGAAATTAGGAACAATTGATGAATGCTTTTTCATGTATGTGGTGCTCTTTTATGAAACATTTGTGTCATTGAGAGTTGGAAATGGCGTATGAGAAATCAATAATAATTAAAGTTAGTTAGTTAGTTAGTTAATGCAAAAAGGAGCAAGTGCCAGACATCAGAGGTCATAATTAACAAATCAAAATAAAATGCCTCTCCCGCTTTTTGAAAGAGTTTTCTTTACAGGATATTCTAGGCTTCATAACGTCTATGAATATAGCTGTGAAAGGTAAGAAAACCAGTGCACCATGTGTCACCAGCTCATTAACTTCAAGTCTGCTGAACATGCTGGACACCATCAGCCAATGGATTGATGACATTGCTCCAATTGACCAACCTCAGCGTTATGGAAATAAAGCCTTCAGAGACTTTTATTCAAGACTTAAAGAGGTAATGTATCCAGAAACTAATCTCATCCACAATTCTTTGATAATCCAGTTAGATAACTATTATATTGACACAGATCAGTCCTATCCATAATTGATTTATTTCAAGGTCATTATAAAAGTTAATATAGAAGCTGCATCCTAATAGTAATAAGCTTGTGACGAATATAAAATTATTTAAATTTGACAGATCATAAGAAATTGATTAGATTAAGTAGAGCATCCTACCTTTATATTGGTTAAAACAATGCACTGGAAATATTGCAGCAAGGTGAAAAAGTCATGAAGGAATCACTGCCCGAAGAATTTCATCCAGCCATCCCAGAAATTGCCGTTTATCTTGCGGAAGGTTTTGGCAACTCTACAAGAATTGATTATGGTACTGGACATGAGCTGTCCTTCGTCATGTGCCTTTGTTGCTTATTTAAAATTGGAGCATTGAAACAAGAAGACTCGGCTGCAGTTGTGACACAAATATTTGATAGGTAATGCTGTTAGTCTGTTGTTTTCCTCTATATCTTTAGATCTGTGGGTTCATTTTTGTATCTACAGAAGTTTCTTAATTCATATGTTTTAAGTAAACATCTTATATAAAACGTATCCCAAATTTAACAAAAAATTACTTGAAATACACTTGGTGTTTTAAATGATGCAAGCAAATGATTAATTTGAATTGCTTTTGTAATTTATTTGATAATTTCAACTCTTAAATTGGTAATTGAATTACACAGATTCACATTATGTACACTTACATGAAACTTAGCCCACACCTAATTCAAGAACCAACTGTGCTACTTTTATGTATATTTGTCACCAGCATCACGTCTCATCCTTAGGTACCTTTCCTTGTGTCGGAAACTGCAGAAAACTTACAAAATGGAGCCAGCAGGGAGTCAAGGAGTTTGGAGTTTGGATGATTATCAATTCATTCCATTTATTTGGGGATCATCACAACTCCAAATGAACCCAAAAATTTCTCCAGAGATGTTTTGCAACGAGAAAATTGTTAATGAGTATGCAGATGAATACATGTTCCTCCGTTCCATTAAATTTATATTAACAGTAAGTTGTAATTTTAGGATTATTAAATACTCTCTTTTATGATTTCCTTCCCGTACAACAAGTACAAGTATCATTTTCATGTACATATTCCTTTAGCATGTTGCATAATTCAGTCTTTGTCCTTTGAAATCATGCAAATAGTAGAACAATTCAGCCTATGTGTGCTTGTTATATTTGCTTTTCTTCACGTCTTTCACAAGAGACAATAGTAATTTTCTTTATACTGAAATGACTAAGGAATAACAGATGAATCTGTTTGGAACATTCTTTGGCATTCCCTGACAAAAAAACTGCCAGAACATTGTGTTTGATATACTGTATAAACGTCAAACAAATTGGTGTGTGTGACTCCAGGAATTTTTCTTTATCAAGTGGCCATTATTTATATATATATATATATATATATATATATATATATATATATATATATATATATATATATATATATATATATAGCAACAGCATACTGTCTCATGGGATATACTTTGATGTCTTTAACACTCAGCAGATTAAGCAAACAAAGAGACAAAACACATTGCTCCCATAGACCAAGTTTTAGTGAGAAGTATTCCCCTTCTTGCACCACTCTCACACATGCCTTCTGAAAGTAAAAACAATTTAAAAGGACATCATCTGCAAGTAGATACAATGCAGTAATGTACACAATAGAAATTAAATATAGTAGTTAGATTTTTCCTGTAAATCAGAACGAATTTTAACACAACAAATATCAATGATAATTGCATGTCATTAGAAATATTATAAGTTACTACATCCATTCATTATTGTGAATAGTTATTGAAGTTTATGATTCCTTGCAGGTGAAAACTGGACCCTTTGCTGAACATTCCAATCAGCTATGGAACATCAGTGGTGTTCAGTCCTGGACCAAAATCAACCAAGGTTTGATCAAGATGTATAAAGCAGAGGTAAGAATTCATCTTCATCATTGCCAGATGTAAACTTATAAATCACCACTGGGAAAAAAAAGTTTATCACTGGATGTAAAGTTGAAGCAATGGTTGAGGTGATGATGTGTGTGTGTGTGTGTTTACTTGGTTGTAGTCTACATGATTTGGTGTACATTTACGTAAATAAAAACTGATATTTATTGTTTTCAGGTCCTACACAAGTTTCCTGTAGTGCAGCATGTGCTCTTTGGCAGCATCCTGTCCATATCTCCTGCCACAGACATGGTGTATCACCCTCCAGGGACGGATATGCCTCCTATTTGTAGTAAAAACCCAGCAGCTCCATCCTTCATGACCTCCAACCCAATGCATGCTAAACTACCCACTATTAATGATACAGTTTTCTCAAATAAGCCTCACCAGGGTAGAATACCACAAGATTTACCACTCAATGAAAGCCCATCCCATGTCACCAAAATACCCCCAGGAACTGGCTTAATTGACAGTATTGCTTCAAACACAAGTTCCGTTGCCAGTAGGTCTACAAGTATAACCTGTGCTGATGAAAGACACCCAGCCATGTCTCCATTGAACCCATTAACTACCAATAATTTTCCACAATGCAACATAGGCACAGAAAGTAATAATGAAAGTACAAATTAATTCACCGTATCTAACATTTTTTTATTTTCATTGCCTTTGAAAGAAATATATAATGATGATTTTCTAGTGACATATGGAATTCCGCCATTTCCATATGTTTATTTGAATATGTATGCCATGTTACCTTTCTATGTGTATGCGGTAACTGAACGCTGTAGAAAATAACAACATATATAAGCTTGGTTAGGGTTTGGCAGTGAATTATATTGAATTAATAACATCTTTATGCTTGGCTGCAAAGATTGTGTAGTACTTATCATAATTCAAAATGAGCATTGTGAAGGGATGGAAAGTGAAACAGCAATAGGTCAGTTCTGAGAGAAAGAATGGTTGGGTTTTGAGGTCAGATGCAAGGAAATATATTCATGAACTGAAGGAGTCATGATGTCCAAAAATTTATGACTTGCAAACGATATCTACAAAACACAATGAGAATGTCTAAATGAAATTACAGATGAAAAGTATGGTTATGTATTAGTAAGATGGAAGGGAAGCTTGTTTCAATTGTACTAAATGGGTTCATAATATGCACTAACTTTGCACTGAATCTTGATGAAGTATAATAATAAACAATTACGATCACCAAGATGTTTGTTGTTTTTGTTGCCTATATGTAGTCGTAGAGACAGGATACCTAATGGTGTAAGTGCAGTCTCCCACCGTCTATTCTTGTGGCATGGGTCTGACCAAGGAGAGACGTATAGTTTAACTGCACAAAGTTTGTTATTTGAAGTCAGACCAGTAGGATTGCCAACCACTAAATAGAAAGGAGGTAAAAGACTGAAAATAATCACAGGCTGGGACTTTTGTGAAATGATGGCATCCTAATATAATAGCAGAATGGGCCAATGAGTCAATGCATTCATTACCAGTATTATTAGCATGGCTCTATAAGAAGGATTTTGACATGTAGTGTGTGTGTAATCACGTCTGATCTGTCTTGCTGCTTTCTTTAGTGTGGCTTCTAGTTAATCAATGTTGTGAGGGAGTGGATCTCAGATTAGCTGAGAGAAGGAAACACCAAGTAGTACTTGATTTTATGTACTGTGTATTGGAATGATGTTGAGGAGTAAGATCAAGTAAACTATATATGATGACAATTGAATAATCTAAATGTCACCTGCTATTTTACTTCCCAGTCTGCTAAGGATACTAAGTCATTCTGGAATCGAAAGCAATCATCCTTATCCAACATTGGTGATGGTAGAAAATTAAATTGAGAGCGAGAAATGTAAAGTTAGTAAGAGGACGTGGGATGATTAGAAATATCCAATGTTTAATGTAATGTAATGTGTGGATCTCTTCAAATATGGGAGACATAAAAATTGTTGTGTAGACAATAAATACACTGAACATCGAAAGTGTCCTCTTACTGCCTGTAAAATATATCAACTTAAAGAGGAATGCAACAAATTATTGATGCTGAAAGTTTGTTACAGATATTTATTCCTTTTTTTACAAAATAAGTATTTCTTCATGTATGGTTATACCTTTGGAAGCTCCATTTTATGTTTGGGAAACCATATAGTAGCGGTAAATATAAGTATAACTAAAAATAAATAAAAGTGGATGTCTAAAATATCTCGGAATAATTTTTTCATGTTAAAATTTAAAAAAAATAAATAAATAAATAAATAAATAAAAAATAAAAAAATAAATAAATAAATAAATAAATAAATAAATAAATAAATAAATAATAATAATAATAATAATAATAATAATAAAAAAATAATAAAAAAAATAATAAAAATAAAAATAAAATATGCTGCTACTCCCACACTTCATAGCATTAAAACTTTATGGGCCCATTACACTCTCATGCGGCCTGTTCAGCCGCCTGCGTAAACCAGGACTGTTCAGGCAAAACTGAGCGTGTATGGGACATTGAGGAAGCCCGTGTAGGCCACCTCAATGCCCCATACACGCTCAGTTTTGCCTGAACAATCCTGGTTTGCTCAGGCGGCCAGACAGGCCACATGAGCGTGTAATGGGCCCTTTACATTACTAAAACTATAAAAAACCCTATTGGGTATTGTAAATATTCTGGACGTCATCATCAAAAGCACACCCCACATATGAACAATAAAAAATGTGATTCTTTGCTAAGAAAAGGTTGAAAAGTAACATATAACTACTGAAAATTGTCACTGTAATTATAACATAGATTTACAATGGCAAAGGTTGTGCACTTGTGTAAAACAGCCAAAAAGCACAAATACAAAAATGGAAAAAAACTCTCTACACATCCTCATAGAGAAATAGAAACCCCACACACACACACACACACACACACACACACACATCCAAGATGGCGGAAACAGCATCTGATGGATGTAAAAAATTGTACCTACTATTGTAATACAAGGTCTGAGCTGGTGTAAATAGGTCCTGTCTCTTACTAATTAAGAAAGAGAAGTATAAAACTGAAAGTATCATGAATAGTGGAAGACTAGAAAAAACTGAGAATGGCCCTCAAAGTTTCAGCAATTCTGACGTGTAGGTTCATAAAACTATGGTGAGATTGAGAAAAATTGAGGAAGGAGACAAAACAAGGATAGAAATGAGAGAACTAAAGGAAGTGGTGAGAGGGTGTTTCATTGGTCAAATGAATGGAAAAATTACTTAATTCAGTTGTGGAAGGAAATTGAGAACCTTAAGAAGGTAAATGATGAGAGGGAAATGACATTCGCTGAAAGAAAATGAAATTAGAAATATAATTTATGAGAAAACCCTACTCCTCTCACCAAGAAGCCGCCGTGAGCCAGGCTTGAACTTCCAACCTTTTGATCACGAGCCAAGAACTGAATCACAGAACCACCAGATGTGTAACTACTTTGTTAAGTCCTTTACTTTATCATTCCTTCCTCAAGGTCTCATTCATATCTACTTTGATCTACTTACACTGGCATTGAACACAACTTCAAAATTCTTAAAATGATTCACCCGGTCATTCTTATTCTTTCTCTACCATATGGCCATATTGGTTGATATTGCTTTACTAATGATCTCAATCTAATGTCTGCCTCCCAACTCCTCAATTAGCAATGGTTTTGAACCTTCTATTTTTCATTATGGTCCCTACTAAACAAATTCCATGAGACGTCAATCATTATGTTACGTGGTCTACCCATTACAGGACTGTGTGATGGCTATCCAGCCACTACACACAGTATACAGGATGGAATTACTATCTATACCCGTCTTGCATATTACACATGACCAATCATTAATACTTGATACTAGTGCATTATTGATAACAATTATCATCACCTTGTTTTTCATATATTTATTCTTAAGCCTCTGTATTCCATACTTTTCTTCTTAGAAAAATAAAATAACAATAAAAGTAACCAATTAATTCACATAAGTTATTTTCTCCATGAATATCAAATAACAATTAAAAATAAGATTAGTTCATTCATATCCGTTATATTGTCAAGTTTCCGTCTACAAAAGCCAATTACCACCACTGTACTGGAGGATCACAAGTCAATAGATAAACACTCACAGAAAGAAGAAAGTGGCAGCATGTTACTTTGGCCTGAGGCTGATCTGGCAAGATCAAGCTGCACTCATACTATTTCATATAATCTGGAAATGACAAGCCAACTTTACTTGTGAAATGCTGAAAGTAAAATATGGATACACCTTCATTTGAAGTTCTAGACCAATGGTTCTTAATCTACCCACCATAAGGAGGCACCACAGGAATGCAAGTCCAGAGGAAAAATAGTAGGAATTCCTCTAAAGTTTGAATATACGGAATTCTCTAAATAAGTGTGCGTATGTCATAACAAAACATCAAAACAAGTGTACAGAGAAAAGCTCAATGTTGAAGGAAACATGCATTGTGCTCTTAAGACATATAACCAGACATTAAAAAAGGACCAACTACTAGAAGTGAGCATGGTGAAAAAAACAGGCTGAGAATCATTGGTCTAGATTGCTTGATGATATGAAACTAATTTAAAAACGAAAATTGTAAAATTTGAAGCCATCATAACCATCAACATTTCTTTATCCAAACATGAGTGAACAGTTGTAGGTTGGAACTCTTTCAGCTTCAGATGCATTGAGTGTAATGTCGAAAATCTATAAAATGGCAGTTTACAAACATGTGGCAATGTAATGACATCACATAGATATTCACACATTCTATTTCTCAAGTTCATGCTGTGTTTGCAAAGGGAGTCATGCAAATATTAATAACATCTTAGGATAGGAGACAAGGTACTGAATATAATACTGATCTCATAAGATTATATAGTTTTTATGACCCTAAACTTACATATCAAACACACAATTTTGTATTTCCCTAAAATATATTATAACTGAAATGTTCTTTCCCTAATCCACTTAAAAATACCATAATGACACATAATTAGTTGCTGCAGCAAATAACGAATATAATGGAATTGTGTTATGTGTGCACACCCAAGAAGACTAATTCCCTATGCAACGAACATATTAATGAACCTCAAGTTAGATGGATACAAATGTGATCTTCACAGTAGCTCACAATTATTAATATTATACTCTCTAATTAGCCACTGATGATAAAATGTCCTTAATTCATATGCTACACCTGTTTTACCACTCAAGGTGTGACAGACAATTTCTGGTATCTTAAGAGGAACCAACCAACACACACAACCACTCACACACATACACACACAGGAGTAGGATTCCCAATTTTTCGTTCCTGCTGGCACTGCAAGGTCACAACCCTTCAACTAATTCCTGCATAAATGTACTGCTAGGTGAACACCAGTTACAGCATTTAATAAGACAAACTCATTTTAACTCTACCCAACCTGGGATTGGAACCCAGAAATCTCAGGTGTGAGCCAAGCATGCAACCACTACACCATCAGGTCGCTATGATGTAATGTACTACAAATATAATCACTCAACATTTTTCCTATAAATACCTTTCATCATCATAGTTTTGAAAGGCTCCATATATCCTTGCAATTATCAGCCTTGCTCATTTAATGACAGCCAGCCAAACTGCACTGCCTTGACCACCCCCGTGTGTTTCTTATTAGCTTCACATTTAAGCACTTCAACATTCTGCATACTACCTCTAACCCCACTAACATCTCATGCACCAACGTCATATACACCACATGAAATAGAATAAAAGCCATGTGCCTTAATTTATTACAATGCAGCTATCCTTTAATTTGTCGTGGGGAAAAAAAAAAAATAAATAAATAAATAACATAAAACACCAACTCATTATCCAAGACCAGATTTCTGTCAATCTACACAGTGCCCAGCACCAGACCTTCACTTATCACTAAAAGCATTTATAAACAAAATATGTAACTTATCAAATATAGTAAATATTTAGTTTGAGCATGACAAACTCTTCTGATCCATACAACCAACGGGATGCATTATTTGATCCTCACTCTATTTAAAGGTGGATATCATCACCTTGAATGGCATGAGAATGGAGGTTTGGCCAGTTATTCAATAACTAAGCATGATTAAAGGTGATCAAATAATCCCCCCCAACTAGGCATCTATAGACCATATAGTTCTGCTAAGGTTAACGAAAGCACTGCCCCTTTCACCAAGATGCTGCTGTGAGCCAGGATTAAACTTGCAACATTTAAATCACGAACTGCACCTTACCCCATAACTAAGCATGAACGTCACCCTTTTTTTTATGGATTTGAACCTCACATTCCAATTTGGTCTAAGAAATGAGGTTGGTGTCAAAGTAACTTATTTCTACTGGTTAGATGCTTCATCTTTAACATTCATTACACACACCAAGTCTCATTTGCATAAGTGATTGTCGGTATTCCATGCTTCCCATACTACCTTTCATTATACACAACAGGGATTCAACCACTTTCCTCCCTTATACATCTATTTCTCTCATCTCAGCTTCCATGCTTGCACGTTTGCACAGGATCATACCAAGATACTCTAATTCTCTCTCCATTCGACCTAATTTCACATTCTTTCAAATATTCAAGTCGCACCTTACATAGGCAATCAAAATTAACTTCACTTTTACTTCTATTAATCATCATTACCTTACTTTTGGAATTCAACAAGTATACAAAATTATATTTCTTTTGATATGATGCAACAAAGCTAAAACTGATTAAGTCAAAGGATGAGATTGAAATATACTGGGATGAATTAATTAATGAATGAACAGAGGATGATGATGATGCCAGTAATAAATGCCTGAGTTAATGATCCTGTACTGAGACTCATAGAATCACCACCATATTTCTCTTCACACCTCAGTTAGTGTAAGTATTATCAGAACTATTTATCAATCTATCTACCTGGCTTGCATACTAATTAGCAGGCAGTACCCTAGACAAGACATTTTGGGTTCACAGACTTTACCATCCTCTTCTCACATTGCCTTATCATGACTAACTTACATTTTTTTCTTTTCTCATATTTAAATTTTTTTTCTTTTTATAGCTCTTTCTTTACAAAAATAAGACACTAGCCAAGAGTCTCAAAAAGTAGAATTCCCGAAGACTTAGGTCAATTTAGTTCAGTATTTCCCAACCTTTTTTGGTTGCGACCCTAAATACAGTCTTAAACTGGACTAGCTACCGTAAATATGTGAACGCGTAGTAATAAATCCAACCATTTTAATGTTACAGTTATACTTGCAAATGTTTATAAATTTACGTTATTCTACTTAAGTGGGTTTATATTACTAACATAGAGAATCTTTACACTGTCTTACTGAAGTCAATCAGCTACATTACTCAAAATCAAAATGTGACCCCCTGTAAAGTATTTAATTTATTTATTTATTATTTTTTTAAGACCCTACGGCGACCCTCAGAAAAACCCTGGCGACCCTCATTTGGGTCACAACCATGGGGTTGGGAACCACTGATTTAGTTGTTGAGGCATCTTGATACTGTACTCCTTTCTAATGAAGTTCAGGACATACGAAGGTGGAAAAACAAAAAGAGAAGTTGTTCGAGTTTAACAGTGAAAGGGATGAAAAAGTGAAGATACTAGTTAACCCTTCCTTGCCTAGTACATATGCATTTGTTAAATATATATATACATATATATATTCATGCATCAGGTATTTGAGAACATTAAGTGTATACAGAAAAGCAAACCCATATGATTCAATACATATGATAGCACTACACAAGGGCATGTATTTCCCTGCAGCGTTGGCTTGTCATGCAAACTAATACCCACTACCTATCATCTTAACCTGTTACTTCTTAGTGTACTTAAACTTGAATGGGAACATGAGCTATATTGAAAGCCCAAGAGAAATCATTACAATCTTTTAGGATAAACCTTTTTTTTAAGTTCTTATGTACTCCATAATACTTAAAATTGTTGAGCCCATAATTTCTAAACTAATCTTATATCTTAACCTATTTGAGATTAATTTTTGGATGCATATATGGCATGAAAATTTTAGTTTTTTGTACATTTGGTAATAATCCTATTTCCTACAACACAACACATTTTTGTTCGTGGAATGACTCACTAATATCATTGAAATTATAACTTGATGCCAAATAATTGTCAACTTCCATGTAAGTATGTGTTGCATTATACAAGCAACTCATGTCTTGTCATCCATTTTAATTCAGTGATCCTGTAAACATTAAAATATAATGTCTATACACAAAACACTATACACAAATAACATAAGATATTCCAAGATATTCCTACAACATTAGACTTTAGACATCTTTGGACATTCAAACAGTGTTTAGAAGATTCCTCTATACCTAGTTAGGCAAAAGATATCTGATTAATATTCACTTTGTTAGTAGAAAGTCTGGACACTTTTGAATATCAAGTTAAACCATTCTATGGATGTTTCCTACTCTTCTCTTGGTGGTGAGGTCAGGGCCGTTGCAGCCTCCAATCAACCAGAGTGCATTTAACATGATAACTCGTGACTACTAAAGCAAGGGATGTAACATGAAAAATTTCTGCAGTACACTTTGGTTAGCATAGGTGTGCACAGCCGGTTCATGTCCTGCAGATGCCTGCACTGTGGGCAAGGGTGAGTGTACAATGCACAAAATTTACAAGTGTAAAGCGGGTACAGATTTAACTGAAAATACTTTGGAGTGGGATGTAAACATGAGTAATGTATGAAAAAAAATCTTGCAAGTGCAGGCTAGGTTTTGGGCAAGAACTGTGGGTGGAGGGCAGGTGTAAGGCTAAGCTAGGTACCTGTACAGATATCTGGATTGGCTAAATTTCTATTTGACTGTAAAAATAGTACATATGACCATTAAAATCCTTGTATTGAGAAGCAGTCAAACATGTATAATCATAATACACATTATCAAATATATTTACCACCTTTAGTGGTCCAGTCTCATCTTCTGTAGTCAAAAGTGTATATTTGATAAACAGAATTGTATTCAACTCACATTTACCAAAATTTCCATCCTAATATCACCAAACTATGCTTTCATCTCTCTTATTAAACCATCCATTTAGAAATCAAACAGTATATCTTACCTTAGCTCAAATATCTTATTATGTATATAAATTGCAATGTGCAATGGAATACATTGTACACACTGCATTTGTTGAGTGTTCTTTGTACGATGCATCATCTTCATCAAGCTTTGATCCAATGACTAGATTTCGAAGATTGCAGTAGTTGACCCCAAAATCTATTACTGCATATGATGCTTCTGACTCACTGAAGGCCTATATGGGAGAAGAAAAAAATCTTAGATATATAAAGGTGTGGGGAAAATTATATATATATATATATATATATATATATATATATATATATATATATATATATATATATATATATATATAATTATACCACTGATTTACTAGCAACTGATGGACAACCCCTTCCTCTAGCTCACACAATATTACAAGACTGTCAAATGTATTAAAGTGTATTGAACTGGAACAATGAATAAATGTCAAAGCTGTATCACACTGTATTCAAGTAAATTGCATTACAAACACATATTTGAAATCTGACCTTGACTTGGCAAATGGCACTGGCGTCAGTAAGAGTGAAGTTGAGGTCGTCCACGTAACCCATGGTCGGGGTGGTGTGACGGCCTCGGATAGTGTCTCCCACTTCATCAAGGTACTGTAACAAAGGGTAATCACCTACTACACTCTGGTTCCATTTCCAAAAACAAGATGGGCGGCAGAAAACACACACAGGTGCATTTCTTCCCCTCTCAAGTCATGCATATCAAGCCACTGAGATAAGAAGAGAAAACTATTGATACCTCATATCTGCATTGTTGCTTTGCAGAACATTGATCACTGCTCCAAAGTTTCATTTGCTGGATAAGGCGGTTTTTCACAGTGTAGCAATCCTTGCCAAATACCCTAAAATTAAGAAAAAGAGGGAAAGAGATAAACTAAATCATAAACAGAGAATTGGGAAATAGTCCAAGAAAACTAAATAAGTAGAAAAAAAACTCATATAAGCTCTATTTCAAAGGAAACAAAACATATCGTCTGCATAATTAATATATCATGTTTTAACTTATAATTAGTTTGTGTAACTGACAATCTTAATAAAACATTACATAGATGTGAGTACAATTTCATGTCCCTTAATGTAGCAATATCATTTCAGTGAGGCATCTACCTCACCCATTCCTAATTCATAAACTCTATTATTAGATTAAACATTTCAATTAGAAAGGAAGTTTTTCCAAGTCCAATAAAAAAGGATTCAAATAATAGTTTCAGTAATTATTCCTTGTACAAACTATCAAAATACTCTGAAGCACAATAAAACTATGGTCATGCAACCAGATTTTAATATAGCTTGCTTTCACATCTCTCCTCTTACTTTTCTATTTTCCTTCTATGATAATTGAAAATAAAATAAAATAAAAGATTCCAGGAAAACTTTTCAGTGTATTGCAGAAATTCTCTATATTTTTCCTTAGAGTAATATGCTCTGTGTTCCTTCATACACTATTACATTACTGTCATCTACATTTGTACTGTAACTGTGATTCCTTTTTATTCTACAAAAGGTCTACATAAAAAAATCAAGTGCAAGCAAAAAGGTGAAAAAGATACAAAAACACTGAGAATGCATGAGAGGTGTGCAGGTACATGATGGCATAACCATGTGGCCACATACTAGTTCCCACACACCTAACTAAACTAAACAAATCACTCAGTCTGTAGCTTAAAGAGAAAAGGCGAGGAACGGGTAAATTTAAATAACAATTAGAGTAAGTGTGAGCTGGCTTCTAGTGGGCATGGAACATCAAAGATTATCCAACGTATCCAACCTGATACGTCACCTGATCTTGTCACACTCATTTCTTTCTTGACCATATTCTTTAAAATACTTTTCCTTGATGTTAGGGTTCATAGATTATTCCCATACTTATATAATGGTAATTCTCCAAGTCCCATTCAATGACAAACAAATACAAAAGCTAACCAACATAGTATACAATTCCTGTTTACTACCCATTCAGCCACTGCTTCCCAAAAGTAGAAATGGTCTGTGCCACACCAATAGTAATATATATGAATGACACATGTGAAATAAATCATACATCCTATCTTTTCTTTTACAACTGTATTTCAACATAAGACTACTGTATGTAAGCCATTTCATTGGATTTGATTATCGTGAGACTTACCAATCCACTTGGCAAGATGCATGGCTTGGGTAGGGGAAGAGAGCAGAGAAGAGACCCAGGCTGCCTGCCACAATAAGGATCGCCACCACCACCACCACACAGCAACATTTGCAGCAACCTACAGATAATCATGGTAGATAAATAAAAAACAAAAATTAATACAAAAAACTTAGCTATTTATTTAAAAGATATAGCCACCCAACTTAACCTATCCTAAGAAAGCGACCGTTTACGAAGACCTTCACAGATGTTCAGCACAGTAAGTATCGTAAGTATTGGTTTGGAGGCGTTATTCTGCAGATTTATCAACAAAACTCTTCCAAGTTTAAGTGTTTCTTATAGTATCATCTTTCTGACCTTACACTACAGTCCTAAAACTACACTAAAGTCTCACATATAACTTTAATTATCTACTTTCACTTCTGCATCATACACACTGTCGACTATGAAGTTAACTAATAAAATGGTGCTAGATATTTTATAAATTTGTGTTACATGACTACATCATTACATTTTGAGTGAGTCACAGGACGACTCACTTTTATTTGGTTTCAATTACCCTTACGTTACATTTTCAACATTTATGTATTAAAATTATATTTGAAATATATGTTGTGCTTAAATTGTAAATTTGGAGCCACTGAGCAACAATTCAAAAATTAACTTTTTATAATAAATAACCTAACCTAACAATCTTAACTTAACATAACCTAACCAACCTAACATAACATAACTTCAAACACGTTTTGCGAGGTAAATAATGGTGACCCCCGCCTGAAACCTTCACAGATGTGTTGAGTACACTATGTATAGGGGAGGGTGGGGCTAAAAGTCACACGGGTAAATTGTCACAAGCCTATTTTTAGCACAGCCAGTGGCAGGAAACACTTGCTGACGTCATAACATACTGATAGCCCATCACTGATAATGCTCGGAGGTCTGCCATATTGATCCAGTATATGAACTGAAAAAATAACCTAGTCTGAATTTTACCTTCCTGTGAAGACGATCTGCACAAGGTAGGGATTTTGATATATGATCATTGACATTCATAAACATCAACTGAATCTTTTTGCAGTTATTAGCAGTGAAAACTCGTAGTAATAGATAGATTAATTTACTGTTGAAAAGTTTTAAACATATTTACCGCAATTTTGAGTTTTGAAGCCGAAGTTGCCGTGGGGTAAATATGGAAATGTGTAGTTTTATTTTCCTGAAAACCCAGATATTTGCCTTCACCCTCTAGAGGATGTTGTGTTCAAGTTGCCAATTCCAGTTTGTGAACAAACAAAACAATCAGCAAAATTGTTTAACTTGCACTGTTCTCAGCTGTCTGTCTACAACGTGCAGTAACTTTGTTGTTGGTCTGCTATGGCCAACATGACATACCATGCCGCAAAATGAATGTTTTCAAGTAATTGGTGTTATGAGTACCATAGAAAGACAGTGTAACCAAGTTATTGTGGTACAAATGCCATGTGACAATTAACTCCAAGGACTGTGACTTTTTGCCCCGAGGCTGGGGCAAAAAGTCACACTTGACATCGAACACAAATGTCGTAAATCCTTGATGATGAATAAAGTTACGTGAAATTTGATTTGTTCTATCATTACTTAAGTTATTAATGAAAAGCTTGGTTGGTAAGTAGTATGTAGAATGAGTAGGTGGTTCAAATTGAGAGTATTGTGACTTCTAGCCCCACCCTCCCCTAGTATGTAGGGAAGGAGAGAAAAAAGAAAGGGCAGAAGGCCTTATTCTGCAATTATACCAAATTTTGTTTAGATGTTAAAAATTGAGATATTTGTAGTTATCTTCAGTTTTACGAAACCATCTGTACACACACACACACAATGCAAATGTAAGTACCATAATGAACATACACACACACACACATTATTATTATTGTTGCTCAAGCCCTATATAATAAAACTAGGTAAATACATGAGTAGTTCAGGCCCTGTATATTACAACAACTAATACAACTAAGTAAATACACACACATACATATACACATAGACGGTTACACATACTACTCACAGATACTCACAGAAAATTCTTCGGAAGAGGCCCTAAAGGGCCTGTGGCTCCGGTATGGCAGCCTGAATACTAATGTTAAGTTGGCTTTGTTGGCTGCGTGTGGTGTTATTAATTTTTGCTTTATAATTAAATTTCTGATCTTGGTCTTTCCAGAAATTATCTAGCCTAGACTCAAAAGCCATTACCAAGTTGGCGCTCACTACAGACTCTGGCAGGTTATTCCAATTGTTGACGACACGGTGGGGAAAAGAATATTTCCTTAAATCCACCCTGGCTCTTGTCTTGTAGATCTTCCTTGTATTCCCCCGGTATCATTATGTTTTCTTTTTAAATACAATAGGATGTACACCAAGAAAATACCATTCCTGTATCCTCAAATGTCACTTTGGTCAAGCCACATCATAACCAATACTTATTACACTTCTACACCAATCCTTTCACACGTAAACTTAACCATATATAAGGAGCACAGAATCATTTAATACATTCTACTGGAGTGTGATGTTACATAAGCTTAATAAGGCACTCGGACACTCACCCATTACAACAAGGTGGGGTTCAGAAGGAGGAAATGTGTGTTAATAGGCACACAAAAGACGCACTTCCTACGTGATTCCACCCTTCCTGCCCCAAGGCTGTGTTTAGTTAGGTTCGGCCAAGCAATATTTATTAAAAAAAACAATACATCACACACATAACTCAATTGGATTTTATTACATACGTGAATACAGAAGTCTAATTTAACTTAAGGGCGAAATAGTATGTATATGTAAACTCGTTTATGTGGCACCAAATAAACAATGAAGTTATAGCGGTAGTTTTGAACACTTCAATAATCATTATGGCTGTTTATCTACTATTTATCTATGAAGGAGTACCAAGCATCGTTGGTAATATGATGGCATTGTTCTGTATTTAGGTAACACTCAAATAAGGCTTGTTATTGAGATATCACTGTTATTATAAGGTACGAGATGAACAGAAAAAAAATACTCCCATTACCAAGGTCGGTCGTATGCCTGAATTTTTTTTTTCTTTTTTAATACCCCAAAGCTCCGTATATGTGGACTCTTCACACCTAAGTTTGGGGCATCTTAAGTGTCTAAGCAAAATAACTATAGTATAGGGAGTACATTGGAGCCTATTATTGTCCTTTAAACATACAAGTGTTATAGGCGCAGGTTTGGTGCGAATTTATCCCTATGTAACAACAACTTGAAATATTACCTTACTGTACCTGATACTTTTTTTTGATAACCTTGGGCGAGTTCGGCGCAGATTTCGGCACGTGTTTCCCCGTGTTGTGATGATCAGCTGACTGATCCAAGATGGCGGCGCACCCTTTTCGTGGGCTGCCTTATCGCCGTGGAAAAAACTTGCTGATTAACATATAATAGTCTGGAGCAATTATAGCTGCAGTAAATGCAGTATTTAGATGGCTAGAAGATGTGAGGAAATAAAAGAAGCCGTAAACTCCTGTGAGCGGGGTGATATTGCGTAGATGATAGTGTGGCTGGTAAATTTCTAGTTCCTCCCAATGCACTTGGATGTAAATAACACATCGATCCATTTCGAACGATTTTGACATTCATTTTCGTCGCAAATGCATATCTAATAAGACATCCCCATCAACCCCCAACAATTCTGGGGACCTGTGGGAATGCGGGGATTCTTGGGGGAAGACAAAATACAATGATTGTCAGTAAGTAGTTTGGTAATTCTGCATAACTACTGCTTCGACGATATCGATATAAATATGAGGTCGTACATACTATACATAGTGTACTTAACACATCTGTAAAGGTTTCAGGCGGTGCTAACCATTACTTAGCTGGTAAAGCATCTTTCAAGTTAGGTTAGGTCATGGGGTAGAATTTTACATCTTCACCGAAATAAATTGTCTGCAACGCGTCCAAATTCTAAATTAACCTAGGTAAAGATTCGAAAGACGACCCAGTCTGTTTTTTGGACAAAACAATTTTTTTCTGATAAATTTTGATGTGTTTTGAATTAATCTGATGTTTGTTTGTTATGTCATGCATTTTTTTCCCAAGGTAAAAATTGCCACAAAAAAGTCAGATTAATTCAAAACCATCAAAATCAATAAGAGAACAAATTTCTTTAAGTAAGCCTAAGCAAACCTAATTAAACCTAACTTAACCAAAGCAAACCTAATTAAACCTACCTAACCTATCTGAACAAGTATCTGAGGTTGAATTTGCAGTGCATTACAAAGGTAGTGAGATATCGAGTGGTTCATGTTACGAATCTTTACCTGGCTTGGTTATGTAAGGGTAGATTTAGTTAGGTTAGGCTTAATTAGGTTTGCTTAGGTTTAATTAAGTTTACTTAAAGCAATTTTTCTCCTATTGATTTTGATGGTTTTGAATTAATCTGACTTTTTTGTGGCAATTTTTACCTTGGGGAAAAAAAATTACCTGGCATAGCAAATAAACATCAGATTAATTCAAAACACATCAAAATCTATCAGAATAAAATTTGCTTTGTCCAAAAAACAATCTGGGTCGTCTTCCGAATCTTTACCTGAACCTAACATAACATAACCTAAATTAACCAAACCTTAACCTACATTGACAAATAACAGAACCTTGTTCAAACCAAACTAAACTTTACTTTTCGAAGAGGTCCCACAGAAAACATTGAATATCTCACAAACTAAGAATTTGCGACGGAATTTTAATTAAGAAAACCTTTTCAAAATGCAACAGGTAATGCAAAAATACAACCCTGAATTCTCTAGAGCATTCTAATGAAGATGTAAAATAATACTGGTTATGGTTAGGTTACATTAGGTTATGGTTAGATTAGGTTTGGTTGGGTACAGTTTGGCTCGGTTAGGTTCGGTTATATAAGCTTTTTATATTTCATTACCCAAAAGTTAGGCATTTCACTCTAGATTTTTTTCCGGATTGCCATATTAAAGCCTGAATCTAAGTCAATTTCTCTAAGTCAATTACTCGAAATCAATTGCTCGAGAAATAATTTCTCAAACTATCAATTGCTCAACAGTAAATTGCTCTAAATAATAACCTAACCTAAATAGAAATGTACCCGTTCTTGATTTTAACTGTTCAATTAACAATAATAAAGTTGTATTTCTTTATCTTATTTTTGAATATTATTCATTAAACTAACTTTTTTCAAGCAATCTACCTTTCGAGCAATTGATTGTTCGAGATATTATTTTTCAAGCAATTTACCGTCGAGCAATTGATTTTGAAAAATTTACCGGATACCTTATGGCCTATATTTGATTATAATGACGAGCACAACCTGAAACCTTCACAAATGTGTTAAGTACACTATGTATAGTATGTAGGACTTCATATTTCTATTGATATCGTCCTAGCAGTAGTTGTGTAGATTTACCAGCAGTTTCGAATACATTTAATGAGCTTTATTTTTTCATATATTTATTTTCTAAGTGTGATCTGAAGGATTACCTTACCCAGAAGGTGATCCCAGCATTGTACATCATTCTTGGCAACTCACCCAGTCTTTTCAGGTGTCCAAACCATCTCAGTATTCATATCAAATTGTTGTTGTAATTTACTTAGAAAATAATGTCTTTTAAGGTAAACATGATAGAAAACCAAGAAAATTTATTGACTTGTAAATACAATCGATTAGATTATCTTAGATTATAAACAAACATTCAAGACATAAACCCATATACATTAATGAATACAAGTATGTACAGGTTTGGGAGACTGCATTGTGTAAAAATTGAAAATGAAAGTAGCTGAGGAATAATATGGAGATAACATTAGTGTCTTCTCCCGAGGTTAATACTTACATGTCAGATATAATTAAGGTATGTTCCTATCAAATTTGTTATTTTGTCGCCTCTATCTGTATATAGACAGTTAGGTACAGTAGGTGTTGTGTTATTAATAGATAGTCGGGTCTTAGGGCGTCTGTTGTAAGACGAATTCCTTATTACCGAGACGGCGATATTAAACAACGTCTTACTTCATCATATATATGAATGTATTGACTTCACTGTCTTAATTACTTATTCTATAACTTCAAAGGATCTTAGTGCATTGTTCCTGGGTGAACCTCAGTCTCTGACAGATAAGAAAATTAGCTTTAACGTCTCCGACAGTGGAAATCTAAGATTCTGCGGCTACTTCTTCTTCTTCTTGGGAATTTGATGGGGCCGTGCAGGCTGTGGTGCCACAGCCTCTAGTGCCCCAAAAGTGCAGGTTGCAGATGAGTAAGTGGATCAGATCCTGTTGAGTTGACCTGTCCTTTGGAGGAAGGTCCTGGTGTGTTTGAGTACTTTGAAGGCCAGGCCAGGGTCTTGAGAGCCACCTAAGAGGTCAGTTATTGCTGGTCTGCGGAGGTGAAGAGGCGACAGTGAGTGGAGGAGTGCCATGCGGTGGGAGTGGTGACGAGGACAGTGTAGTAGGAGGTGTTCTGGGGTGTCAGGTTGTGTAGGGCACCAAGGGCAGTGGGGGTCCTCTGTCATGCCCAGCTTGTGTAGGTGGGAGTTTAGGCGGCTGTGTCCAATTCGGAGTCTGGTGACGGCAGTGTCAAGGGCACGGCTGGGGGAGTAGGTCCACCAGTGGTGTCGTGTGTCTTGTCTAATGTGTCCAAGTGAAGTGCACTGTAAAGCGTTAGTCAGGTCTGTGTCCCAGTGTAGTTTACAGGCTGTGTGGAGGTTAGTCAGAGAGTCAGTCTGGTCAGTGGGGAGGTGTATGGGTAAGGGGTGGGAGTGTGCCTCCATTGCCGCTCTGTCGGCCACTGTGTTGCCCATGACGCCAACATGTGAGGGGACCCACTGAAGGTGGATGGAGAAGCCAGAAGAGGATAGTTGGAGAAGAAAGTTGTGAATGGTGAAGCAGAGGGAGTGGTGTGTTTTAGGGCGGTGACGCCGGATGAGTTGGAGGGCTGTGAGGGAGTCTGAGAAGAGAGTGACTGAGCAAGGGGAGGTGAGTGTGGTGGCAAACCTGAGGCCCTCTCTGATGGCAAAGAGTTCTGCCGTCAGAATGGAGGCAGAGGCCGGCAACCTCCAGGCAGTGGCAGTGGAACGTACTGGGATGTACATTGCAGCCCCAATAGAGGGAGGTACTGGGAGGCGGGAGCCGTCGGTGTATATGTGGAGGGAGTTGTGGTATTGAGTGTGCAGGAGGTTGTTGAAAATTATCCTGCCCTGCACCGGACAGTGTGCCTTTGACCATTGTGTGTGTGTGTGCAGTGTCAAGGATATTAGGGAGGAGAGGGGAAACCAAGGGCCCAAAGGGGAAGTCTTCTCGAGAGTGAGAAAGGAGGGGGGTGTCACCCGGAGGCAGGCAAAGAAGGAGAGGGCTCTTTCTACAAAAGGCGTGTAGAAAGAGCCCTCTCCT
>JAPQNM010000004.1:10699404-10749404 GCA_029783475.1 Metacarcinus magister
TCCTCTGGTCGCCTTGCAAAATGTAAACAATAAACCCCCCAGTCTCAGTCCAAGTCCCCTCGGCTGATGCTCTGGCTGGCCAGCCGAAGCTCGGCTGATCAGCGAGGCTCGGCTGGCTGTTCGCGGCGTTGTGATTGGCTGAGCTCGGCTGTGTATCATTGCGGGGCGTTGTGATTGGCTGAGCTCGGCTGTGTAACATTTGCGGGAGTCGCTACCGAACGGGCAAGGAGGACCTACGAAGCGATAAAAAGCGATAGAGGTCACAAGAAGAAGAAGAAGAATGCTTTTATGGTAGAGAGCACTCCTAGGGTTTTTGGTGCTAGGGATGCTAAACTCTTACCATATGACATAAGAGAGTATCAAAGAGGGGAGAACAACTATATAACCTTAATTCGTTGAACTTATTGATTGGGTTAGCTTATATATTGATCTAGCCCTATGGTGGGAGCTGCAAGAATACTACTGGTACTGTTTTCCATGCAGGTCAGAAAAAGTTCCATTGTAAAATTATATTCATTGAGTGCCGTTAAAGAGGTTGAATTTCATGGTCGCTCGTCCATTCCCACAGAAAAATAATAAGTAAACAACGTGTGGAAGGCCAGACCAGACCAGTGTGGAAGGAAAATTTTCAGTCACTTCTGCTAGAACCACGGTCGAGTGCAGACCTACCTCTCTTAGCCACAACCACAACGCCTACCCAAACCCTATTTACGGTTTGGTGGGTACTACACCAGTGCCCAAGTGCAGGATTTACTGCATATTGAGTCCCGCCGCATCAACAGCCGACGAACGGCAAGGGACTCATGCCGTCTGACGACGGCTGTGACCCGCCGGCAGCTGCTGCCACCCATGTTGCCACCCAAATGGACGCCACCACCACTGTCTCCAAACGGACCCGCTCTCCTTCTCCATCGTCTGGTGAGGTCCACGAGCATACAGCTAAGTCTAGCAAATGTATTGCACGATCTTTCGCCTCAGTAGCTGCCTTGCCACCCTCACCTAACGCTAGAGCTGTGCCCTCACGCCAATCTCAACCCCTGCAACCCCATTCTTCAAAATTCATCCTCTTCCGCTCTGCTGAGGGGAACAGGTGCTTTATACACCCTGGTAAAGTGACCAGGGCCATCCACTCTTCAATATTTGCGAAAAAATACATTGAGAAAACCCTGACCATCACAGGTGGCGGCAGGGGCATAAAATTCGAGGTAGCAAACCTCGAAAACCTCTCTCAACCCCCGGAGTCAGTTACCACGCTGGGGGAGTGGTCTGTCAAATGCTGGGTTGCGACAGACGATGACCCCACCTACATGTTCGGGAGGATATACCCAGTATCCCCCGAACTGTCCACACAGGACATACTAACTAACCTTACCTTACTTGACGATGCCCCAACACAGATCATTGACATTTTCAGACTCCCAGCTTTTGTGAGGGAAGGGCAGACGATGGCCAATATGGCCATTCGTATTAAGTTTAGGGGGCCCCTCCCTGATAGGATTGCCTTAAACTCAGCAGTGTACCGTGTCAGGTCCCACACCCTCCCTGTCCTCAGGTGCACCCGCTGCCTTCTGTTTGGCCACGGCAACGCCTCCTGCAACGGCAAAAACCGCTGTGGGAGGTGCAGTGGTCACCATGACGCCGAGGTTTGTACCCGGCCTGAAGCATGCTTTTTCTGTGATGGCAACCACCGCCCCACCTATAGGCAGTGCCCGGCATACCTCCAGGCACTGCAATTACAGCAGCTCCAACATGACCCTACCCACACAATAATGGAGGTCAAGCGAAAGCTGAGGGGCATCCGTCCAGGGTCCTTCAGACCGATTCCCTCACCAGAGGAGAATATTACACCTCCTCAGGCACCCCCCCCACCTGCACCTGCTCCACAACCTGCCCCTAACAAACCACTCAGCCCAAAGATAACAATAATTCCTTTGGCTGCCCAGGACTGCTCCACCCCTCATCGCCCACCCACTAACCTCTGTGCACCTCAAACACCCAAATCCCAGAGGAGCCGTCGCTCTCCCAGGCGTCAGCCAAAAACCCCCTCTTGCCCTACCCCTCCTAGGAGAGATACCCGTCTGCAGGAGGTACTCCTTCTCCCCACACCCCTACCACCTCGCCCTCTACCCCAACCCGCTCCTCCCCCAACTCAACCTGCTCCTCTCCTACCTCAACCCATTCCTCCCCCACCTCAACCCACACCTCCCCAGTCTCAGCCTCAGCCACATGCCACACAGCCAGCAGCCCAGCAGCCCCTGCCCTCACTGGGCAGTGCATGCCTTGGGCCTCCACCGGCACCTTCACAGGCCCAGCATGCTTCGGGTCTTTCCTTATCAGCCTTCATTATGGGATTAGCACCACTTGTACTTCAATTTATTAATCTTCTCCTAACAGGTTCTAGCCTTCAAGAAAGCCTCCTCCAGTGCTTGCCAGGACTACTCTCATTCTTCACATCACTCACGCAGTGAATTCTGTTCTCCCCTCTCACTTCATACTCTGGAACGCCCGGTCCCTGTACTGGAAACTTCCAGTCTTTAAAACCACGCTGTCTTCATATTCACCTCTTGTTGTTGGTGTCTGTGAGACGTGGCTCACTGACGCTTTCTCCCCTTCCTTCCCCAACTATTCTTCTTACAGAGTGGACAGGGGGGCAGGCGGAGCAGGAGGCGGCCTGCTACTGCTTGTCCACCAATCCCTCTCTTCTAGCATTCTCACTATCACTCCTTTCCCCGGGGGCAGACTAGAGTACCTGGGGGTGACTATTACCTTTAACTCAGGGCCTCTTCAGATTCTTTTGATTTACAACCCATGCTTGGATATCTCCCTTCAGGAGTTCCAGCATTTGTTTTCACAGCTTTCCTCCCCAGCTTTAATAATGGGTGATTTTAACGCCCATCACGACTTCTGGGAACCAGCCCTCCCTAGGAGCCGAAGAAACCGTTCGGGTCTGTCCCTCTCGACCTTCCTGGCAAACAGTACAACCTTCTCTCTCCTTACTCCACCTGGCCTCCCTACCAGGACTGATCCAGTTTCAGGGAACCCCTCTACCTTGGACCTTTGCCTGGGGAATGGCCCCCTCCTCCTCACCACTATAACAACTGGCCCTTACATGGGGAGTGACCACCTTCCTGTTGTAATCTCCTTCCCTTCAATACCAACACCCCCCCCTTCATCACGCAGACCTCGTTGGTCCTTTAAAAAGGGAGACTGGGGCTCTTTCCAAAAAGAGATTAATTTAATAACTCCTCCCACCTGCCTCCCTTCACAAAATCAAATTCAATACCTTACGGACACCTTGGTGGATGTAGGGTCCCATCACTTCCACCTCGTCACTTCCCGTCCCTCCCGCTCCTTCCGGGTCCCCTGGTGGTCCCGAAGGTGTGCGGCAGCCCTTCAGGCCAAACGACATGCCTTTAACATGTGGCGTAAAAATCCCATCCCTCCCCTTCGCAGTCGCTTCAGATTTTTAGAGGCCCAGTGCAAGCGTGTTATTCTTGATGAGAAACGTTCTGCATGGGCCTCCTTTTGTGCCTCCCTGTCCTTTTCTTCCTCAGTCTCCCAGGCTTGGTCTTTCTTCAGGAAGATGGTTCACCCTCAGCCCCCTCTCACCTTCCCGTTAACTAGTAACGGAGTCCTCCTTGTCAATAATGTCCAAAAAGCCGAGTGCCTTGCCTCCAACATACACACTGTCCTCGGCTCCCCTGACCCTATACCTGCCCCTGTGTTACCTCCTTCTTCACACGGCCACACAATTAGCACAGCTATAACTCCCCAGGAGCTTTCATCAGCTTTACAAGCACTGTCTGTTGGGAAGGCGACGGGGCCGGACAATGTCCCGAATGAGTTTCTTCGCCGCCTCCCAGATTCTCTGGTCCTCCTCCTCCTGAACGTGTTCAACGCCAGCTGGGTGTCTGGCACGTTCCCTTCTGTGTGGCGTCATGCCATCACAATTCCTATTTTCAAACCTGGCAAGGACCCGTCGGAGGCTTCCTCCTACAGGCCCATCAGTCTCCTCTCTAACTTCAGTAAGGTATTAGAACATATAGTGCATGATAGACTAACATGGTGGTTGGAACACAAACACCTTCTTCCCCCTAACATGTTTGGCTTCCGTCCTCACCGGGGCACCCTGGATGCCCTGCTCCAGCTAGAGCACCACATTCAGGAAGGATTTAACCACAAGCAATACACTCTGGTAGTTTTTCTTGATCTCAAAGGAGCTTTTGACTCCTCTTCACATAATGCCATTATTGAAAAACTTTCCCGCCTGGGACTCAATGGTTCCCCACTCAATTGGGTTCAGTCCTTCCTGTCTTCCAGGTCCTTCTCTCTGGTGATAGGTAACTCCTATTCTAGGTCTTACCCGGTCACCAGAGGTGTCCCACAGGGTTCTCCTCTCAGTCCTCTCCTTTTCAATGTCTTACTTTCAGACTTTCCCTCTTCTCCATGCACACATGCACTCTTGTACGCTGATGACACTTCCCTCCTTTGCTCTGCTTCCACTATCCAGGAGGCTCAACTTAACCTTCAACGTGGGCTTGATGCCATAGACACTTGGACATCACGTTGGGGCCTAACGGTGAGTGCCCAGAAGTCTAGCCTTCTGTGCTTCACCAGAAGGCGAATACCCAACTTACCTGGGGTCACCATCAAAGGTTCACCCATTCCCTTTAAAACCCAACATAAGTTTCTAGGCTTAGTAGTGGATGGCCCCCGTCTAACCTGGGGCTGTCACATACACTACCTGGTGACCTCATGCCTCAAAAGATTAAATTTAATGAAGTCCCTTGCAGGGGTCAAGTGGGGTGCGGACAGGCATACCCTCCTTCGCTTCTATTGTGCCTATATCCGGAGTCGCTTAGACTACGGATGTGAGGTTTATGGGGCGGCCTCACCTTCACTTCTCCATAAATTAGAAGTAATTCAAAACACAGCCATGCGTATAGCCCTGGGAGCTTTCAAGTCCTCCCCAGTCACAGCCCTTCAGGCAGAATCCTCCCTATCCTCACTGTCACACCGACGCTCCACCCTCCTTGTCCGCACCTACACCAAACTCGCATCCTCCCCCAGCTGCCACGCCCTCCACTCCCTCCTCCTCAGACAGAGTAGGGCACCACTTCTTGGCCCCCTACCATATCAAGCCCACACACCTTTTGTAGAAAGAGCCCTCTCCTTCTTTGCCTGCCTCCGGGTGACACCCCCCTCCTTTCTCACTCTCGAGAAGACTTCCCCTTTGGGCCCTTGGTTTCCCCTCTCCTCCCTAATATCCTTGACACTGCACACACACACACAATGGTCAAAGGCACACTGTCCGGTGCAGGGCAGGATAATTTTCAACAACCTCCTGCACACTCAATACCACAACTCCCTCCACATATACACCGACGGCTCCCGCCTCCCAGTACCTCCCTCTGTTGGGGCTGCAATGTACATCCCAGTACATTCCACTGCCACTGCCTGGAGGTTGCCGGCCTCTGCCTCCATTCTGACGGCAGAACTCTTTGCCATCAGAGAGGGCCTCAGGTTTGCCACCACACTCACCTCCCCTTGCTCAGTCACTCTCTTCTCAGACTCCCTCTCAGCCCTCCAACTCATCCGGCGTCACCGCCCTAAAACACACCACTCCCTCTGCTTCACCATTCACAACTTTCTTCTCCAACTATCCTCTTCTGGCTTCTCCATCCACCTTCAGTGGGTCCCCTCACATGTTGGCGTCATGGGCAACACAGTGGCCGACAGAGCGGCAGCGGAGGCACACTCCCACCCCTTCCCCATACACCTCCCCACTGACCAGACCGACTCTCTGACTAACCTCCACACAGCCTGTAAACTACACTGGGACACAGACCTGACTAACGCTTTACAGTACACTTCACTTGGACACATTAGACAAGACACACGACACCACTGGTGGACCTACTCCCCCAGCCGTGCCCTTGACACTGCCGTCACCAGACTCCGAATTGGACACAGCCGCCTAAACTCCCACCTACACAAGCTGGGCATGACAGAGGACCCCCACTGCCCTTGGTGCCCTACAAAACCTGACACCCCAGAACACCTCCTACTACACTGTCCTCGTCACCACTCCCACCGCATGGCACTCCTCCACTCACTGTCGTCTCTTCACCTCCGCAGACCAGCAATAACTGACCTCTTAGGTGGCTCTCAAGACCCTGGCCTGGCCTTCAAAGTACTCAAACACACCAGGACCTTCCTCCAAAGGACAGGTCAACTCAACAGGATCTGATCCACTTACTCATCTGCAACCTGCACTTTTGGGGCACTAGAGGCTGTGGCACCACAGCCTGCACGGCCCCATCAAATTCCCAAGAAGAAGAAGAAGAAAATTTTCAGTGGACTTTATGAGTAAATATTATAGGGAGTGAAATATTTAATCTGGCTTCTGGTCAAAATGTATATTAGGACTAACTCCATACATTTCAATAACTTAACATAACTAGACAAGGAAATGCTGGCAGTGACACCAACTTATAAGTGCTTGCTTCCTTACCTCTTAAGACAGCACCAGGTGACCACTGGGTTGCAGCTCACCTAACCAACTATTATCTATACTGCAACTACCTGAGTGTCTGATTGTGGGTTTGTTGGGTTATATATCAGTGTTCTTATTAAAAAAACGTATAAATTTGTGTATACAGTGTAGTAAGAAAGATGAAGCCGAATGAATGTTTGAGCCACACTAACATTATATGCTTACTAATGACTTTCTGAAAGAGGCCCTTTCAGCCCTGTGACTCCAGTTCCAAATTTTCTATCCCTTGGTCGGTGTGCTGAAGGTGCTGGTTTCCAGAATTAATTTCACTATTTTCCTTATAATTATATTTCAGTCTTTGATTTCTCCATAGTCTGTCCAATTTCTTTTCTAAAGTCCACATTGATTCTGCCTTAACCACTTCATCTGGCAGTTTGTTCCAATTATTAATGACTGTTGGTGAACACATTTTTCCTTTTATCGCACTTGCTTTATATTATTTTATGTATTCATTACTGGTGCAACAATTTATAGGAATAGTTGTTGTTTCAGACAGTGATTGTGTTATTTTAATTAAATATTGATTGATAATTTTTTTATAAATAATTCGTGAATAGCCTCCTGGCTAGTACAGTGGTAGCGCGCTGGCCTTGCATTCGCTTGGTCAGCAGATCGAGTCCCCGCCCGGGCTCGTGATGCTTAAGCTGTTTACTTGGGAGGAACTGCTGTGGTCGGGCACCACAGTGGTGCAGTGGTGGTCCACCATGGCTGTGAGGCATAGACCTCTAAACAAAAACCTAGTAAAACCTAGTAAATGCCAGCTCAGTTATTTTCTATTATAGACGTTTGAATTAATAGTTCATTAAATCTAATAGTTAAGATTACAAAACTTTCTTCATACTGTTTAATAATTCACGACAGGTCACCAAACCCAGTGTAATGTTCTCTAACAAGACTTATGTGACGTAACATCACTGCACTCAAGTAGAAGAAAACATGTGATATATGGAACTAGAATAATACTGTACAGAGTACAACACCGATCACCAACATGACGAACAATGAACCAAAAGAATCTGACAAGTTCAAATATAAAGGTAAGTGACCATGATAGATATGTATGGCTGAGAGATCAGAGAGGAATTATATATATATATATATATATATATATATATATATATATATATATATATATTTATTTATTTATTTTTTCTTTTCTTAAAGGCTATAGAGTGATTGCTAACTTGTAAAGTAAGTATCATAAAAATCCATCATATTGTTCAAAATGTTATTTGATGGCTTAGTGTATGAATATGTAATAGGGTAACTTGATTGACTTAGTAACCACTTTTTTGTCCTCAGCTGCAGCATTCCTAACTGGGGTTGCTGGAGTCTCAATGTTTGGTGGATTTGGTATGACTCTTGGCATGGCCAAAAAAAAGGACCCCAACATGTTTAACAAAGGCATGATTGGAGCACGAGAGCTGCAGGAGGCAGGAGGGAGTCTGGCACTCAGAGCCCTTGGCTGGGGCTCACTTTATGCTATTGCTGGCTTTTCAGTGTTATGTCTCTCAGTCTGGAAAATTTCAGGTGCCAAAGATGTAAGTCAATATCCTCAGAATTATACAACTACCATTCCATCGGGAGATACTTTGTAATGGTGTGTTTCACCTAAGACCAATGTATGGTGAAAAGGAGAACACGAAGTGAGACCTAAGAACATCCTAAACCTTAAAGATGAATTTGATATGGAGATAGGACATTATAGTTATGGCTCATTTCTTGTATGTATACACATACCTACACCTTTATTGTGGGGGTATGTGTTTACATACAAACTATTGTGCATTTGTATTTTAAAGTCTTTCTGAAGTTCTTTACAATACTCTATTTATTATTTTCATGATTTTACCATTATTTATGAACATTTTCATGTAACTGCATTGTTCTGAAGGTAGCTAGTGATTTAGTGTCTGTATTATATTTGAGGTTTATGTCCATCCCTTCCACAGATCTTCACTTGTATTGCAGTGTTGCTCAAATCCTTCATTATTAGTACTTGATAACAGTGTATATTTCTGGATATTTCAACTTAAAAAAAAAAAAGATTCAATGGAATAGATGAATGCTACTCTTTATATCTTGTTTCAGCTACAAGACTTCAGAATGAAAGCAGGAAGTATTTTGCCCAAAATACCGAAGAATGATCCTCCTCAATCCAGAACAGAGTTTGAAGGGCTGACAGACTTCCTTCAGTACATCATTTCAGAGGATGAGAGGAAGAAAGAGGCAAGGAAAGAACAGTCTAATTCAGCAGGGAGACAATAGTCATACTGTAGGAAGAACTTGGTTTGCAGTATGATGAACGTAGGAAAAATAAGTAGGATGAAGGTCAATAGAGTATAAATGACATGTAGATACACCCAATGTAGGACAAAATGAAAATGGATTGAGAAGCCAATGCAACAATACATTCTGTTTGGGACAGTTATGAGTGAAAAATGTATGCCTTTCAAAAGAGATAACAGATTTTATTTATTTTATTATTTATTTAGAATTTTACATGAGACCGCTGGTAAGGGAGTTTGTAAAGGTATGTGATATGAGGAGATTGAGATTGAATGAGAGTGAGAGTTAAGTGTACAAGGACGGCAGGTGGTACAACGATGAAGGTAGTCTTGGATGGCGAGTTCCTTGAGGATGCTTTTAAATATCTAGTGTTGTATATTGCTGTGGATAAAGATATAGATGTTGAGGTAAAATCTATAATGAATTAAGTAAGTTTTCTTGACATGTAATGGTACTAACCTTTGCAGTGAGGAGTTGAAAACATTTCTGAAATAATGGTATTGTTTAAAAGGATTTGGCTGAAAAGGCAGTTCAGATTTTCAAAGGTTGATTAGGGAAACTATCAAGTGTTTTACTAGAGTTGTGAGTAATGAAGATTTTGTTAAGTTATTGTGTCACTTAATGAAAATGTGCTATAGCCAGTCACCTTAAGATCAACTAGTGTTGGATGTCGAAGCATATCATTAAGGGAGACCAGAAGAAACCAGATTGCTTTTTATATAATACGAGGCTATTTAAATTATATAATTTCCATGCAATTTTGATTTATTCTTAATTATGATCTAGTTAAGCCCTGTTCTAGGGGCTACAAGAATACTACCAACGTATTCTTGGATAGTAAAAGGCAAACGAAAGAGACAGAGTGAGGAGTATGGGAAGCCTCTCCTCTGCATTCTCTCCTATAAAAAGACAGCACAAAGGGGGAGAAGAGAGTAAAGTTCACTGAACCCTAAATGCTTTGATTTGAGTACCCCTTTTAATGGGGAAACAAGCCAGGTATATAAATAGATAATCTAGTCTTGTACATTTTAGATATTGCAAACCTGCTCTTGCTGTCAGTCTCTGATGGAAAAGTGATCTCTGGCCCCATCTTGGTTGGGGTGGGAAAACCTCTCCTTGAGAAGCCCTGGGATTAAGTGAGAGGAGTGCATGTGTGTGTGTGTGTGTGTGTGTGTGTGTGTGTGTGTGTGTGTGTGTGATTATATAATCCCTCAGAACTAGGTAGCTATAGACCAGGGGTGGCCACACTTGCCGAATGTAAAGGTCAAAGAGAAGTCAAAGAGCCGCATGTGGTTCACGAGCTGTGGTTTGGTCACCCCTGCTGCTATAGACCTTATAGTTCTGCTAAGGTACACAAGTGAGCGTTACACCTTTCACCAAAAAGCTGCTGTGAGCCAGGATCAAACTTGCAACGAGTCACGAGCTGAGCACTGAACCACAGAGCCACATTGCCCCCTGTATGTAAAATAAAATACAATTTTTTAAAAAGAACTCTGTTGCAAAGATGATCTGCAAACTGACTTCTCATCACATGTACAATATAGAACAGTTATAAAAGTTATTTAATTGAACAAGGATTATGTATTTCCATAAAAGCTTATGATGGTTTCCTTTGATATGGTGCAGCCTCAACACCTATTAAGACATGTTAAGGAAAATGGGTCTACAATATTTGGCATTAAAACTTCACTATTTTTGTTTTATAGGCCTATAATATCAATGTCAGGCATGAAGTAATCACTACATTGTATTAAAACATACAGCTCCAAGACAAACTTTGAATAGAAAAATGGAAACCAAATGATACAACCCTTAATTCCTGCAATGCAGTCTATATGTAGACATTATTTAAGAAATTTGACTCCCTTCTTTATAAAACATATACTGTAGTTGTATCATATAGTAAAATCTTTTTGAACAAGCCAAAGCTCATGATATAATCATGTAGTATTATACAACCTTGAGCAAAGCTCCACAACTTGTGCAGAAAAACTTAATTACATATACCTTACATTAAGAGAAAACAGTTCTTTAAAAATTTGATAATGTACTTTTCGTGAAAACAAAAATGTAGATTACTAGACCATGCTACAGTATAATAAATTGGAAAATTACTGAAAATACTTATGTATAAAATAATCTGAAATTTTAAAAAAGAATGAGAAAACCTGCACTTAAGAGCTCTCAAATTTCGTCTCCATCCTTACATTTGTTTCCATCTCCTCTGCTCTTTTACATAAAGACTCCTGGAATGTCACAGGAAGGGTTAGTCCAAAGTTCAGACCACAAACCATGATCTTTTCTACTATATGTCCATTCTATAATGTGTGTTCAACTGAAGATCCTTTGTTGGGATGATAGTTATCTAAAGGCTCAAAATAAGGGTATACAATGAGCACAATATGTCAGTAATATGACACATAGAATGGTAACCAATGATATTTTATGGATGACAATCTTATTTCTGACTAACTTTGCTTCCCTAAGTATATAAAGGCCATAATATCCTTCGACCCTTCAATGTATGGTAAAAATTTCTATTATGTTCTCCAGCAATTCCTATACTAGTAAATCAGTGAAGCTAAACAATATGTTTGATATTCAAAATAAAAGAAACATAGTACGGAGGGCTGCCTAAATATAGATTTATGGAATGTCACCATCTGTAGTTAATAAATTAGTCTAAAATATCAAAGTATAATAACCCTGTGTAACCTTTGGCGTGCAGACCACACGGTGCTCTCTAAGTCACTTGGTTTGGACCACTACTTTAAATCATCATTGAAGTGTTTTGTCGCCATCATACACTTGGGTTAATGTATTGCTAAGTATAAAATAATTTCAAAACTGAACATACAAAATGACAAAATCTATTGAAGTTTGTTGAAATATAAAATGACTTTGTCTCAGAATTGACCGATCTTGAATGAAGGTAACAACATTTTTGTGAACATTCCCCAACATCTAAGCATTCTAAACGTGAAGCTTAGGAAAGAGTTCTACTTATAAATTGGTTTCTCAAATAAAAAAAACAATTCATACTAAATTACATATATGGAAATTGCAAAGTAGCGTGATGTGCTCCCCATTTTCCAACACTGAAAAGACATGGAATCAAGAACAGGAAGTTTCTGAAATATGGTGAGAAGTTTGTAGACTTGCAAGAAGAATTTTATTGCAGACTTCAAGACCCAAGGTGCCATTCACACTCCAAGGAGTTCTTTGCTTCTCCTTTCACTTTTGATGTGAAAACGTCTTGAAATCTTTCAAATGGAAGTTATTGACCTCTAGTGATATACTAATGAATTGAAATAAATTATAAATATTTGTATAGGAAAGGTGTATCAAAAGCAAAGTAACTCACTCTAATGGTAGCAGTGTTTGGAAGCACTTATGAATGTAGATTAGAATGTTGCTGTTCATACAAATTAATAAAGTGAAAAAACAAGGTTAGATCTTCCCTTATTATAATATACTCATGCTGCAACATCCTCCATTCAACCAGACCAATGAATTAGTGTAGCAAGTATAAAAAACTATCTCAATAACTTATTTCATGGTCAACATGATCATGGCTGTGCAATGTTCATGTGCCAAAATGACACGTAGAGGCTCTGCTGCCATGGCTATCCCCTTATGGGACGTGTAAATAGATGGATAGACATTTGAAATTACATTTTATGAGAAGTCCAATATAGGATGTGCAGCCTTGAACAACTGGCTTGGTAGTACTCTATTAAAGAAGGTTACACAGCCCTCAACTAGAATGAAATGGAGAATTCTGATTATCAATAGCTATGGTTGATAAGTTACTCCAATGTAACTAGAATGTAATGGAAAATTTCAATTGAAAATAGATAAAACCGAGTACTTTGGTGGAAATAAACTGGACCATAATCGAAAAATTATTCCTTTTGTAAAATTTGATCAACACCTAAAATTAGATAAAAAACAAAGCAAAGATATCGCAAATAAATGAGCTGATCATATGGCAAGAGGAACTTTTAAGTATGAATAACAAAATGAAAGAATAAATGAAGGAATGAAAATTGTATAAAATTTCTAAGTTAACCTGTAATGCAATGTGCATGGTAATACTACATATAATAATATAATAAATACTAAGAAGATATTTGAAATGCAATGTACATGGTGATACTACATACAATAATATGATAGGTGATCTTCCATAAGTTTATCAGACAGCAAAAATAATTAGTAAGCTTAACTATGCAAGCTACAACTCATTTATACAAGCTCATTAGTAACAGCCTCAGCATCACATGGGTTGGAACCAGCACACACAATTGATCATAGCATTGTTCTTTAGTAGGACCTAAGGTATATGCTGTATGAATTAAACATATTATTAATTACTGTTTGACACTTACATTTCCATTTTCAAAGTGAATGAGATGAAAGATGATATGTACGCACTCTGATTAATTTGGAAAAATTTAATAGATGTGGCTACCAGAATGCCTCCCAAAGCTACCTTAACCTTGAATCAAACTTCCCTAAATTCCTATAAATTATAGTCAAAAGATGCTCATGTAGCATATTCAATATAATAATGATTATGATGATAATACTAAATATATTGCATTTAGAGAACTAAAATACTGATGACATGAAAATACAATTAATAAATTTCCTTCATAATTGACCTTCACTGCTTTCTTTATCTTACATAATTGGCAACAAAGTGTGGCAGCATTAACATCACAGGAGTGGCGGGTCTCCACTGTGATGAGATGAAGCACAGCTGCTCATACTCAGGTCTTCCACACTATCAAAGCCTGAAAAGTAGATATTATTTACTGTTAAACCATTATATATGAAAATTCCAGAGTTGGAATAATTATGTTAATTGAGGTTTACCTTCCAACCAAGGCCCATTTTATGTCTAACTGCTGACTTCCATTACCAGGAGTCTCTCTAAGGCTATTTTCACACAGGCACTCTTTATATTCTTCCACAACTTTTGGCAAGGCTCATTAATGAACATCATAACTATGCCTTTATTTTTATTAAATAATGGCTTTTCTCATACAGGGAAAAAAAATCTAAATATGTTTATGAGAAGCATTTCTAAGTTGGTGTTCATGGACTATGAAGGTACGTAGCATACATCAATTTAGTCTCGTAGAGCAATCCCTCATTTGGTGGGATCAGTGATATTTTGTGATTCTGCAAAGGCACTCTTACCAAACACTTAAGTTAACATCATAATTTCTCTGCTTTGTGTCCATGTTTTGCAACCATTTTGACAAGGTGTACAAGTAATATGAAGATCCAAAAACTTGTCCTTCTGCACTGGTATGGACAATACCATCTAAGTAGTATATAATAACTTGAAGGAATCCCTAATACCACGGGTCAGACCAATCTATTAGCTGACTTCCTAACAAGATTTACTTACTGGTGTAGTGATTGATGCAGCCAATGTAAAGTTTCCAGAAATCTCATACTTGCAAAAACAACTTTTTTTTTTCCCCATTCAGCAAGTCCCTAAACACTTGGACCTAATACTTGGCCTAAGGGATTCTTTGACCCAATGGGTTTGCTTCCTCATGAAGAATATGATGCAGGTTCATCACCAGCCACATAATTACACAATCAGAACTCATAATCAAATCACTTTCTATAAAGTTGCAACAGCAATTATAGAATCTCTCACTTGATCAAACTATCAAAACTGTAGTTTTTAAAAGCATTTTATTTCCAATATCGATTCTTTTCTTTGAGCTTGTTCTCTTACAAGTAATGTGCCAGTAATAGTATGTAATCCAGCAGGTATCCTATTTATAGACTAACAGGTCTTCTGGTGTATGTTCTCATGTATATTCTTGCATTTAGGGCTCATGCCTCACTGTCATACAAAACACTAATTTTTGCCTCCACAGACGCATCCCTCTTTCTCCATTCTTCTCAAAACCTTCCAAACCTTTGCTCTTTCTCCCACTATATGGTTTACCTCTGCCTTCATGGAATTCCTGTTTTAGTATTTCAACTGTCAGAATGTTGTATAAAATCACCCCTACCTCAATCCTTACTACATCTCATCACATTCCTTTTTGTCACCTTTACCTTCAGCTTCCTTGTCACACACTCCCAATATCTGCAACTATATTCTTCACCTTCTCCCTACTATCTCCATCAAGAGCTGTTACCTACAGTTAGTTAGTTAATGCTAAAAGGGCAAGCGCCAGACATAAGAGGTCATATGGCGCTATGTTAATCTAAAAGGTAGACAGTATAGCAAAGAGATGATGGTTAGGGCAAGTTATGGGGATGGAAGGTTAGTTATAGTCAAATGGTTAGATCAAATGAAGGATGTGAAAATTACCTGAATGTTGATGCTATATCTTTTTCTATTGACATATTCTACATCAAACTCTCGTGATCTCTGTTGTAGGAAGGAAATTATGTTGCCTAAGTGGAGTGAATGAGCGAGTTAATGCGAAAAAGTAAGTGCCAGACATCAAAGGTCATATAGCGCTATGTTAAGCTAAAAGGCAGGCGGCAGAATAAAGAGATAATGACAAGGCAAAGTATGATGATGGAAAAAATGGTTATTTATAGTGAAATGGTCAGATCAAATGAAGGATGTGGATTTGTCAAAGAATGGCAAAACCAAAGCCATAGTGGGATTTAGAGTCATCAGCAAAAAACAGGAGTGCAATTGGCATGAGTAGAAAAGTTTAAAAGAAAAAGGGATCGTAAGAAGTAAGTTGGTGTATTAGACTTGAAAGAATATAGATAGGGAGTAGGCAGCGGAGGTAGTTTCTATATGAGTGGGCATTTAATGAGGTGTGATAATTGAAGGAAAAATAAATGTTCAAGAAAAATGGCTGCACTGAGAGAGAAACATGTTAGAAGCCACTGAGATGGGCTTCTTGTTTAGCTTCTTTGTGTTTTAGGCCATGTTTGAAGCGGAGGGTAACTACCTTATATAACACGGGAAGATCTAGGAGGTAAAGGATAAGGAAGAAGAGATTTTGTGGTAGATTCACCTGAAGGGGTGGGAAGGGAAAATGGAGAAAAGGGTTAGGGGGAAGAGAGAGGGGAAGATGGGGGGAGGTGACTGTGCAATGCCAGATATGATTTTTTTTAATGTAATCAATATTGCCACATCCAGAGAAGGGCTTCAAATTCATTCCAATATCAATAACTAACAGTCCCAGATAACTTACATGGAAACAATGACAGCACCAAATTTCATCCACACTTTAAAATATGTTTATTTGATGAACACCTAAAGAAAATAGTCACAAAACTTTCAGAAGACCATGCTGTTGAACAGGAAGAGGAATAAAGTTTTCATTGGTGATATGAAAATGGACAGCAAAAACGTATTTTGTATTGTAAAACTGATGAATAGATACACATATCTTTCATACATATAATTTAAAGAAACTGTATATGTATACTTCTCTTTTTTTCGGTGGTGATCTTATGATGAAATATACTGCTGATATACTAATTAATTGAAACTGACCAACATTAGCAAAGCAAATGTTCCCCTATGAATTGAGCTAATAAACTGATCAACTTTTGACAAAGCTCTCTATTATTTATTACTTGACTGCATCATCTAAAACAAACTCACAATCTGTCCTGTTGAATTATTCTTTGAATATGAATTAATGGTGTATAAAAGTGGTATGTACTTAATGTAACTGGCCCTTTCCTGCAAATGCAGGATGGCATAACAGTAGTAGCAAGAATAAAGGATCAACTTATACTCTGATCAGTGACGCATTGATACCTATTAGTACCATGTAATGTATTCTATAAATCAAATCAATGTCATATTTTTTGGATTTTGTCTGAAGCTTGATGAGACCTAACACGTTTTTTTCTAAAAAAAAAAATTTTGTTCACATATGAAAAATAGTTTTGTTGTGTGAAAATTTCACTAATTCATCATCATAAATATAGTTCTAAACCTTAGTCAGGAATTAATGTTATTAGTTTCTAATCATCCACACTACTAAAACTCATATCAGTTGATTTAAATCCTGCTAATTCATGCACCTCACTTATAATACATTAACTTAAATTTCATATGAATATTTCATATGAATCTTTAATGTTGTTAACATATTGATTTGTTTGAAAATATTCTTATTTCTAATAACACAGTGCATATTTGCACATTGTCAAAGGTGTCAGTAAGACATGGTATTTCAAGAGTCCAAAATATACTGAATGTTATCGTTTTTTCTTTTTCTTCTTCTTGTTCTTGGAGGATGAATTTCCTCGTGGATTGGGGCTAGCTGCCACATCACTCTCACTTGTGCCTGTCTTTCTATCTTCAGTGCTTGACTCCGTACGGTCCTCTCCACTGGTCTCCCCTCGATCATCAGTGCTGGTCTCTTCATTTGCCGATGAGCGGGTGCCTGACACAGTAATGGTGGCAGCAGACACCACAAGGCGACGTCTCAATCGAACTTCCTCCGCCTCATCATCAGAGGTTTCATCTTTAAAAGGAAACATTTCTGAAGTCCGGGCAGACCGGGATCTAGAGCGTGTGCGTATCTGAGTTCTATTCTGAGTTGAAACATTGTCATCTGAGGAATATGCTTCTTCTAAAGCCCGAGCCAGGTCATTTTCATCATGTAAAGATTTAAGCATCACCTCCTCTGAACATTTAGAAGGCACTTCTTTGCCATCATCCTCTGCATGTAATTCAAAGTCTTCTAAGGTCTGTACAACTGACTCTTGAGCCTCTTGAAAATCTTCCACTTGAGGTTCCACAAACTCTTTCAAAAGATTTTCTGATTTCCGAGTATTACTGGATGGTTCATGGTACTCTTGAGCTGCATGAAAGTAGTCTGCATCAATATCAATATCCAGAGGAGCATCTCCAATATTAGTTTCTTTTTTGTTTAGAAAAGTGTCTTGCACTAAGAGTTCATTCACAGCATTGTCCTTTACTTTTGGATTTTCCTGAGCAGAACTTTTCACAATTTGATTTGAATGACCTTCCTCTTGGGGTGACATCTTACTCCTTTTCTTTTTTTTCTTCTTCTGATCTTTCTTTTCTGTTGCCAACCAAAGATCATCTTCAGAAGCAGTTGTTGAAGGCGATCCTTTCACACCTCTAGTTCTAGAAGACACTTCATTGAAATCCTTGACTGAAGCTGATGACTTCTCTAAGGCTGGATAGGATTCCTCCTGGGGTTGGCTCTGAGATACTTCCGGCAAAGTACTTTCTGCAGTGTATCTTCTCCAGGCATATGATGATTCATTTCCTTCAGTTCTACGATGATCTCTTTCTTCTGTATATTCATGTTCTTTTCCTGATATAAAGGTGTCATGTGTTGTGTGTTCAAGGTGTTCTCTAGATGATAAAGACAACACAGAAGTTTGAACATCATAACTCTGGCCTACAGAATCTTTTCTAGATTTATCAGTGTCATCATCTAGCATTCTTGGTCTTTCTTTTAATAAGGGCACTTCCTCTTGGTAGGATGATATCAACTGCTGAGGGGTATTACAAGATGAGTAATTTCTGGGACACAATATAGTTTTTTCTCCCGGTGATTCCCTACCACTGTAACCTCTCCTTGTAGGCAATGGTGCTGGCACATCAATTTCAACAAAATCAGAATTGTACTTGCTGTATTTCATTTCAGGCTGTTCAATAGGAACCCAGACTGTATCTGGTGGTTCTGGTGCCCTGGTACAAGAGCCAAGAGTGGTGGACAGTTCTTCAGCAGAGGAAGTAAGAGCCCTATTGTCCTCCAGGCTTGGGCTTCTCTGTATATGAGGGGAGGCTCTGGCTGAACTGGAAGGTGTCACAGGCACCTGATAAAGGCGTGATGTAACAGCCTGAATCTCTTCCCCAACATGTGAGGCTGGGCGGGATGAGGCTGTCGAGGAGGCAGATCGCCCCGGGGAGGGCCCTGGGGGATCACAGCTTATGTCCATCACATCAGTCATATCCAAGGTAGACTCATGGGTGACTGCTTCATGCGAGGCCATGGCAGCTCCACCTGCGGGCAAAACAAGACCGCTCACCACCATTCTTTGTGCCTTGAAAGACTTAGATCTAGATGCCTTCAACAGTCATGTGAGTCAGCTAATGAAAGCTTATGGCTACTGGCTTCTCATGGTGTTCCTTAGTATTAGTAGTTTCCATAACCTTAGTTTAATATATAATGTGTTTTACAATTACTTAAACATTATTTTCAGCATTTGGTAAACATGATTCTTTCCATTTTGAAAATGGTCGTATTATACAACTTTTCAACTGATTCTACAATTTACTACATATCAATATGTATTAAAATTATTAACTGCCATTATCAAGTTGTAAGGAAAATGTAAACAGTATGTAATGAATTCTGATATCACAGTAGTACCTATCATAACTATTGATTCACCATCCTTTTTAAGGACATGAAATGATTAATAATAAGTAGTAAATGCAAATCACACAACAATGTATTAGCAACAGATCAATAACACAAAGACAGTGACTTGCAGGTTTCTGGTCATATTTGAGTAACAGCAAGAGTAGAGGATCAATTTTGAATTGAAGGTTGATAAATATTTTCACATTAGATGACTAATCAATTCCTTTAAACTGCTAATCATTCTGTCCAGAATAAAATTAGTTAACTGAGGCACCAGGTAAAGGTTCAGTGTCACTCAGTCACAGATTTCCACAATAAAACAAAGTTTTCCGAGGTATTTTGATTAATTTTTGTGAGGGAGCCACTACAAAAAGTGATGGAAATACTTTTGTTTTGCTTGTATCCTTCCTAAAATGTTACACTTCTTGGCACTCGTGGAGAATGTGCGTCCCGCTCCACTTCAATATTACCTTTCCTAACCTGGCCACACCAGGTTATGCAAGATGTTTTAGGTTAGGTTAGGTTATGAAAGGTTATGTCTAATTTTCAAGAAATAAAAAAATGAACAAAGTGGAAGTGGGATAGGACCCACATTCTCCACGAGTGCTGAGAAATCAAAACATTTTAAGGAGGATGCAAACAAAACAAGGTATTTCTTCCACTTTTTGTAGCGATTACCACATCAAACTCAAGAAAATACATTAGAAAACATAGGGTTTACTAAGGAAATCAATGACTGAGTTACACTGATCCTTTACCAGGAACCAATAGATGGTATTAAGTCTCCTGCCACCACTCAGTGCTTCACGCTCTTTACTTCAGCTGTTAATGTAATAGCACTCAGTTGTAGCAACAGCTTTAAACTAATATCTGCCACATTTGTTTTGCAGATATCTATAACTTTGCTATGTAGGAAGAAAAGAAGTGTCAGTGGTGGTGTGAAAGGCAAACATGAGAATAGGTATATAAAATCAGGAAAAGATAGAAAACTAGACTGTTACTTGAATGAGGCAGTTGTGTAAAGCCGATCGTGTTGGTTTACTATTAGGTTATTGTTAGAGGTGTTGGAGTATAAGGAGATGTGGGGAAGTACTGGAGTATAGGAGATGTGGTGAAGTACTGGAGTATAGGAGATGTGGTGAAGTACTGGAGTATAAGTAGATGTGGTGAAGTACTGGAGTATAGGAGATGTGGTGAAGTACTGGAGTATAAGTAGATGTGGTGAAGTACTGGAGTATAAGTAGATGTGGTGAAGTACTGGAGTATAGGAGATGTGGTGAAGTACTGGAGTATAAGTAGATGTGGTGAAGTACTGGAGTATAGGAGATGTGGTGAAGTACTGGAGTAGAGTGGGGACACAGACCCTTTCTAATCCAATAAGCTTAGAAATAAAGAATATTGTAAAATTGATAAACACCCTGTAATATTAAGTAATTTGGAGTGATCTGAATTCCTCCTTGTGATAGGTGATATATCATGAGACCATAGTAAGATTTTAGTACAAAAAATATAATTTATTCTAATTTGGAAATGGTATGGTGATTTTTCAGACATGTACACATTTTCAGCTTTCCATTTACATATACCTATTTCTTTAGTTATTTGTGCATATTGAAAACTTGTCAGGTACCAGAAAGAGACCTCTAAGAATTAATGACAAAGGGATGTTTAGGAAAATTGAGGAACTTGCATGGTTTTGAACATTTGTAAAATAGAAAACTATTAAACTTAGGTGATAAAAATTCCAATAATAGTGATGTAAGAAATCACGGTTTGTTAAACTTTGCTGTTATTAAATAGTTATTTTCATTTGAAGCTTAAACAGATGTTACTTTCAAAACTTTGAAGTGTTCTCGAATATTCACATGAAAAATAAATTCATAAGAAATCTCTTTTGTAAATCAGTTGATCACATTCCTTAAAGTTTTCATAAATTGCATAGTTGGAAAAAGTATGAAAAATACATACTATTCAAAGGAAACATCCATAAGGTACGACCTCCATGTTATTTACATTACAACACACAAATGTCACAGGTTATGGAATTGAAACCAATGACATATAAGTACACTAATCTAAACCATATTGGTGATGCATGTCCATTATAGGAAATAAGTAACAAAAATAAAGGAAACTATCAATTGTACTTCAACACTTCAACATGGTAAATGTCAAGTAGTGCATACTGAGTTCTATTAAATTAAGGTGAAACATTTATAAAATGCAAATCACAGCTACTCACAAAATCAAAGAAAGCTGTGCATCACCATTACAATATAAATTTACTAATATATTTCTTTTGAGCCTCCAAGTACTTATGAGCATTTAATTTGTGCACTTTTGACTATACTTTCAGTTTGCTCCTCTATTTTTTAAATTGCACAGTTGAAGGCCCTCCATTTATTGTCACAAAAATCAGGCCCCTTGCCTTGTGTGAATCAGATTTGAGTTGCTGAACCTAGCACACCAGTTAGGCACAACTCTAAAACATTCTCAAAAGTTCCAATATGGTGAGCCATATCAATCTGCTCATAAGCAAGGCTATGGCTGCCCCTACCCAGAGCTACTATGTCATGCACAACACCCACACCAGTATTATACCTGCAATATATGCAACACAATGTGGATATATCAATGAGGTTTAATGTGCTGAGAGTAACTCCTCACCTCTCCAGCTTCATGACTTAATCCACACCTACCTAATTATTTTCAAAGAATAATTAACACAAGTGCGAGAAGTCTTTTATACCTGTATACTGCATTACTGTATGGTACTTATGGGGTCAGTCAGGAATTTTAAGAGGCAATTCTCACTTTACACTGATTTTAACTATAGATGGTTTCTTGGAACGTAACTCCTGTATAAATTGTGGCACTACTGTACTACGGAGTGGATGATTAAACAAATGTGAGACCCTAAGATGGAGGTGGATGGTGTTAGATACCAATTAAAATTAACCAGTTGAAAAATAAAAGTAGGATGAGACAGATGTACACAGTGCTAGAAAGAAAATGGAGTGCGATTCAAGTACTATTATAAAGAAATTTAGCTTCCCAAGAAGAACTGATGCTTAGAATTAATTAGATGCAAAGGAGGTGTATGCAAGAAACATTCATAACCGTAAGAATAAGTTGGAGAAAAGTAGGTATGGAGACAGGACAATACCAGGTTGATTCGAATACTGTACACTACAGTGGATAAATACACACACACACACACACACACACACACACACACACACACACACACACACACACACACACACACACACACACTGGAGCAGAAGAGGGAAAGAGGAGATCTAATAGCAGTGTACAGAGTGATGAAAAGATTAGAAAAACTAGATTGAGAAGATTTACTAATTTGGGACACCAGGAACACACAAAGACACAGAAAGAAACTGAAAAAGGACATCTGCAGAAGAGATATCAAGAAGTTCAGCTTCGCACAATGATGTTTAGAGGCATGGAATGGCTTGAAAAGGGGAATAGTGCATGCAAGAACAGTTCATGAACTCAAGGCAAAGTTAGATACTTATAGATATGGAGCCCGGGACAGCACGAGCATAGCTCTTTTCCTGTATGTTACAACTAAGTAAATACAGCCAGGTACATGAAACTAGGTGAATACACACACACACACACACACACCACAAGTTTCTGTGGGTTAGCTGCAGGTATGGGTCCCATGGGTGACCATAATGCAAGACAGGTGTGGGCAAAGAATGCTAAAATCTTGTGAGTGTACAGAAAGTGTAGATTCGACTTTGAAAATTCATACAAAATGTGATTTAGGAATGAACTACATTTTTTTCAAACGGTTTAAAGTTGAAAATTCATAGGTTGGAACACTTCCTCTATAAATCTAGATTATATTAGGTGAGATATGTTCTTGCAAACATAAATCACATCCTTAGAATGTCACAAAACACAGTAAAAATACTGTACATTTGTGACATTTTATGCTATAAACATGCAAAAATATTATATAATATTGATGTATCTATCTAAATAAGAGGCTGTTATCCCCCTAAAGGAAAGTAAGCAAGACAAAGCATGCCAGGGTTCTCCCCTCCCCCTCTGCACAGCATCTTTTTTGTAGGAGAGTATACAGACGAGGGGCTTTCCAGACCCATTGCTCTGTTCCTTTTGTCACCTCTTATGAACGGCAGGGATTAGGGTGGTAAAATTCTTGCAGCCCCCACCACAGGCTAACAACAATAATAATTATAATAATAATAAAAATTATAATAATAATCTATCTATCCATCTATTTATATACACAGCAAATATTACTTCCGTGCACATGCAAGCACGCACACACATACAAACACACACACACATATATATAGATAAAAAAAAATGAAACTCGATAAAAACAATCAGGATGAAATGAGCAAAGCTCAAATTGTATGTTATGACAAACAAAACAATATATATTTATATATAAATAAATAAATATATATATATATATATATATATATATATATATATATATAAATAAATAAATATATATATATATATATATATATATATATATATATATATATATATATAAATAAATAAATAAATAAATATATATATATATATATATATATATATATATATATAAATAAATAAATAAATAAATAAATATATATATATATATATATATATATATAATATATATATATATATATATATATATATATATATATATATATATATATATATTATATATATATATATATATATATATATATATATATATATATATATATATATATATATATATATATATATATATGTGCAGTGGCGTAGCTAAGGAGTGGGGGGAGGGGCTGTTTGAAATCTTCCCCCCGGGTCCCCAAGAGAGGGGGGCCCCAAATGCGTCTAAAAAAAATTAATATTAATTGCAATAAATTACTATACTGCAGAAACTCTTTTGGGGGTTTGTGTTTAATTTGATCTGTATCTTTTGAGTACCATAATAGGCTTTTTAATTCGGATTAAAAAACATTTATAGGCAATGAAAGAAGTCTCAGAAAGTGTAAAAATGCACCATAATATGTTCATTCTCCCAAAAAATTTCTTAGGGGTGCATACAGCCCCCGCAAGCTACTTAGGCTCGTTTCACATGCCTTCCCCCCAAACACCTGCAAACTTAAAGGGGGCCTCTTAGGATGCAAGCCCCCCCGAGCCCCCAAATGTCTAGCTACGCCCCTGTATGTGTGTGTGTACACAAGAATTAGTATTAGGTATTAGTGAATAGCAAAATAGGAAGAAAAGATGATGGAACTAAATTATATTAAAATTTTGATGCAACAACACATGCTTATGCATGTACTGGTACTATGCCCTCATTACTAAAACTTTGTGAACAACTGTATGCAGGAAGTACCTCCTTATCAGTACATAAAGAAGGTACCAAATACATAATAAGTGTATAGAACTCAAGATAGAAAAATGTTTTTGAAATTATATGACGTTAAATCCAAAGACCTTGAAAGATAGTAGATAAATTAGAGCATCTTTGCCAAACATAAAACTACTGTTTTAGAAACTTTAAAACTACTCTGGCATGCATAAACCAAAAAAAAAAAATGTTTATTACTGTTATAACTGTGTTCATCCACACAAAAAACTTCAACTAAGTTTAATTTTGTCCAAACCTACATGGTGAAGCAACACTCATCACCTACCAAGCACAATGGTACCTAACAGCTGTGGACCAAGACTCTGAAGGGAGCATAGTCGACGGTACAATGGAGCAGTGTTCTTGCATCCTAGTTAAGATGAAAAAACAATGTGTGTTTGGACAGGCTACCCTTATCATAAACAACTTTGTCTATAATCATAATTCACATAAGCTAATGTTAATTTCAAGTCCTGAGAGAGAGAGAGAGAGAGAGAGAGAGAGAGAGAGAGAGAGAGAGAGAGAGAGAGAGAGAGAGAGAGAGAGAGAGAGAGAGAGAGAGAGAGAGAGAGGGGAGGGGGGAAGAGAGGAGGGTAGAGAGTGGGGGAATGAGAGAGGACGAGAGAGAGAAGGAATGAGAGAAATTAACACCTCCACCAGGACTACCATTATCCTTATAGCTATGAATGACTCACAGCTCTGATAAGTGCTGGTCTCCACTCTTCCACCTGTACAGAGCCGGGCACCAAATACTGTCCCCAAATCTCCAAACACCTTCACCCCATGAATCCTTATCATGAACTGAAATATTTTTTGGCAGAGAATGACAAGTTTCTGGCTTGGCTTTCTTCTTGAGGAAAAGATGGAAGAACCAGGAACATAATCCTCACTTAGGTGACTACAGCTCATTAAAAAAATGTTCTGTCGATAATGTTTCCAAACGGCAATAATCAAATTAAGAACCTTATGTAAAATGTGGTCAATTTCACAAGAACAACTTCCTGTGAAGCACCACAAAATGAGACTGAAAGCACACTCACCAGCATTTCGACCACGATTGGAGTGTTGGGTGTCCATCATGGCGTCGGCCAGGTCATGCCGCAGCTGTGTCATCATGGTCTCCGGGTCAAAGTTGTCAGAGTCACCGCTGTACCGCTCCATTAAGCGAGGGGACTGGTCATGGCTACCAGCTGAATCAAAGAAAAGTTTGTTAAAGAAATGTATATCATAATAAACGTGTTATAAGTAAAGAAGTCAGATATTTTGTTTAGTAATACAACTGATGTTTCCTTAGTAGCCTTGCATTGCTATTGTATTTGTTTTGAAGTATTTTTTTGGTAATTACTGTTCTTGATCAGCTCTACTATCAAGGGGTTAGTGATAAAGATTCACAGATGTGGTGATTATTTGCATCCTTCAGTTTTGGTGATATATATTTGATACATTTGATGAACACACAAGATTGACTTATACATACATGAGCATTTATGTAGAATATTAAAATGATATGTTGAATAAATAAATACATTGTGAGAATAACATAATATCAGATAACTAAATAAGGACCAATATCAATAACAATACCACAAAAGTAATCTGCTACCATCAGTATATCACCAGTTATGAGGAAACAGTGTTGGAAAGATAAGAGTTGGTGTGGATGGAACATGTGAAGGTAATGGGTAATTTTCAGCCAATCTATGAGCAGAAAAATATAAATAGTTTGCCATTGATACAGGCCACTATTGGGTAACAGGTTTGAAAATGGTGGATGTGTAAACACAAATACTAAACAAAGTACAAATTCCATTGTATATCATCTATGCTACTGATGATAACATATTGCTCAGATATAAATATTTCACTGCACTCCAAGGAAAAATAACTTACTTAGGGATCCAGCTTCAATAAGGACAGGAACATTGGCTCCTCCTGTTCCGGGCATGTTGACGGGTGAGGAGCGAGGAGGAAGGCCTGAAGAACTCACTGGAACAGGAGTGCCTTCATAGCCTCCTTGACCCCCACTTCCACTGTACCCAACTCCTGTGCCTGGTATGGACTTGAAGGTAAACTGAGGACCCATCCACAGACGTCTGTGTGGGCCTGCATGGGTATGAATCTCAACCTGAAAACAATTAATGGAAAATGTGAGATCAATGAAGACAATAATTTGGGTAAAAAGTATTTAAGTATGAATAAAAAATAAGGAGCTCCATCAGCAAGCTTGCAGACTTGACTTTTTTTTAATTAATGGTATACAAAGGGCACATCACGTGGTGAGCAATGAAACAGAGAGTAAGCCTTACAGCATACCCATTTATCATGATAGGTTATCGTTTGTAAAACATCACTGGATGATGAATTGTTAAATAATATTAATAGGTAATGTTTTTCAAACCACCTTTACAACAGGCTTTTTTCAGGTAACTCATTTCTATTACGTACTTGTATCCTTCATCTTTTACTTTCATTCCACACCCAAATCTCATTTCCATAAGTAAGCAGTCCTTTTTGTACTTTCATGCTTACTGTCCTTTCTTTCATTATACCCTCTAAGGATCCAATCACTTTCCACCTCTAGACACCATATTACATCATTAGAATTTGAAAAAATGTCAACCAAACTTATTGTGACTTACCTGTGCCATCCACCTCTCCTCCGGATCATCATGGTCCAAGGAATGGGTGGGTGAGAGGGAGCGAGGCCGTGTAGGAGAGAAAGGTGCTAACAATGGTGAGTTCAGATCTATGGGAGGACGCAGTTCCCCACTAGTAGACTCTCTTCCCAACGCCCACTGAGCACTGGCATGAACCTTTGAAAACAAATAAATAAAATTATAGGTACATGTAATCATGTATGTGTATATATGAGATAAATCCATGTCTGATGCAAAAGAAAATTAAAATAAATAATGATAAGTGGTTATGGGCCTGGGAGTGAAAGGAGTGACAAAAAAGTTTTAAGGAATTGCTGAGTGCTTAGGACACTCCAGGGAAGAGTAATCTAAATGCATAGATAAATGTGGCTCTAGATAGAGTAGCTTAAGTAACTGTAAGGAATACCTAGACTAGAAAATTCAACTCTAATAATACAACATAAATATTCCAATGAAATGTTTTTGTGTTACTTCACCGAGATACTCACATCCAGTTCAATGGGAGAATCTTCTGTAATTTTGTCTTGTGGTATGCCAGTTACAGGCTGAGGCTCCAGTTGATATTCTAAAAGGTTACCATGATAAGCCATCACAAACAAGGAGTCCATAGTGCGGAGCTGTTTCTCTCGAGGAACAGTGGGAGAGCCTGCTAGCCACCCCCGAGGACTACCAAACACTGATGCCACCTGAAAAAATGGTTGTATTATTTGATTTACTGTAGATGCTGTCACTATATTGACATAATCATTGAGATGAATTAGCATGAAGACAATGTCGGATTACATACAATTTCATATATAATTTTGTTTTCAATCTGTTTCATCATCGCTATCATCCTAATAGCAGCTGCATTTCAGTATTAAAAATGAGTGGAAACACAGACCAAATAAAAAAATATTATAAATATGTGTCAGGACAAAAATTGTCCAAGGAAAAGGTGCATCAATGATAACCTTGATACAACATTCCAGTGACAGATCTCATATCCAGAAGCAGGTTGCAAGTGACATCAATGACACATGATATTCAACATTGCATAAAGGAGTGGTAAACATAATACATAAAGAATGAGGAGAGAATGATTAAGAGAATACACAGGTTCAAGGTGAAAGGTTATACGGAAAACAATTAAGGGATGGAAAGATGATGTACAAGAAGTCTTGAGTCACAGCTGTTAAATCAGATAATTGTTAATGATTTGATATTCGTTTAAGATTAGTCAAATAGTTTTGTAAAAAATCTATTGGTTGAACATTTTTCCTTTTCCTGGAGTGTGGTGGTACATGTGACACACTGACAACTCTAAACTACCTGACTCCTGAACACATCATGGCCATCATGCCTTTACCTCATGTGTTCATGTATTGAGGATGGTTACACTGGTGAAGGATGGATTCCCTTGCAGCCAAGTAATGAATCTCACCTTAATGATGTCATCACCACTTGGGGAGCGCGGGGATTTGTTAGTAGGTGGACTCCTGCTGGGTGATGGGCCGGTACCCATAGTTCCTGATGGAAGGAGAAATAACAATTTGAAAAACTATCAAGTTGTTATTATTAAATATACAACTTATCCCTTCTTTAACATTAGTGTGACATCCAAAGAAAGAATGTGAAAAAAACCTAAAACTACTTAGTTTTTAGTTTTGTATAAATGAAAAAGTTGCTGTGGGAGTGGTGGTCCCAATCTGCCCTTGTCACTTTGAGTTACATTTAACCCTTATGTAATGGTGACATTGTGCAGCAGCTGGGCACAGGAGTCACAGTGTATCACTTGCCATTACTTTCCTTATATAAATATCTGTCTATCTACATACCTGGCTTATCTTCCCTTAAAAGGGGGTAGCCAAAACAAGGCATTTTCAGGGTTTGAGGGAGAATTCAATCTCCCTTCCCCTCTACACTTGCCCTCATAGTAAGAACACCTGCAGGGAATACAGTGGCAGTATTCTTCCAACCTGAATGCAAATATTGGCCAGGTCGGATCCCTCTCCTCTGTATTACCTGCTATCAAAAGATGGCACAGAAGGGGGAGGGAAGCTTAAGGGCTCCCTCAATCCTAACTACCTTGTCTTTTGAGCTATTTGTATGTGGAGTCATACCTCACTGCAATCACTGCAAGGCTCTATGAATAGCATTGATGGATGGTGTGGGGTTTTGGGTCCCCACATTTTGTTTTAGAATACGGTCTTAAGATCACAATAACAAATAACTTACCAATCAAATTTTGCAGCAAAGGTTGTCTCAGTTGGACCAGAGGTTTGACAATAGTTGGCGTGGGATATGGTGGATATCGAGGGTTTGGGTAAGCCATGTTTGGGCTCACTTCAAAAGCAAACTTTGAAGAACTTGGTGATGCAGAAAGTACAGGAGAATTGCGTCCTGAGGAAGGTGTGTCATCTAATCCAGCACTGCGGTGGAAGCGACTTAACCTGTATAAAAAAATTTTCCTTTTATCACTCTGGATTTGATAAAACCATCGGAAGACTATATGGAAATTGACATGACTAGTATGGGTGAAAGAATAAAAAGTAGAGTTGTGGGGATGGTGAAACATAGCATTTTGAAGTTCCTTGGCCACATGGAGATGATGGGTGACAATGAGATGAAGTGCACATGATGTCATCATGGAAGGACTGAGCAGGGTTCAAATAATTGAGGACAATGATGATACTGTAAAACAAAGTGTTAAAAAAAAATAATCATTGCAGGGAATTATATAAAAACTGGAAGAAATGACATGTTTAAAAAAAGTAGATATGATGGGACTAAGAGGAAAGGAACAAAAAGATTTGGGGTTATAAAACCCAAAAATCTATCACCAGAAAGGTATATAGATAAGACCTGAAGACAGACGTACAGATGGTTGATAATCGTGAAAGTGACATTCCATTTTCAATAATGAAATTCATGAAGAATTTATGGAGAAAATTGGGTGAAACCTTTGTTCAATGATGGATCTATAATGAATGATGATGAAGATGATGTGTGTAGTGAATGCTTCAACATGGATCATATAATAAAAAAATGTTGAAATATTTATGTTCTAATCTTACCGATTAACTACACAACTTGATGTGTGTGTGCGAACTCCTATAACTCCTCCATACGGAGTTATGGGGAAAACATGTGTTGTTCCTCGGTGTGTTGACACAGCCACCCAGCGGGAGTCCAAGGAGAAGGATATGTCAGTTACCTGAAAAAAAGTTTAATTTTCATAGATATAAAAGAAATATGAAATCAAAACTTAATGAATTTTATGTCTATTCTATCTATTGATATATCTGGCTTATATAGCCCTTAAAGAAGGATAGCCAAGACAAGGTTATTACAGTTTAAGGAGACAATACTCTCTCCTCCCTCGCTCCACCTTGTCTTTTCATAGGAGAGAATACGGTGGAGGGGCTTCCCAGACCCCTCGCTGTCACTTTTGGTTACCTTTTATGACCAGCAGAAAATACAGTAGTAGTGTTTTTGTAGTCACCACTACACAGTTATTTTAGTATGTAAAAAATTTAACCAAATGAAGCTTATATACATGTGTATTTCCTGAATGTGTAAACACATTTCATTCCAAGTTTATTGTGGCAAACTCAATTTTGATTGTTTTCATCCATTGGATGTGCGGAGACTCAAGTATAGAAACATTAACTTGCTCACCTTTGCAGTTGTGTCACCACGATGAAGTGTGTAGAGGTGATGGATGGCAGATTGTGCAGAGGACAGTGGGTGAGACTGCAGGCGAAACAAATGGAAGCTGTGTCCCTGCTTATCAGCAGTGAGGAGCAGCATGCCTGTCGAGTCAAAGCCAAGTGCCACAACGGGAGAGGCCTGATGGGCACAGAAGTGAGCTATGATGCCACTGGTGTTGCTGGATGTCAGGCTCAGCTCACCACATCCAACCATCTGTGGAGAAGAGTTGAATAAGTCTAAGAACAGCCTTCAATACTGTATATTATATATCATATATTATGATGATGAAAACAATTTAAAATCTAACACCAATGCATTTGCAATGGGATTCCAAGTCGGTGTAGTACCTGTGTATCAATGACAGTAACGATGCCTGGTGTTGGGAGGTTAGAGGGAGATGCTTGCTGGGCTGGAGAACCTCCACGCTGACCCATCAGGTTGGTGGCAACACTCTCACTCAGTTCCTTCAGACCCTACCACAAGTAGAAGAAATCATTTAATAAATGCAGAAGTTATACATGTATGTATGTATGTGTGTGTATGTATATACATATATTTATATATGTATATATGTATATATATATATATATATATATATATATATATATATATATATATATATATATATATATAAAATCAGCCAAATTAGCCTTGATGACACTTCCTTCCATTCCACCACACATTGTCTCACTGCCAGACTCACTATTAAGGCCACTCCTTCCCCTGCTCTCCATCTGGTCACACGGTGGTATAATTCTTAAAGCCTGCACCACACTGCATAACTGGCATACATCACACATACCCACAAACTTGATTCAACTTCTGATTTACAACAAATGTTGCTTCATATTGGTTACAAACTTGAAGATATTACAGAGATCTTTAAGTTTTGAAAAAATACAGCTTTGGATCTTTGTGATATTACAAATCTTTATCATAATAGTTTCTCATTTACTAACTCCAGATCCCATTGTCTTCCTTTACTTCAATCACCCTCACTCCACTTTCACAATCCTTTCATGTATTCCAATGCAAATAGTTTTTTATTGACAAGCTGAAGAATCTTATTTTGCTCATATTCTTAATGCATACTCTCCCCTGAGCTGCAAAACCAAGTGCTTGTATATCAACATTATCAAGATATGATTGTACAAATCAAACAATTTGTGGAGTGAAAAGTCTCTGTGAATTACAAACCTTGGTAAGAGACTTGACAGCATGAAAGGCAAGTATACAGTACCTTAATGCACACAGTAACATAATGTGCAAATCACCATGTATGTATTTTGATACAAAAAGCAAGATATACATCTAATAGATAACTAGTGATAAAACATCCTTAGTAAGCTCATTACACTCCATTATAGTATTAGTCAAATATTCATTAGTACTAGCCTAAGCAATGCTTAAGAACAACTACATCATCTTAGCAACTTTTAAATTCCTTTCCCTATTTCTAAGTCTGGGCAACATGAAATACTGTTTCTACTCTCAACTTTCTATAAAGCTGTTAACACTAGCTTTTCAAAGTGATACAACATACACATGGCAACTACCACACACCTTTGTGAGAGACTTGGCAGCATGTATTACTGTGGCTTTATAAGACGTGGTTCCCTCAGACACCATTCCACCGAAGGATTGGTGCAGGGAAATGAGGCGACGGTCAGCATATGCCAACCAACGATCACCTAATGCTATGGGATTGACACTGGAAAAATATGAACAATAATGAGTATATGTATAAATATGTGAGTAATATCTATATCTGTAAACCTAGCTAATGTTCATTAATGCAGATGTTCAAGGGGAAGTTGAGGCTATATGCCTAACCTTAAACCATAGAACTTTGAAGAGCAGGATGTACCATCCCAGACATAAAAAGAATTAAATAAATATTTTTTAAAAAGTGCACTGAAGCAATGTGTCTGTACCATTATTATCTGATGAAACTCACACTGAATCTAACCTTGACTTCACATCAACATTTCAATGGAGTCATGTTACAGCTGTACTTCTGTTATTGCACTTTATTGTTTAGCCTTCACAATTTAACATGGGACAAGTTATACCTGTTTGGCAAGCTGGCTGGACACCAAAGATTATGTGCCATTACATGAATGGCTGTTGATCAATGACAATGACAATCATATACCACTAAAGCATTCTGTCATCATATATTTGAGTACTTAGCTTGAAGCATTGATTATGTTGCTTACTATCACTTTGTTCTCTTCAGCACCGTGGTAAAAACACAAGTATGTACCTTGGGCCTGGGCTTGGGTAGCAGGTGGTGACGGTAAAGGTGTCTTCCAGCGTTGATGCATCAAACACTGCCAGCTTCTCCAGGAAAGTTATTACAACAATATTCTTATTGGCTTGGATGTCATGAACAGGATGTTTGAACTTTATGATTTTGACCTGAAAAATTTCCAAACTAGAATAAAATTTCAGTACATTATGTTTTGCTAAATAATGTTTTCAGCATAACAGGATGTTTTGAACATGCATGTATTTATCTATATACCATTAATAATGGTAAGCTAAGACAAAGCATTAGGGTTCAGGGAAACTTTACTCTCCCCTCCCCTCTGTGAACAGGAGAAATAAACAAATAACTTTAAAGCATATGACTGGAAGACATTGGGAACTTGTATGTAAGAAGATGACCTGCAACAATACTACATTTTTGTTACCTGTTCTCCTGTCTTTAGAGAGATGAATGACACTGAACAGAAGTGAGGGCCAGGTCCAGCAGTGTCACAGAGGGCAATGATGGGCCGCTTGAGGGAGTAGTGATCCACATTGGTGACTGAGGTGACGGGTGTTGGCAGCACCTTCAACACACGGACAGCTCCCTGCCGCCATGACAACACTTCCACGGCCTCACCGTTCACAGGTATTATCCATGCCTACGGAACAACATTTTATATTTTCTCTTTGCAGTTGTAAAATCATGTAATTTCTCTGAGTATTAGATAATGAGAACAATATAATCTGCAGACCTGGGATTATTTTGGTCTATGTATGTTTTGATTGATAGATGAAAATATTTTGGTATTCTCCATGTATCATAATTCCTGTCTTTCCATTCCAAGTTCTTAAAACTTCCTTTAATAGTAATGTCCTGGGACTATTTATAGCATCCCTAGCGGAGAACAAGACATAATTAATGATAATGACAATGATGTTGATGATTCTCAAAAGCTAAAGTATCTAATTTATAAATATAAAGAAAAAGAATCTAATATATCCTTCCTATAATACTTAAAATCTACATCCTCTCACCTGTACACCACAAGCATATCCAACTATCAGAAGGAGTGGAGGAGAGTTGCCATTCACCTCTATCTTGTCTCTGAACCGAGCCAAGTCATTTATATCACAGTAGTCGAAACGAACCCACAGTATAGTCTCCTTCCCTTCATAATGTGAAGGATTATTGTATGTCTGCGGAGTGACCTGTAAACAGAAGTAAAATGATGATGCAAACAGCAAATACACTGTATTCCTATTCAACATTATATTACAATTAAACTACTGAAAAATGTGTATTCAAACAATACATTTAGGTACAGTAGGGTTACCTGCATATAGATTAAAACACATTTATGAAGGACTAACGGGTGGGAAGGTCTCCATAATAACAGGTTGTCTATAAAGATCAAAATTGCCATGCAATACTAAAACTTGTCATTAATAACATCAGTTAATCTTTTTACTATCAATAAGCTCACATACAGGAGAGCACATTAACAGTGTTTACAATTTATAATGAATGATAAACAATACAAGAATAATCATGAAGTACACTTAGAGTGAGTTCACACTTACGTGTGCAAATCTCATATCCACAATATACTTCACAAAATATACTTGGTGATTTGTCTTATGAGTTAAGATACATACATTATCAACAACTTTGTTTGTCTTGTAATGTTTGTGTGTGCAAGGTAACAGTTAGGTGTCAGGTGTACTACACACAGTACATAAGTATGTGTGGAATGCTACTGATTCCAGGCTGGAGTTGCAAGAAATTGAATGCCTTGAAGAAAGCAATGACCACTTAATGTTCTTTACTCCATAACCCTAACCCTATACGCTTTCTGGCGGAGCCTCCTGCTACCACGGCACCCACACCATCCTATGTTCCAATTAAATCTTGAAAAATGTTGATTCACTCTTTGAAACTTCATTAACATTGTACAGAACTGCACTGTACAATATAATATACCTTACCCATTTCACATACATGTATATCTAAAAAAAAATCTAATTGGATGAGAAAGAGAAGTAATTTATGTCATGTAATAGATTGCTATCCCTTATTTCCCCCATGCAATAACACATTAAGTACATAGTAGCATTTGTGTTTGTTTGTGACATTAGTATAAGTGTAATAAAAAGTAAGGGTGAGGCAGTAGAGGCAGGCAGAACACTGTCATGTGATGCTCCCTCCTACTGGGATCTCCCACTGCCACACCATTGCAGCTGTGAATACAGAATATCATGACTATCATACCTCTTGATAAATAAAATTGAAGTGCTAGTTGTTCTTTCTGATATATCAATAAATATGTAATCTATGAGTTGACAATTGCATTGTGCATTGCAGAAATTAATGATATTATAGTAATATGGTATAATTGCTTCATTAACTAGTTTACAACTTACATTTATGAAATAAAAGAATATTTTACAAATGGCCTGCATAAAACTTTATACTAAAAATTGTACTTTGTGATTATGTTCTCACGTGTTTGTGCTAGGACAGCAACAAGTAGAGATCTGGTGCTGTAGCCACACATCACCCATCACCCAACAAGGGAGTTCCAGGAACAGGCATCACAGTACACTAAACTAGATCAGATGTTCTCACATAATGATGACAGAATGAAGCTTGTGATATTAAAAAAAAGAAACTATGAAAGAAGATACAATACTAGGCTTGTCAACTACATTGTTTTGTGAACAAATGATTTTTAACACTGAATCAACTTGAAACTTGGAGCATTCATTACAAATATTGTGTACTCAAATATTACAACTCTACATTTTGAAGGAAAATAAATCATGCAAAGTCATTCCCAACTCTCTCTTCCCACATCTGCTTATCACACACTCTTTAACAATCTCCAGCCTAGCCTTCTTACCTACATGAAAGATGAGCTGGATATCATGCCATAAAAAGCTACTGAAACTGCAGCATCACTGAAAGCTGTGACCATACCACAAGACAAGGCTGATGTGGCCCAGGAAGTCGGAATGCCATAAAGCTATCACATGTATTTCTCAACCATTGAGTTCTCCCATCTCTAGCACAACACAATAAGTATAGGGTATTACAACTTTATCAAGCCTTTTCTTTACTCCAGTATAGATGCTTTAAGTTATTCATCATGAAGTGATGAGACTGACATTGTCTGTTTACTTACAATTACATCATGTGTTCCCACAAAGTGAGGTGTAACTATATAGTATCCATTATATGCAAGGACTAGTTCATTAGTGAGTATTTGTGGTTATACGTACCTCGGTTAACTAACTGGTAATAACTATGGTAACTTGGATGATTAATGGCCACATCAACATCCCAAAACTTGGGCTGACTAACCTATCAAAACATAAGATGAAGATACATTCAGGTGCAATGCATCTCAACTATAAAATAATTATGATTTTACATTACTCACAATCTCAGTATTATGACTTACATAGAAGTTGACCTTGAAGATCTTCCAGTCCCATTCAAGTTGTTTATGACGCTTAAACCAGCATTTGGTTAGTGGCAAACATTTATCAGACAAAGTATACGAGTACTCTCGATTTAACATAAGGTGAATCTTTTAGATTTTCATTAAATTTAGTTAACTAATTCACTAAATTGATATATCACACTCACACCTCGAGCAACACTTCAGATAAAGGCTGTGAACATATAAGTAAATGAAACAGGGGCATGGCATGTTTGATAAAGAATCTAATAGATTTGTGCTCAATTCAGAGAAACTGTTCATTCAATCAAGTAAGAGTAATGAAGTTTTATCACAAGGAAAATTTTGATTCAAAGAGGTGGCTCAAATGTATTCATTCAAATTAATTAATTAAATCGAGAGTATACCTTTGCAATATAAGCCAAAGTTGCATGACTCACTTCATTGATGAATCCTGCAACATTCTCCACAAAAGTCTTCTCCACAACTGGCTCCGGACGAACCTGCTGCCCCACCACTGGGCGTGAGTGTCGTCCACTTTCTCCAGACATTGTTGGCTGAGGAGGCAAGTAGAAACACATAAAAATATAGCTAATATTTTGTAGTAATGATGAGTAAATGTAGTGATAATCTCTCCCAAGCCTGTATTCATGTTATTAAGTAACCTTTGCTTATATTTAGGGCTGGCAGAACATTGGAGTGTGGCTTTCCCTGCCTTGCATTGTACCTTCAAAGGAGAGGTGCCGTCCACAGAGCACCAAAGGACCACTACAGCTGCCAGGCATAAACATTAACCTTGAAATAGGTAACACATACTCGAGCGACAACCTGACACCACACAACAGATGACAAAGATAGCCAAGAATATACTAAGCAACACAAATCATTACGCTTTATTAATTTATGTACCAATATGCGATACATTCACGCCTATGGATGCAAACAACTTTGGTATGACCTTATAAGCCTTCCTAATCCAAGCTGGCAGGAGTACCAATTTGCGTCATACACAAAGGACACCCAATCATACAGGTATTTCGGCTAATCAACAGGTATTTTAGAGCTTTTTCATGTAGGTAGATAGTATCATGTCACGTTTACTTACTTTATATGTGCTACAGATTCATTTTTATCGTGTTTTAGGCGACTAAGCGTCCAAATGGTCGCCCGCCTATGAACTGCGTCGCACCTCGTCAGCTGATCTTTGTTTTGTTGTTGTGCTCAGGCTGGCGGGGAGGACTTGGACTGGGACTAGGACTTGGACTTAAACTTAGACTGGGACTGACACATGAACTTGATGGACTTGGTCTGGTACTAAGACTGAAACTAGGACTGAAACTTAATGGACTAGTACTAAGCCTAGAACTGTAGGACTGTGACTTGGATTGAGACTTAAACAAGGACTGGGATTTTGACTTAAACATGGACTTGGTCTGTAACTGTGACTTGGGCAAGAATTTGGGCTTGGACTTAAAATAGACTTGGACTACGACTTGGACACAACAAAGAAATATTGTACAAAATAGGAACAACAAGATAGAAAAAAAATCCTACAATAAGAAACAACATAAGGATCTGTTGTTACTAGGGGGAATGATCTACATCTACTACATTTCATCTTGGGCTTGGACTTGAACTTCCTAGGGAACTAGCAGTAGACTGTCAGAGGTCATAGCCAAAGAAGATATTTTCCTCTTACCTGAAATTATTCATCTTGATATTTTTTCTCTCTGTTAACTACATGCATAATTTCATAAATCCATACATTACCTTCATGAACACTTAAATGCACATAAAAAAATATTCAGTCGATTATTTGTACTACGAAAACTGTACATATGTTTTATTTAAAGTTATCAAAGTTGTAAAAGCAATACTCCAAATTATTAGTATTCTCCCCTGTAGTTATAATGTTGTTAGTGTAACGCTCCTTACAGCCGCTGGAGGATGTAAACAAACAGCCTCAGCCTGCTGAACACTTTCTGCAATATTTCTACCTCTACTTACTCAATGCCTCTTGGATTCCCTCATTCAAGTTAGGTAAAGTTGACAGGCATTTTAGAAGCGAATCTTACTCTATATATGTTTAATTGTATTATTATTTAAAACATTGACTATTTTCCTATCATTTACGCACTTATTTGAATTTCTTGCCGTGGGAAATTAATTATTGACGTGGTTGGGTTCTCAGTTCAGCTCCATCATTTCAAAACGAAAGGTAACAATGTGGACGTTTGGGTGGCTGGTGGTTGTATAAACTACTCACAACATTAATGATTCAGTAAACAAACAAGGGCAGTGTTTACGTGGTCAAATTTCAATGTATTATGATTTGTTGTTGCCAGCACCGATTGGGAGTGAAGTGAGTACGAAGTGAACAATAGCGGTGTGGTATGACCGAGTCACACACGCTATCTAGTTAATCACACTATCACACTAGCAGATTGATAATGATATAGCTTATGATGGAACGATGTATCCTCATTTACTGATCGAAATGTGTACCTGGAATCAATAATTATTGAAGAGTAGGGTAGGTGGTAATGGGAAAGAATTACCAAAAGGCTGTATTTAGTAATCAAGTAACCAGATTTGGGTGCAGCGGTGGATCACCATGGCTGTGAGGCAGGGCCTCTAAACTATTCCAAGTAAAGTAAGTAAACTCCAAGTAATCAATTGAGTATTTTTGAAGTTAGGTAAAGTTGCATAATTACTCCCAAGCTTTTGCTTAAACCACTTTGGATGGAAAGGAATTGTTTGGATGAACAAGTCAGTGGTTGTGAATGGTGAGGGTGCCGTGTATATAAGGATAAGATGCGATCACTGCAGAAAAGTATTGATGGATAAACCTTGGTGATACCTTGACTGTCATCACCACTCTCCTCAGAGGAGTTCACACAGGGAGTGAAGTTTCAAACAATAATAAAGATACCCTGTATATTAGGATAGCTTATATAATCATGGATGCAAAGGGAATAACACAGTGACTATCCAACAAATGTTTTTCCTTGTACATAATTAAAATGATGTGAATTTCAGGTAATATTGTGGATGAGGACATGGAAAAATCCCCAATTGGTCCAAAAAGAAAAATGGGAGACGAAATAACAGAAAACTTTGTAAGTATTATTATGGGATGCATGTTTCATTCTGTCATTGTACCAGTATGTTCTGACACCTATTGATTTAGACTTGTACTAAACAATGGCCCTGGCTGATCAACCTACTCATGCCTTTGTTTATGCACTTCATCCTTGCACACTCCAGCTCTCCTCTCTCCTCTCTCTCTCTCTCTCTCTCTCTCTCTCTCTCGTTGCTAGTGGCTCTAACTCTAATATACACATGTGAGATGGACAAAGAATGAAAATTTAAGGTATAGGATTTATGCAATATAAATTAATTTCTTGAAAGGCCTCTGTGATGTGGACAGAATGGATGGCGAAAGTATTGAAAGTGTATATGAAAAGTTTGGAATGTGAAGTAATGAATTGTGAAATGGTGGAGGTCGTCAGTCACAGGATTATGAGGTGGTTTTATTACCTGTAGACGGTGAGAAATAATGAGGATGTACAAGAGAAAGGCCCTCTGTGAAACTGTAGTATACGTGAAGGAAATGGATGATGGGGGAGTGTAAGGATAGGAGCAATGGCCGTTGTTTGAAAGGGTTTCAAGGAATGGGCATCAGAAAAGATATAAGATAATACAATTGTTTTATCTCCAGTATTCTGTTGTAATACATATATTAAGACCTGTTTTGAATGGTAAGATGTACTTAATAATAACGTGGAACCTTTGCTTTGCAGGATGGAAATGGCATTGTTAAAAAGTGTAAGGGAAATCATGTCCGCAGTGAAGGGTTTGCCATTACTGAGGTGCGAGGTGATCTGTTTACATGTTCAGATAGCACCTCTTTAGCTCATTGTATATCACAAGATATACGGATGAGTAAAGGTATTGCAGCTCACTTTAAGGTAGGTTGATAAAGATATATGTTTAAACTAAACTTTTGCAGTTAAATGTTACAGTAAACCCTTAGATACTCAGAACTAAAGACAAACTATACCATGTAAAACTTGCGAACTGAGAACAGACGTCTGTCTAATGGCTAGGGTATTATGAGGAATTGAATGATAGAATAAGTTAGTTTTAGCAGCATTGTAGTCTGATCAAGATAGAAACTTTCCTTCTTAACTAGTCTTAAACATTCTACACAATGGGTGTACACTTACAGTGGCCTGAATGGATGTTCTTAGAATGATTAAGTTTGAAACTTTTCTTCTACTATGGGAGCTAAGTGAGAAGAGTGTATGTGTGCCTTGTCTTGGTTACCTGCCTTTAGGGGAATAACAGCCTGGCATATATATAATATATATATATATATATATATATATATATATAATATATAGATAGATAGATAGATAGATAGATAGGTGCCTTCTTCACCCTGCTCACTTTCCTGTACAATATCCAGTGTTAGCACCTTCTTGGTGTGTTGAAAACTGTACTTTATTTCTCCTATTAATATAAAATAATTATATATTCTTTAACCATTATGTTTTCAGACAAAGTTTGGTGCTGTTCAAGAACTTACAGAGCAGGGTAAGAAACCTGGTGATGTTGCCATCCTTAAACGAGGCCAAAGACATATCTATTATTTAGTCACCAAGGTAAGATGATGTAATTTTTAAAAAATTGGTGTATTTCTATGGGATGCTCCAGCCCATTCTGGTGTGGCAATGAGGGTTAAAAATGATATCTTGGAAACCTCCACCAGGAAGTGACATATCTTCAATTGTGACTTGATCAAAGTCACTTGGTATATATATAATAATAATAATAGTAATAATAATAATAATAATAATATATATATATATATATATATATATATATATATATATATATATATATATATATATATATATATATATATATATATACATATACATACACACACACACACACACACACACACACACAATTATATTATATTATATTGTATTTCTTCATTAACTATTCTTTTTGCAGGAGAGGCACTGGCATAAACCGACTTATTTAAGTCTACGGTCATCCTTAGAAGCCATGAAGAAGCATGCCCTGGAGCACGATGTTGCTGCTATTGCTATGCCTCGCATTGGATGTGGTCTAGACGGCTTAGTGTGGGATCGGGTTCGAGATATCCTCACTGATATATTTAAAGATACAGATATAAAGATTTCTGTTTATTCTCTTTGAAGAGCACATGCATTATTATTACATTTTTTAGGTACTTCATAAAACAGCTTGTGAATGTATGGTTTTGTATTTGATGTACATGTCAGATTTGTATATTCACCAGTGGTAGGTAAGTATATTTTGAGAGTAAATGATAATATAAATATTTTGTAAGTAGCCAAGGCATTTATTCCTGATAGAATTATTACTCAAGTGCCAGATCTAAAATGTCATTGTTTGTCTTTATTTTTAATTTTTAAGGTTCATTGTTATCAGACAAGGAATTAATATTGCTTAGCATCTACTATGGTTTCCACTTCTGTGGCAGCTCTGTTGATATTCAAGATGGTGTGGAACCATAAATTCTATTCAGATGCCAAATGCACAAAACTAAAGATATGTGACTTCCTTATATGTACATGTATCATACACATGCATGCAAACACACACACACACACACACACACACACACACACACACACACACACACACACACACACACACACACACACAGAGTGATAGCTATAACACAAGAAAGAGATGGATAGGCGGATTGCATATACTTGTATTGAGACTTAAAAAAGGCGTTCAATAAGGTTTTTCTCAGGATATTACTATGGAAGTTGGAATACATTGGAGGATTAAAATGAACATTAAAAAACTGAATGGAAGACTACCTGAAAAGGGAGGAAATGAGAACAGTGAAGGATGAAAAATCAGAATGAAAGAAAATAATAAGTGGAGTACCACAGGGATCAGTTTTGGCACCAATAATGTTTTTAGTATATATGTAAATGGCATGACAGAAGGAGTTAGCAGTTACATAAGTCTGTTTGCAGATGTTACAGAATGACTTAAACAAGATATATGAATGGAGAAAGACATGGGAAATGTAATTTAATGAAAAAATACCATGTATTAGAAATGGGAAAGAGTGGAATTAGACCTTCATGGATATACAAGTTAGGACAAAATATTATATCAATATGAAAAGAAGACAAAAATTTGTGAGTTGTAATAGAGGATAACTTATCACCAGAGAAACATATAGATATAATATTTGGTGACACATTCAGGATACTAAGAAATATATGGATGTCCTTTCACTTTTTAGATAAAGACACGATAAAAAAAAAAATGATAACTACGTACATTAATCATACCAAAACTGGAATACGCAGAAGTAATATGGTCCCTGCACAAGAAAATGCACATGTTGAAATTGGAAGGAATACAGAGAATAACAATTAACAAGGTGCCAGATTTGAAATACCTAACAATTGAGGAAATGTTAAAAGAAATGCAACCATAAGAAGAAAGAAATAGGAAACTTAATTACAAATATATAAATTGATGAACAACCTGGAGGAAACATAAAAAAGATCTTATAATGAAAAGAAAAGGTGAGGCTAGATATTTGAGGGGACATAAGAAAGATGTAATTAGGAATTTATTTGAATGACAAAAAAGTAAAGCTTTCCCCAGAGAAGTATAGATACTTGGAATATACTGAAAGTGGTGATACTTGCAAAATATGTACAACAACTGAAGTAAAAACTGGACAAATATAGATACGGAGATGGAACTATACGAGTGTAGCTCAGGTGCTGTATACTACTACTAGGTAAATATACACACGCACATACACACAAACAAAACTAGAAGAGATAGACTTTTGGATGAGTCTAATATTGTATCTAATGCCCTATAAGTACTAACTAATTACTAATGATATAATTTTTTATATATGGTGGAATATTCATATTGTAGAATACTTATGACACCATATTTTCATGGTGAACCTTTTTTTATACAACTTGCATTGTTGTGTTGAGCAAGATGGAAATTGACATCTTGTACAAGTTGAGATTGTGTACATAGAAACCATATCTTAATTCATAGGAATAGAATAATTACACGTTAAGCTAACATTGGGGAACAAGTGAGTTAGTTCACTAGGTGTTGCAGGCTTGTGAAGTAGCTGTGTAATGTCTCGTGTTTTGAAACACTGAGAAATTGATCTAAAACGGTAGCTAGGAGAGAGCTGCGGCTGCGGATTGAATCCCTGACAGCACACTCAGTATACTGACACCTTACTTATCAGACCACAATGATCACCGAGATCCAAGTGGAGTTTGGTTAATGTTCACTGTTCAGTCTCTACATAGCTTTTCCATCCTTTTTAGATCAGATTCTGGTGTTTCTGCATCTTATAAGTCACCTCCTTAAGTAACAGCGGCTCTTTCATTTTCTCTAATCTTTTTCTACTTATAGTGTTTTCTTCTTCAGATAAAGTCTCCTTAAACAACAGCGGCTCTTCCATTTTCTCTAATCTTTTTCTACAGATGGCTTTTTCTTCTTCTTTAGATAATGGCCACGAATTGAGATTCCCAGTGGTACAATATGTACAACCAGTACAACTTTCACTGGACATCCCATTTCTGCCACTACTGTAATGTGTCATGTTTTGAAACACTCGAGGAATTTATCTAAAGGTATAGTCACGAGACGACTGCACCTGGGAATTGAACCCCTTACAGTACACTCAACATACCACTACTGAGGGCTAAGCAATAAGGGCCCAATTTGGAAAATTGTACTACAGTATAACTGATGAAGCTAGGTTGATGTGATCAGAGTTTTGTGATTTCTATATTGGCAGCAGTATTCATTACCTTATTTATGTTAATATGTTTTACTGATTGGAATAATCATCTTAGGATATCATCACCACCACCATCATCATTTGGAATCTAAGGGCACTGCTCTATTACACTGATAAGAATTTCCTTCCATGCCTCCAAAGAAAAGCATGTTAGTGTTCAGACAAGTGTTAGCCAATTATTATACAGTGTGAATTTACTTCAACAAGATGCTGTACACTCATCAATAAGCAAATTATATCCAAAGCAAAGAAAGGCCAAGTAAGAGTCATATCATGGAACCAGTTTCTTTGGTAATCAAAAGTAAAGATAAAATGGGGGCACACGCTGTATTTGTGTGTAGCTGTAGCCGCTCATCTCCTGTCACATCAGTCTGTGGTGGAAATTAATCCGTTACCCCCGGGACACAGGGCCACTGTGACATTTGAGTTTTCACAGTTTACCTTCCCCAAGTTTTCCTAGGTACCCATTTATTGATCAACCCGTTTGGCAGGATGAACAGCTGGGCGAGCTATGGACTGACTAGTCCTCGTCCGGGATCAAACTTGGGCCAACAGATTCATAGTGTTAACCACTGCACCACTGGGTTGTGTTTCCTGCTCTTTTTTTTTTTTACCATCTTATACATCTTTTATGTAAAACTCATACTTTTTTAGTTATTTGATAAAACGTGATTTATAGAAAAAATTCCAAATCATTGAAGTATATGCTTTACTCCATGAGAAAAGCTGAACCAAATTTTGAAAGAAGGCAATGTTGCTTGATAAGCTGCCATTCTGCTTGCTACCACTAATCTGATTTAATTTAATTTGATTATTACAGTGACTAAGATACAGGGATCGATAAACACATTAATTGTACTCTAATAAATAAAATACGAGTCTTTTAAGCATATGCTACATAAAAACATAATTTTGTCCAAGGAAATAACTGCCAAATTTTAATCAATATGAGTTTGTAGTCGCGACATCACTATTCATAACTTGCTTCAGCAACTTTTGTCCATTGTTGGACAGACTCTGCCATATGTAACTCCCTTGACTCTCCACCATGGAGCCAATTACAAGGGATGGCTGTGACAGAATTGTCCATTTCTTTCTTACGTACATCAGTTTGTCTCCACTCATTTACACCACTTTCTTAATTTCTAAATGTATATGTAAGTAGTTTGTCTTCCCCTAGGCCATATTAGGGCATGGATGAAGGGTGCTTCTGTTTACTCTCAAGTAGATCCACATTTCACTCCCGAAGCATCTGTTCTACTTTCGTTGTTTCACCTCATCTCTTATTACTATCATCTATTCTTCCAACCATCTCAGCCGTTCTGAGGAAGGACATCCACACTGCTCTTATCCTTGATGAGTTACCTTTAGTTGCTGTCCATGTTTCACAACCATATATTAATACACATGTCAAAAGACTATGTTGAAAATGTTTGAAATATTTTTGCAAATCAGTTTGCTTTGCAAAACAATCCAGTTTGCCTGTTTTTTTCTTTCCTTTGGTTGATCTTTCCACTATCTTGCATCATCTTTTTATTCTGTTTTTACTAATCATTCCGAGTACCTCTACTTCTTGATATTGAATGGTACCCTTTTTTCTCATGCTTTTTGAGTTTTTCACCGAACCAATACATCTATCTTTCTCTTATATAGTATGACTTCATAATCACTGGATCTTAATGAAGAGTAAATGTTTCTTTTGAAGTATTTTTACATCTTCATCAGTGTATCTTACTTTGTCTCCTTGCCTCTGTGATGTACACCTGCACCACTGTTAAGTGTCCAAAGTGATGACTAATTAGCTGAGTTGGTAAAAGTTATGACATGGTCATTTAAAGAAATTAATAATTTATATGAGTGTGTGACACAAATAGCTGATCAAATGAAAATAATATGCTTCTAGTCATATAATCTGCTCAAAACTACTTACCATGAATAGTTTTGAAAATTTTTAGAAAAATATCCCCAATGCACACAAGTGATTGGATAAGATGCCTAGAGGTTGTATAGGTAATTAGTGTAATACTTGAATAGGAATTAGTCATCTTCACTCATTGCAAGTTCAGTTCATGAATCTAAAATTGAGGTTATTAGATATGGAATGCAGTACTTTTCTTAAGCAAATTAGATAATTTCGTAAAAACATGTAATATGTATATGGTGTATGCATCATAAGTTATGAATAAAAGTCTTATAATAGTAATAGGATGTAAACTATGGAATGTCGAAAAAGGAATGAAAATCACGTTAAGTATAGTAAAAGGACAAGAAAATTTCTCACAAGTTGGGAAAACAAAGCCAATCAAGCAATCCTTGGGGGCATATGCCGAGAGATGCGTCGCCTTGCCAACCCTCCGACGCCAGCTCTGCTGATCACCCCGTGCAGGTCCCCATGCAAATTCCCTTCCCATACCAAATAACTCCCAACAGGAAGCATCAACTTGCCCCAGCCATGAACTTTGTGGGCGGGGTCCCCCTTGGCCTCCTCCACTATGGGTTATCCCTTTCAGAAATAACCCAAGAAGCAGGATCAGCTTCTGGGTAACGTGCCACATACCCATATAGCTGGAGTTGACGTTGGCAGACTATGATGGTAACAGGCCTTGATTCAGTCTCACGGAGCAGTTGCTGCTTTGACACAATGTCATTCCAGCGATACCCTATGATACTGCGAAGGCATTTATTACCAAAGACATCAATTTGTCTCTCCAGATCGGTATTCAGTGTCCATGTCTCACAGCCATACAATAAGACAGGCATCACCAGCGACTTGAAGATTTGAATCTTTGTCCATCTGCACAGGTACTGACAACGCCAGATACTTGTGCTGAGCGAGTTCATGACACCATGGGCCAGGCCAATCCACCATAGACTTCTTGACGTGACCCACTATTGTTATGGACCACACTACCAAGGCATGTGAAGCTGTCCAAGATATCAATGTCCTTGCCACACGCATGAATAGACTGTACTGTTTCATCTAGCAAGCCTCCAAACACCTGAACCTTAGTCTTGGGCCACTAGACTTGAAGTCCTAAAGGTTTTGCCTCCTTGTGCAGTGCTTCGAGAGCCATCACCAGAACCTCCAGCGACCCAGCAAAGATTACTGCATCGTCGGCAAAAACAAGATCAGTGATCTTGGTGTTGCTGATAGATGCTCCACAGTGATTTTGGTCCACAATTTTGCCCAGTACCCAACCCATACATGTATTGAAAAGTGACGGAGCAAGGACGCATCCCTGCCTCACTCCTGTATGCACAGGAAAGAAACTGGACACGCCCCCACCACACTTCACAGCACTCTCAGTCCCGGAGTATAGGCCAGATAATAGACCAATAATCCCTGCTGGAATCCCACGAAGGCGCAGAAGATCCCAGAGTGCCTCGCAATGCACTGAATCAAATGCCTTTTTGAGATCGACATAGGCTACAAGCATCCCCTGTTAAAACTCACGTCGGCATTCCACTAGTACGTGAAGTGCTAGGATACGGTCAGTTGTTGACCTACCAGGTGTGAACCTTGACTGTTCAGATCTCTGATATTTCAGCAAGTAACTGCGAACTCGCATCAGTAGCAGATGGGCGAGCACCTTGCCTGGTACACTGAGCAGCGTTATCCTGTGGTAGTTGTTGTAATCCTGACGGTCCCCTTTACCTTTCCAGATAGGGATGACTAACCCCTTTTTCCAGTCTTGAGGAGTGGTACCTGAATGTCAAAAACAAAGTAGAGGTGAAGAAAAGACTTCTATTATGGAGAGAGAAAAAATGAAAATGGACATTGGGAAGCAGTATTATGTGCTGACAGAATGCTAACCCAGGAAGGCAATGTGAAGTCATGGTAAACAGAATAAGATGAAAATTTGCAGCATTTAATTTGAACAGATGAACACTAAACAGATTTATTTGTGTAAGGAAAACCTTTGGGAGACATTGACGTGCAATGGACATGAATGTACCAGTGATGATAAGCCATATTTCTGCATCTCACTCATTACTTTTAAACATTATTTTATGCCAACCACCAATACCTCACAAGCACTAGTAGTTTTTGTTGATTTTGTGTTCTTTTTCTAATCTATAATCTTTTGAATTCTTTATTTTCACAAGTCCATTACTTTTTTATTGCTGCTTTTGTTTCACCTCCTTCCTTCCTACCTATATGTGTAAGAGACAAACATTTAATTTAATCTTGGAGTGTTAGTTTTGGTGAAATCAATATTGTGATTACCTGAATTCCACATGCGTTTCAAAAACTTTATGGAATATGTGTATGTTCTTTTAAAACTGTTTAGTTTTCTTGTTGGCTTTAAACCAAAAATTTGTGCAACGTATGGAAAGAGGAAAATGCATCACATTTATAATCCATTACATCTGTTAGAACAGGAATACAGCAAACAGGAACTTTACCTGTTTAGAGATTGGAGTATACTTAAATATTTTAATACTTAACAAAATATATACTGTACTTTTTAACAAACAACATTGTTGAATAATCTTGAAGAGACTGGAGTCACTTATCCAACACTAAGTAGTACCACAGTTAATATAGATGTACAACATGAAATCTGGAGGCCAAGTCATTGTGGACCAAGAAAAGACCTAATTATATATGATGACTTAACAAAATTATTAGCTACAGGCTAGACTAATATGGTGAACATACCAGTAACCACCTTGAGGCAGATGGGGCAGCCATTTCGTCTGGAGTGTTCTCCCTTCTTGCCCTTCTCTAGCTGCTCTATCCACCATCCACCCCAAAATCCAGGGACTTGTAATGTTAACTGATGCCTCAGTTGTCTTCATTGGTCACCCATCCTTGCAGTGGTTGTGGGTGCAAGACACTATATGCCAACCTGATGGATGTGCTCCCATAGGGGCATACCAACACAATTTGGTCGATAGCCATCAACTTTTAAAAATATAAATATTCTTGGCGCCCTCTCTTTAATGTACGCATTGACTTCTTTGTTTGTTGCTTCTAGGATATTTGTGATGCTACACCCGATGTATCAAGACATCACCATGCATTGTTGCATTGTAGTGTGCATCTCTCCAGTTGTTAGTGTTATCATTGGATTATGCACACTGTGCTCAAGGTTACACAAAAATTGGATGAATGCCCTTGAGTCATAATGCATTCACCATGCTTTCTATTTAATTTTTAATTTTTTGACTAAGACTTGTAAAACCGAATTGATACATTGAAAATGTCATATAGGTAAATAAATTTTGCGTATCGTTAGTTTTTTGTAAATTGAATGCTCGTATAACATGACTTCCCTGTATAGTATCCTACTGCAATTATCTAGATTTATCTACACCAACACTTCGTAAAATCGAGTTCATACAATGAAAATGTCTTAAAACTACATTCCTTGTATCATTAATTTCTTGTACATTGAATGCTCATTTTGCACGACTTGCCTGTACTTTTTAAGATGTTGCTAAAAGTC
>JAPQNM010000004.1:10754404-10789404 GCA_029783475.1 Metacarcinus magister
GGATGTCATCGAGATATACGAAGACGAAGTGTAGTTCTCGTGCCACAGAGTCCATGAGGCGTTGGAAGGTTTGGGCAGCATTTTTAAGACCGAATGGCATACGTAGGTACTCAAACAGGCCGAACGGAGTAATAATTGCAGTCTTGGAGATGTCGTCTGGGAGGACTGGGATCTGATGATAACCACGTACCAGGTCGATCTTTGAGAAAATCTTGGCACCGTCCAGGTTTGCCGTGAAGTCCTGGATGTGAGGGACAGGGTAACGGTCGGGTGTTGTGGCCTCGTTCAGACGGCGGTAATCTCCACAAGGTCTCCAGCCCCCAGATGCCTTAGGGACCATATGAAGCGGCGATGCCCACGGGCTATCTGAGCGGCGCACTATACCCATTTCTTCCATCTTGTGAAACTCTTCTTTAGCTAGTTGAAGCTTGTATGGTGGAAGCCTCCGTGCGCGTGCATGCAGTGGTGGACTGCTGGTGGGGATGTGATGCTGAACTCCGTGCTTTGGGCTTGTCGTGAACTGAGGAGTTAAGATATCCGGGAACTGGGCTAGGATCTTGGCGTACTCGTTGTTGGAGGAGATCACCGAGCCAAGACGAGGCGCAGTGAAGTTGGCGTGGTGTAAGGCCATAGACTCAAAAGTCTTCGAGTTGACAAGACGTTTGCCTTTTACGTCGACTAGTAGAGTGTGCTCGAAGGAAATCGGCGCCAAGCAGCGGCTGTGAGACATCAGCGATGGTAAACTCCCACTTGAATCGATCGAAGTGAAAGTTGAGTGGGATCGTGCGGACCCCATATGTTCTAATGCTGCTTCTGTTGGCGGCGATCAGGGGAGCCCCAACATTTCCGGAACGAGTGTCGGTGCCCGAGGGGGGTATAACACTGATTTCCGCTCCTGTGTCCACGAGAAAACGCCGCCCAGAATAATGATCCCAGATGTGAAGGAGGGGTTTTCGGCCGGCCGCAGTTGCCACTACAGACGGCCGGCTGCGGCGTTTCCCGAATGCGTGCAGGGAGGTCGGCATCGGCGGGCATCAGCACCCCACCGCTGATGGTAGTAGCACCACTTGGTCTTGTTGGCGTTGTTGGTGGCCATTGTAGTTTCTGCGCCTGTGACCACCCGTTTCACTGGATGATGAATAGTTGTAACCCGGCTGACGATGCTGTTTTGCTTGCCACAGAACGTCTGCACGAGCTGCTAATTTTCGAGGGTCGGTGAAATCCTCATCAGCAAGAAGCAAACGGATGTCTTCAGGCATCTGCTCAAGGAAGACTTGCTCGAAGAGGAGGCAAGATTTGTGTCCATCCAACAGGGACAGCATCTCGTTCATTAACATGGATGGTTTATGATCACCAAGGCCATCCATGTGTAGTAGTTTTGCCGCTCTGTTGCGGTGGCTGAGACCGTAGGTTTTATTGAGGAGTGTCTTGATTCCTTCGTACTTGTCCGTGGCTGGAGGATCACGAAGGTAATCGATGATTCGTCCTGCAGTTTCTTGGTCCAGAGCGCTGACGACGTAGTAGTACTTGGTTACGTCGGCAGTTATCTGGTGGATGTGGAACTGGGCTTCGGTTTGTTGAAACCATACTTGAGGCTGAGTGGTCCAGAAGGTGGGCAGTTTCAGCGCGACTGCATTCTGTTCCATTTTTTTTTTTTCAAGTATGACAGAATCTAAAAGAGGCCGTTATAGATTTCCGGGGTCACCAATGTAGCCGTGGGAGTGTTATATAAACAGGCTGGTAGATAACACTCTTTACTAATATAGTATGACAAGTCAACAGTGGATACAGGGAGTATATGTTGTCTGGTTAACGGTTTGGTGTGTTCTGCTTCCTCTGCTGCTACGCACAACGAGCTCAACTCCTAGTCGTCGTTGATTGGTCGACCCACATCACATCCTGCTCACTCGAATGCTTTGAGCTGGCGAACGATGACTCGAGACCAAGGTAGTGGCTCGAGCTGGTAAACGACGATTCGAGACCAAGGTAGTGGCTCAATCCGCCATATATATATATATATATATATATATATATATATATATATATATATATATTATATATATATATATATATATATATATATTCTAGACTTTTCTTACCCTTCAGGGTATGGCATAGACCATTCGGGTTAGCACTCTACACACACACACATACAGGAGTGAGTAAAAAAGTAAGCTCTAGACATCAAAGGTCATGGCGCTATGCTAAACTAAAAGGCAAACAGCAGAGTAAAGAGATAACAGCAAGATAAAGTATGGAGACGGAAAGAACGGTTTGTTTTAGAAAAATGGTTAGTTCAAATGGAAGATTTGGGTTGTCAAAGAACGGAAGAACCAGAGCCATAGAGGGATTTTCAGTCATCAGTTCAAGAAAAAGGGATCATAAGATGCAAGTTCCTGTACTAGACTTAGAATTCCATATATAGAGAGTAGGCAGCAGCTGATTATCATCTAGGATTTAGGTCGTATTGGTTTTATTTCGGCTGAATTTCATGAAAATAAAAAAAGAATCCAAGGGATTCTATTGATTTTCATGAAAAAAATGACACCTGAATTTCGTGAAAATTTGTAGTGATCCAAGGACAAGCTAAACAGCAATCTTAAATCAGTTTTCAAATTAATATAATTTGAAACTGTATTTCATCTTTGGGTGCCCAAGAATATCAATAGAAATAACATATAATTTTGCAAGATTCGTAAATATTGATAAATATTTGTGTCAAACAGGTTTCTACCATTTTACTAAGTATCTGGGAAGACTCACCTGTGTGTAGCGTCTTCATCATGGTGGCATAGAGTTAATATGGGTCCTCGAGGGCGTCGAGCACTTCAAACCGATTTGAGACTGTCACTACATACTCATAAGCACATGTCAAGTCCTTCAGTTTTTCAAGATGGAACATATTGTGATCACATTTTGGTATCTTTCTGAAATTGACATAAAGCTTGAGTGTTGCAACAATAAGCCTGTGGTCAGTTGCAAAGAACTCAGCACTCCGGAAAACCCTGCAGTTCTGGAGGATCCTCTAACGATTACTAACGAGGATGTGATCAATCTCGTTTGCTATCCCTCCAGCATTACTATACCAAGTCCAGCGGTGCAGCTTTGGTCTCTGATACCAAGAACCTGCAATTGCAACTTTCTGGTTTTTGCAAAATTCAGAAGGAGAGAGCTGTTGGTGTTCCTGGTACCAGAGCCATGGGGGCCAACACATAACTTGTAGCCAGCTGTCTCAGTGCCAGTGGCAGCATCGAAGTCACCTAAGTGCGTCTCGGCGGGGGCACTGATCCAGAACAGAGTCAAGTTTAGCATAGAACATCTCTTTCTCGTCAGCCCCACACGCCTCGGTAGGGTAGTACACTGCAACAAAAAACATGAAGCCCAAGGTGTGCTTCAGCCTCAACCACATTATAGGCTCATCAACCGGAATAACCTCATCAACGGACAGCTGCAGTCTGCTAGAGACGCCTATAGCTACTCCCTTAAGATGAGTACCATTGCTCATGCCGGACTAGTAGTAGGTAAAACCACTGCCAGGCCTCCTCGTCTCAGAGAGTCCCACTATATCCATCCTCAGCCTACTGAGCTTATCCGATAGATGAGGCAGTCGGTGGTCCTCTGAGAGGCTTAGTATGTTCCAAGAACCCACACGCAGAACCCGCCGGAGATTTACACCAGAGCTGGTTCGGCGAGTAGGCGCTGCTTCTGCAGGCCCTCTGTCACCCCCAGAATTATAATTAAGGCATCCATCAGGACATGTAATCTATCCGTCTATCAAGGCATGTAATCTATCCATCTATCAGGGCATGTAATCTATCCATCTATCAAGGCATGTAATCTATCCATCTATCAGGGCATGTAATCTATCCATCTATCAGGGCATGTAATCTATCCATCTATCAGGGCATGTAATCTATCCATCTATCAGGGCATGTAATCTATCCATCTATCAGGGCATGTAATCTATCCATCTATCAGGGCATGTAATCTATCCATCTATCAGGGCATGTAATCTATCCATCTATCAGGGCATGTAATCTATCCATCTATCAGGGCATGTAATCTATCCATCTATCAGGACATGTAATCTATCCGTCTATCAAGGCATGTAATCTATCCATCTATCAGGACATGTAATCTATCCGTCTATCAAGGCATGTAATCTATCCGTCTATCAGGGCATGTAATCTATCCATCTATCAGGGCATGTAATCTATCCATCTATCAGGGCATGTAATCTATCCGTCTATCAGGGCATGTAATCTATCCATCTATCAGGGCATGTAATCTATCCGTCTATCAGGGAATGTAATCTATCCGTCTATCAGGGCATGTAATCTATCCGTCTATCAGTCTATCAGGGCATGTAATCTATCCATCTATCAGGGCATGTAATCTATCCATCTATCAGGGCATGTAATCTATCCGTCTATCAGGGCATGTAATCTATCCATCTATCAGGGCATGTAATCTATCCGTCTATCAGGGCATGTAATCTATCCATCTATCAGGGCATGTAATCTATCCATCTATCAGTCTATCAGGGCATGTAATCTATCCATCTATCAGGGCATGTAATCTATCCGTCTATCAGGGCATGTAATCTATCCGTCTATCAAGGCATGTAATCTATCCATCTATCAGGGCATGTAATCTATCCATCTATCAGGGCATGTAATCTATCCATCTATCAGGGCATGTAATCTATCAGTCTATCAGGGCATGTAATTTATCTGTATGACGGCATTTAATCTATTCCGCCAACGCAGATGGTGGTATCAGTATAATAACAGAAACAAGCCTAACAGCAAAAAAACAAAACAACTCCCCAACAAAGCAATATAGAAGATAAAAAAAAACTAAATATGGTACTGTAATCAAAATCTACCCATAAACTGACATTAGCAGCAGGACCTTGGGGGGAGAGACAGAGCAAGAGGCAGGCACCAAAACCCCAAGCACAACAATCCTAACAGACACAACAAACCAGACGGACAACCAAACAACGCAGAAAGACAAGGTGCAGCTGTCACGCAACACCACTCAGCAACCAGGGATTATAGCTGTCACACTGAAACCGTAGTGCAAGTTCTGCTGTACACTCACTAAGGTGAAGCTGGTGCAGATAGAAAGCACAGCAGCAGAGTAGCTCAAGCAGCCAAAATTGGGTGAGTTGTTGTCAGACGAGCACTTGAGGTGGAAGAGAGCGGGGCTGGCAGGGAGAATGTGTTGCTGCTACGGGTACTGGGGGTGAACTATAAGGGAAATATCACACAACATGACCACTCCCAGCCCCAGGCCCCAACCATCTTGTCACACGCGTGTGTGTGACTCTTCATTGTATATTTCAAATTACTACAAACGCTTTTAGCAAAAGTGCATACTGAATTATTTGAACAAAAAAAAACCTAGATTTATAAACTTTTATCAAAGAAACCCCCAGAAACCCAGGTCACATTGAAAAAAAGCCAGATCCAGGTTAAAAAACCCAAAAGTGGCATCACTGGTGATGTGCCTCAAGCTAGCCATGAGCCTGCTGGAGGGCAATGAGATGTCCAGACGCGGGCAGACGCTGGATACAATACTGTGTAACTGCATTATTGTAACTAAATGAGATGCCTTAAAATACATATTTACTTTATTTTCAGGTAAATACCATATACAGCTCATCATGGGACATTGACATACAGCGCTGAACAAGTCTTCCAACCACCTAGGTTTTTGAGCGATAGGATGTTAGGCTGCTGTTTCTTGCTTTCCAGGTACTTTGTAGATTTTTCCAGAGCAATGCCTTTGATAGTATACCAGTGGCGACGAGATGGAGGAAAATAATGTCGTTGGAATGCGGAGTAAGTACATTGCTCCTTCCAATTTTGTGTGAAATTGTTCGACGTTGCAGGCCGCAAAATGAGAATTGGCAAAATTGGATTAATTTACTTTATGGCGATTTTAGCTATATTTTTGCCCTTGTTTGTACACAAATACATGTAATTATACATCCTACAATAAAGAAAAATACAGAAAAACATAAACATTATCATTATCCATAAGAAAAACAATTTGAATGACCATTTTACTGTACCTGGGCTTGTGGAAATGGAGATTGGTCTCGGTCGTAAAATTGGAGCCCGCAAAATTGAAGGGAGCACTGCATATTCCACTGATCTATTGCTCTGTCTGGAAAACTGAATTTTCTCATATCTTTCCTCAATCTTATTTCATACAATTTCTAGCTGTGTCCTCTTGAAGATGACCATTTAGGTACTATGTACCTATGTATGTACTATGTATGTGTGAGTGTTAATTTATATGTGTGTTTATTTTGTATGTGTGTGTTTGCTTGCATGCTTGTTATTTACCATGATCTGGAGGATCATGTGTTGGACTAGTAATCGTCAACCCTTACTCTCCCCGAAAGAGCTGAGCTCATAGAGACGGATCTATGGGTAAGACTGAGACCTCTCACACATCACACACCTTCATCCCCTTGCTCAAGGGGAACAGTAACCAGCCCATGTCAGTGAAAAATCCTTAGCGGGGTTCAAACCCACGCCTTGCTGTATGGAAGGCAGGGATGTTGACCACTGACCCACAAGAGCAGGAATTGTGTGTGTCTGTGTTTGTGTGTTCTGTCCGACAGTCACAATTCAGGTGTTTGTAGCAAATTTATTGAAACTTTCCAGGCGTCACTTAACATGGGTGTAAGACTGATAACAAATACAATAGTACAGGAAATCTGCTCTATGACAAAAAAAAATATATCAAATAGATTCTTGGAGTTGTTTGAATAGAGAAAGAATTTCTTTCAGCACAGAGAGATGATGATGATGAGTTTCTTGTATTACACTGTGTAGTCTTTGTTTTCCTTGCTGACAATGCTGACTATACTGAGACAGAAGCTTCAATATAGTTCCTTTTTCTGCACTTCCATTTGTACAAGTAGCCATAGCATTTGACTCTGATATTCCTTTTTTGTCCTTATTTTGCTCACCTTCACAATCTAACTCATGTTCAATGTTTGACACTGATGAAACTTTGGATGATAATGGTATAGAACATTTATCACTTTTGACTGAAGTATCTAAACATTTAGATGATGACTCTGTTTTTGATTGAGCCCCAGCATTTGGATGAACCATTGCCCGTGGAATGTACAAGTGTCTAACACCTTGGGGGAGAGGGTGATCTGCTGGATAGTGAAGCCTAATGGTTCTGGAAGGGATGATGTCTGGCATTGTTCGGCATTCAATTAGTTTTATATTTTCATTTTCTTTTATACTTAAAACTTCCACTTGCACTTTGCCTTTTGGTAACTTTATCAAATCCTTTTTTTCCAAGGATGGTTCAGTATCTGTAGATTTAATATCAGCCGATAAAGAATTTACTTTTTTAATGTCACTTCCTTTTTTGTATTTTTGTCTAGAGATAGAAGGTGATTTTTGAAGATTCCTTAACACACTATGTCTATTGTTTGTATCGGCAGAGGTGTCAAGCCCCTTTTCTATACAGTGTGAAACCAACTTTTCATGGTTTTTGGGTTCATTTGTAGTAATCTCAGCTTGGTGCTTCATAGGAATGGTGCTGTTAGGAACATTTATTTTAACATATGATGCAACATTTTTTGAAGGTTTGGTTTCATTACCATTACCTGCTTCATTCATTGATGTCAATATGGTATTTTGATGGGTTTCTATTTTTCTTTTTTTTGAAGCATGTATTAAGGAAACATCTCCGACTTCTGATGATGAAAAAACTGTTATTTTTTGTCCTTCAAAAGGTTCTTGTTGCTGCTGATCCTTTTTAACTGTTAACCTACTGAGGTGGACGTTATTAGTATGTGATGTTAACAGGGTAGGTGTCAATAAATGGATGAGGTTGATTTGATCCTTAAACTGCTGATAGCCACCTCTTCGGAAAGTAGTAACAATATAGTGCCACTGCTCTTGACATTGCTTTGTAGTTTTTTCGTAGCCATGAGCATTGAGTAACTCACTAGCAATGGTCTCAACTGGTTTGCTTTTCTGGTCCAAACTTGACTGCTTAAGCTCCCAGTTCATAAAAGCTTCTACGAGCAGGTATATCTCATCAATATTCCAATCACATACCTGCCAATACCAGAAAAGAATGTAAAACAACTCGAGATATAAAGTACAAAATGAATATAGTTAGCTGATAGCGAAAATTCAAGAAATTATTTCACAGCAGGAGTTGACTTGCCAGATAGCAGCAATATACTATCATCTAAATCTAGAGGCAAAAAAATCCAAGATGACTATCATGCTCAAGAGAGTGCAGTACTGCCTCAGCACTCCAATAAATGGTCAAACACTGTAAACATGGTGGTGCATCTTGGCATATAGAGAGGATGGATGATGACAGATTGATAAAGATAATATAAGAGAATGAGGTAGAAGGCTAAAGGGTAAGAGTTAAGTTGAAGACAAGGTGGATGGATGGATTGAAAATGCATGTGAGTTAGAGTAGTAAAAGATGGATGTCAAGTGAATAGCAAGGGACAGAGTGCAATGGATGAAATTTTTATATGGACAAGGAATAATGTGATAGATTTTTTACTAATAGAAGTTTAGCCCTGTGGTAGTGCTGGGTGGCTCTGTGAGGGCTTGGTTTGTGACCCAAAAGTTATAAGTTCAATCCTGGCTCACAGCAGCTTCTTGATGAGAGAGGCAGCACTCTCGTTAACCCTAGCAGAACTATATGGTCTCTAGTTACCTAGTTGGGGGGGATTATTAATTGCCTTTTAACCCTGTGATGGAGGCTGCACAAATACTACCATCGTATTCCCTGCAGATTGTAAAAGGCAGCAAAAAGGGATGGAGCGAGGGATCTGGGAAGTCCCTCCTCTGTATTCTCTCCTATGATGAAACAGCACAAAAGAGGAGGGACGAGTAATGTCTCCTTCAACTCTAAATGCTATGTCTTAGCTGTCTCCTTTTAATGTGAATATAAGCTAGGTATAGAAGGATGAATTTGTTTATAACATGCATTTTAAGTGACAAAAATGAAATTAACCTTTTCCCAGCCAGGAAGAGGAACTGCATGAAGACCATATGCCACCATTGGATTGGAGTTCTTTTGCCACAGGTCCCCAAGTTTCATATCATCTTGTACTTCAGTAGTCTGTTCTGCAGCATCATAATGAACTTGATGGTGATAAACCATTAGTTTCCACACACTGCAAGTATATACTGAGGTAAGTCAACTATAGAAAAGTATAGATGACTTTGAAGTACAATAAATCTTTCCTTTAAGTAAGCTCAATCTTTTCTGGTCTTCTCATTCACTTTTACATACAGACATATCCATACACATTACATACATACATATATATCCATACATAGGCCTTCATAATTTAAGTATCAAAATAACTTACTTGTATGAATTAAAGACAGGTGGTGTGCACTGAAAATATTCATTGAGGTGCTGAGCAAGAAGCAGAAGAAAGGGTCTTCGTGGCACACTATGGCACTGATGACCTTTGATCTTCTTTAGTAAGGTAACAAGCACGGGCCACACTTGTGTTGGATCAAGACAAATTTCTTGATTATTATTTGGCTCTGCAATTTAATATATCGCTTTTAAAATATTCCAAAGTGTGAATTGTATTTATATAGCATGAGATTCTCTTTGAAAGTCATGAAAGAGTGGTGGTGGTGGTCCAATAATATTCACCTATTACAACTGAAGTATTCATATCAGAACTGCCAAAAAGATCTGTCAACTTGTAGTAAAATGGGGGTCGTCTACGAGTTCTCAAGCTACACTGCTGATTGTGTTCCACTGCTGACTGGTAACTTTTATATAAATATTGAAATCTTTCTTGGCAGCTCTCAGCACTGTGTTTATATCCAGAACCTGCCATCAGTTCACTTACCTACAATAAAGGATTAATCAAGGTTAGTAATTTCTTAAACTAAATCAAGATTAGTATTTTCTTAAATTAAAGCATTCAATATGTAAGACCAAGATATATTTGGTGTAAGATTAAAAATAAGATTTTAAACTTGTATTACATATTTCCCTACAAGAATTTTATATTTCCCCAGAAGGACAAATGGGATAGAAAATAGAGACTTAAGACAGGTCAAATTTCAGGAGACTTAGGTAATGTGTGTATGAATGTATCTCTTGCAAAGACAAGTGTGATATAAGGAAAATTATATATGAAAAAAACCTGAATGTTCCTATCCTCTCCTACCCCTCTATCTGCATGTGTGTTTCTGTGTATTTAACTAGTTGTAGTACACAAGGCCTGAGCCTGTGTGTGTGTGTGTGTGTGTGTGTGTGTGAGAATTACCAGTTTGACATTGCACAAATCATCTGTTTGAAATGTATCATCAAATTAAAAATAAAGTACAGGTATCCTTACCACATCCCAGTTCACCTTAGGCCATCCAGTCCACACTTCCCTGACAGTGAAAATAAGGTCAAGAGTCTCATCTTGTTTCCAACTTCTACTTTTATCACTGGCCCACCACCTATCTGTTGTGGTAACAAATCTTTTAGTTCTTTCAATTAAATCATATACATGTGTTCAACATTGATACATACAGTAAACTCATACAAAAGTGTCACTTGTGGGGGTTCTGACATGCAAAATATGTACACTTTTTGGCTGGTTGAATATTACTGTTCACATATAATTTACCAATACCAATTGAAAAGGAGAGGAGAGGAGACTTAAAGCAATGACAACTTTTATACCAGCATGTATGTATTTCTACCAAACATGAGTCATACATACCTCTTAAATCCTGCTGAGCATCATGGGAAACATGGAGTGACATGATGCAATCCATTAATTCCTGACACACTACAGATTTAGCTCCTTCACCTTTACCCAGGCGGGCATTAAAGATTACTACACTCTTGTATTCCCTACAAAGCTGAAAAAAAGATCAATCTTACAAATTCAGTATGCATTCACAAGTTTTTAGAGTCTAAGACATAAATACAAATTGTATGATAATTCCATTATGAGCCTAGCCTTGCAAGCTCGGATAAAGTCTACTACTACTTTGGGTCAACATATGTAAACACAATGTCCTGACCGTCTATTGTTTCCTTCTATTTGAGAGGCCACTGCAGCACTGCCACATTTTCTAAAATATAGGAACATACCAATGTCGCCGATAGTACTTCCTCTAAGAAGGATATCACTGGTTGTTAGGTTTTTATATTTGCAATACCCTACTGGGTAGCTATGTTTTATGGCAATATAACAATCTATAACCTTATATCAATTATAATTGTTGTAATAATGTCAATTTCAACACTTGCATACAATATATGATTTTTTTTGTCTTTCGCATTTTCTTTTTGAAATAGATGCACCTTTAGTGTTACTAGTTTCCTCTAACTGGTGTTTTGACCACTTTAGTTTAATTCACTTCATGCTTGGATAAAACAAGAATAAAAGGAATGTAAACATTGATAGCACTAGTTACTGCAGTGGGGAAAAATGTCCAACAATTCAGACTGTATAATAGATCTGGTAGATCAATTATTTTATATGAATATGAAAATAGTTGGAAATTTAAAATGTACTAAAACTACAGGATGGGACTTGTCTTACACTTGAATGCAGTGCCTCATTTAATGTGTGTGTGTATGTGTGTATGTGTATATGTGTGTGTGTGTGTGTGTGTGTGTGTGTGTGTGTGTGTGTGTGTGTGTGTGTGTGTGTGTGTGTGTGTGTGTAAAAACATAGAGTAATAACACAATAATGCACTGCTTTTACCTGTGTAAACCTTTCATAACATTTGTTTGGGTCCAGCTTGTAGTGATCGCTGATACAGGATGCAACTTCTCTCCACAGGGGCTGTCCATTACTCAGCAGCATTTCCACCTCTGCACTATCATGGCTAAGAAGTTTCCACTCTTTGATGACTCTTAGCATAGAAAGCAGGTTCTTCTCTGTCCAATGGACAGCTCCATATTCTATAAAAGGTTTAGCTTTTCATAGTTCATATTCACTGAATCAATCAATAAGAAAAGTTAATTAAAGCTCAAGACACATACCTTGGTGGAAAATTTCTCACCATTATATATTTTTAAATTTCTAATCTGTCATATACCTAAGTAGCATCGGCATGGGATATAAATGCTATATGTAATTGAATGCTAAATCTTTGCATATATTCAATTACACATTATTTCTTTTCCTTCCACTATATCCACCACCACCACACAATGAATAAAAGCAAGTATAGCTATATACATAATATATATATAATCCTTTATCATCTAAATACCCAACTGACATCCCCATTAAGGGGGGATGGTCAAGAAAAGGTGTATATATACATTGTACATCCACATGCATTTCTTCATAACTTTGCTTCAAGGCATCTTGGGGAAAAGGGACCAATTCTCACCATTTTTAAAAATGTATGAATAATGAAATTGACAATAAGTTTCTCAATCTTGGTAGTATACTATTACTATACTATACTTGGTAGTATAATATTAATGCTACCAAGTTAAGGATTAATATAAGTTCAGAAGTCCACAGAAATTCAGAAACTATCAAATATATCAGTTTTGGTAAGGTGTTCTCATCTAAAAATACTGGAGATAGATAAGGACACGTACTTGGCTGAGATGCACTTTTTGCAGTAGTCTTCCTTCCTTTGATTTTGTTCACATTGGCATTTTCAACACTTGATATTCCTTTTCCTAGAATATATAATACACATATGTAAGGTTTACATAATTTGCTTGTTTGCATTAATTCTATCAACAAATAAGAATACCTATCAACTAAAAAAAATAGAAAATTTTAAGAGAAAACACACAGCATACACACACACACACACACACACACACACACTCACATAATATATAGAAACTGATTTTTAAAATGATGATGATGCACAAAGTTTGAACTCAAATTATGTTTGACTTTTAAATGGTAATTGAATATTTCACTAATCAAGAGGAAAATCTAAACGTAAAATTTTCATAAGATAAAACTTGAAAACAATGATATACCTGCTATCGCTTTGAGATGGTTTAAATGGTTGCCAAGGACAGCATAACACTCTTCATAATTTGCATCATGGGTGGAATCTTCAACTGCTTCAGCTAAGATGCGAGCCAACTGCAAATAGTACTTATGCTTTATATGTGCTGATTAGTAAAAATTCATGTAAATAATATTTCTACCTATATTTTTAAAAATAACCATCAAAAATATAAAATAACAGTAAAAACAATATTGAGGATTTATAACAATTACTTACACATTTGACAGATGGTGGAGGATGAATGGTTTCAATGCGTTTGAGGAACATTTTCACATTTACCAACCAGGTGAGGATATGGTCCCTCTGTACCTCACTATCTTCTTCCTTCAGATCATCCAATTTGGAAAATGCAGTAGTCAGCACAACTTGACGATTTTCTGGGGTTTCTATGGAAGATATTTGAAATAACTATTGAGTTCCTCCCTCTCTTGATCTGTATATCCTCTAAAAAGCAGATGCAACATTGTAATTACCAACAAACTTGGGTTGTGAAACCACAGCATCCACTTCTGCCATCTTGTCCATGTAAGGGAAAGGTTTGATCAATTCTTTGTTGCGCCTGATTGTCCTCAGTCTGTTAGTGTACAGTTGTCTCAGCAAGGAATAGTACAAACGACATTCTTCCCCGGTGTATCTGAAATACAGTATTTGTCAGTGTAAAACATACTTTTGTATAAAATTATTTTCAACGCTAACTTGAGGGAAAAAAGTTTTCCAAAGTGTGCATGGGTGTGTGTATGCATGCCTTGTCTTGGTTAACTCCTTTTACCCTGAAGGTGTGGCATAGACTACTGTTGGTCTCTTAGAGGAAGTACCTGACACACACACACACACTCATGTACACATACAGTTTGCTATACAAAAAAGTACAGTTTTCCCATAAAAAGTATAGATACATGGAATGGACTGAAAGAAGAGGTGATAATAGCAAAGAATGTACATCAAGTGAAAGAAAAATGGGACAAATATAGATATGGAGACAGGACCACACGAGTGTAGCTCAGGCCCTGTATACTACAACTAGGTAAATAAATACAACTAGGTAAACACAGGATAGGATTCCTTGCCTTCTGCTCCTGTTGTGATTGCAAAGTCACAAATCCTCGGCTTACTCACATACCTGTTTACTGCTGGGTGAGCTGGGGTTACAGTGTTTAAGAAGATAAACACATTTTGTCTGTGAGGTGTGATTCCTAACCCTAAACCTAATTCCATGCTGCACACAATTATAAGACTGCCTGCAATATGAATATAATGATCAATGGCCAGGTTTCTATCATAAAACTATTTTAATAATATGAGTAACACTTACCTATATCCATAATCAGCAAGGTCTCGACTGATTGCTTCAAACAGCCCTGAATTTTTTACTCCTTCTTGACGGTGATGAATAACAAAATCCAAAAGAAGATGTGCAGCCCTATGACTCCAATATGAGACTAACTGATCACCAGTAATGAGTAGAACCTCCGGAACAAAGCCCAAAGTTGATTCTGTTTCTTCCAAGAGTTGCATTTCAGACACAAAAGGAAAGGGATTCTGGCTATGGTACCCTCGACGCAACAGAGCAATGTGTTCTTCAATCTGTAATATATACATAAATACATTATAGTACTGCATGTGCAATTTAATGCTGATACCATCAATCAAACAGAAAATTCTACACATTCACAAGAAAAATATTTCCATATAAACAATATCGTACAGAAAAATTACCTCATAGCACTGTTTACGATCATTTGAAGCATTAATGTAAGCCTTTGCCAACTGCAACCACAGTTCCTCCATAGGCTGGTGGTCTCCACCCGTGATGTGAGAAACCAAGATTTGTGGATACAGCTGAAGCAGTGTACGGGACTGATCTTCACTCCACATGAGCTGAGTATTCACTACAAAACAATGGATGAGTAAAATATTAATAATCTTTCAATATGATCATGTTCTTCTACAGCTATGAGTCCTATTACCTAGCAATACATATTCTGGTTGCAATTCCTTATAACTCCCTCAAAGAAATTGTCACCATTTGTCAAAGACTATTGCAGTAAAAATGTTCTTCCTCATGATAGTTGTGGGATTGGGAAGATTTTAGTGTTATCTATAACATGATGAGAACAAGATCTATCTATCCATCAAACCAAATTGACACCTGTTCCAAGGAGCTCCTTGGTAGGTAGAGTGCAAGAAAGCAGACTAAAAATGACCTCAAATGAGGTCCAGGTTAGGGCCAAGTATGCAAGGCAAGAAAGCAGGTTAAGGTGTATATAACTGCTGCTTCATAAGTTGCCATTTGGTGAAAAAGGGTAACTCATGTAAACATAAAGCATGTCTCTAATGATGATGATGAAAATCATATAGTACTAGTGACAATAACAATTGGGGTAATGAATTATAACAATAGTCTTACCTTGTCTCATTCGTATTGTATTGGTCTTTTCCATTTTAATTGTTGATCTATCATGAGGCCAAAAGTTATAGATGCTATAAATCTGAAAAAAATAGTATTGTATCAGTCATTACTATTAAAGTTTTTTTTGTACATGATCTGTGATGCTAAAAAAAACGTGTACATAATGTCAAATTTTTTCCCATCCTGGTCATACCAACACATTCTATTATATTCTATAGTCTATGATGCCTCTTTCCTTCCGGGAAATGTCCCCTAAGGGGGTGGCCATGGCAGAAGAGCCTCCACCTCTCCCTACCCACACACTCCCTCCTTACTTGTTCAAACCCTCTCCTTCTATCAGCACCTCTTTCATGCATATACTCCTTAACCCTATCCTTCCATCTCACAATTGACTTTCCTCTCCTTCTAGGTCCCTCAATTTCACTCACATACACTTTCACATATACTTTCTTCAAAAACTCTACACAATTCCTTCTCTTCATATGACCAAACTACTTCAAAGTATTTTTTTTCACCCATTCCACTCCACCATACTTCACTCCATTTGCAATAGTATCCATGCTACACCTTTCATATGCACTCTTATTGCTTTCATCCTCTCATCATGTCACACCACATGCACTTATCAGATAACTCATTTCCATGGCAAACAGCTGTACAACTCTTGAGAGCACAGATTTCTGATTGCTTGCTGAGAATTTCTGAGATATGTACAAGTGTAAGTCTATATTATATGTTAGCACTGCCTCTCATAAAATTTTCAATATCTTCATCATATGCATTCAGTCATTTGCCTGTCATCAATCATGAGATAATGATCACTGCATTGCTAACTTCTTGCTCGACCAAAATGACACCTTTTCTCATGCTATTCAGTAAGGGAGGCATATATAAAGTAAAAGGGAGTTCTAATTTAGGAAATAACATTATGGAGGCAGTAAGAGTGATGTTCCGTCATGAGAGAAGGAAAAAGAAACAGCAAGAAAATGTAAAAGTTTCAGGGAGGATGTGTTGAATCATCTTACGTTGGTAATACTGTATTTTGTCTGGTGTGAAGGTATAATTGATCCTATTTATGTGCAGAAATTGATGTTTGTAAACAGACGTCTTACAAATATTTCATAAATATATGTGAGTTCCATGATTAAGAACACAATGCAGTACCTACCTCAGCCAACATCTCATGGTGTCTACATTCTCGACGTATTGTGCCAGGTTGAGAGTTGTGTTGCTCAGTCATAGAAAATTGTTTGGTCAGTTCATAAAAACGAGTTCGAACCTTTTCCATCGTAGTGGTATATTCCTCCTCCTCTTCTAATTTCTGTGAGAACACAGTAATATCATATTAAATTATACATCACATTCGGTCTTGCTGCATTACAGCACCATTTAAAAACTTTTCCAAAATCTGAAAACTAGATAATATTAGAAAACAAAAGAAACTAACGAAATTAGAAGTAATTTTCTTCTTAAGATAGTCTTTACTTTCTATCAGTCTCTATTATCTTCAATAATACTATAATATATATTTTCACAATTATATTTTTCTTTTATCCTTTCATTACAGAGTATAAAGAGTGAGCATGGCAGTGTATAGGAAAGTTGGTTTGGTGTCACATGGCACTGACCATGTTGCTACATTTGTGGGCAACACAATTTAAGTACAAAATAAAAAGAACAAGATGTAAAATCCATCCTGGAGGTCAGAATGAGGAGCCAAACCATTAACAAGCAGGGTTTTTTTCCTGAAGTGATGGACTTTCTTCCTTTTCAGTATCTCACAACCCATGTCTGTCATTCATATTCTATTGTCTTTTTTTGTGACAAGAGTAAGAGATGTATAGATATGTATCATGTGTGATGGAAGCCAAATAATGGTGTTCACGTGACTTTTTCCCTCAGGATGCTCAACTAACAATTTTGAAGTTTTCTCACAGACATATCTTTCCAATCAAAGTCATCATTAGATGACACAAAAAATAAATCAACAAGTGCAAGTCCAATAAGGAACTAGGTAATGGAAATATCAATATTAAAAAAATAACACAGCAGTATTTACCTGAACTATTTCCTTCCATAGTGTGTTGTTATCAATTTGGTCATTGTTAAAGCGATACACTCTCTCATAGTAGCAGATTAGCAGCTTCCGCTCCACTGCCACAGTCCATTTTTCTGAAATAAAAATTTCATGTGTTAACTGAAAGCGATGGCACATCACCAACTGTCAGGAAAGTATAAACAACAGAGAAAGGGAGAAATGTGACTGGATATTAAATAACTTTATACCAACAAAATCATACTACTGTTCTATTCATAATAATAACAGCATCAATAATATTAATGATGATGATGGTGCCCATAATTACATACTTGTCATTGCCTTTGGTGTTTTCCCACGTTTCTCCATTATTTTCAGCCACTTTGAGTTGCGTTCCGGAACATAATTGAATATTCGCTCAATGTGGTCTTTGAAAGCAATGGCGATGGGTTCATTGTGTGGCCGTGAGTTGTGCTCCACCATCCTCTGGTAGAGAGTTACCAGACTACTCCAACGACCCTGAACCTGGTCAGCTGTGTACCTGCACCAAGGAAAACACATTGTCTATATCTAAATACCTGGCTTATATCCCCCTCAAACCCTCAGATGCTGACCATGTAGATCTACATCAGACCTATGTATCCACCTTGTGCTGTGACATAAATCTATGAAGAAAAAAGTATATTGTCCAAAATAATAGCATTATGCAGCAAAAACTATGGCAAGCTTGCCATACTCTCCTTTACATAATGCCACCTCCCCTCCTTCAAGTGCCCTGGCTGGTGCTGTGGGGCACTTTTTTCTCTAGAGATTGATTTTTCTGATACAGGGGGTTAAGTTGGGGTCAAAGGGCTCTGCATTGAAGGGGTTAAAGATGGGTAGCTGAGACAAGGCTTTCATATTGGCTTTGAAAAGAACCAGTTACAAATGCAAAATAAACTGTTGATGAACATCTACATGAGGAATTTTTCCAGTTTTCTCAGTGTTGGATGAGGCCTGATTTAATGTATTGCAAGAGCTTTAACCAGAATATGAGCAGGACTAGATCTTGATTTATCACTCCAGAACCCAGTACTAAAGACACAGGAAATTAGTTGGTACACACTTTATTGCTCTCTTCAATTGTTTACCTTTTTGTGGACTGTGTCATCTCCAAACAATAACTGATTCACTTCCCAATTTCCTCTCAATACCATACCCAATATTTGCCTCTCTGATCCGTAACCCTAGCTTTCACCTCTCACAACTCCAATCAGAATGTCAAATAACCAAGATGACGTAATGTATCTCTGCCTTTGACCAACCTTTACAGGTAGGTATTCCCTAGTCTGTAATTTGGACACCTGACCCACATTGATCATTCTACAAACAGAACAGAAAGCTACTAGTTATATTTTGATATCTATTTTCTTACACCCAAAATTCAATGGTCTTTTAAAAACAAATTTATCCTTATAAATGCAAAGCAAGTACTAATCTATATGTAATTACCTGTAGCCATGTGACTCCAACACCTGACGTATGTGTTCCCACACCTTGATCCTCATGCGAGTTCCTCCGTTTTGGCCCAGAGGCTTGCCCCCATTGGCTTCAAGTTGCCGAATCAGCAGAAGTGTGGCTGGGTGATCCCATTCCCCTACAAATTTAAAGTTATATACAAGATTAAATACATGAAAATAAGTATAACTAGTGTACTACAAAAATAAATTCATATTCTAATTCTAACAACTAAAGCTGCAAGTTACAAAGGGAAACATATATGTATATATATATATATATATATATATATATATATATATATATATATATATATGTATATGTATATGTATATGTATATATATATATATATATATATATATATATATATATATATATATATATATATATATATATATATATATTACATATCTGTATACAACTAAATAAATATACAATATTTTCTGAATACGATTTTAAACCATTCCTTCCTTATTATAATACTGACATACTCATGTAAAACTCAAATTCAGGTAATCATACATACCAAAAAGTTCATTCAATTCATCAAAGAACTGGCATGTTTTTCTTGTGTTACACATGTCATTGTAATTGACTGTGTTTCTGTATTTCTTACACAGCTCTCGCCACCGCATGCGAATCTGGTAAATATTCAAACCATTAGAATCCACAATTGATTATTCAATATATTACATAGTAAATACCTCACTAATGTAGACTATTTGAACACTCTAAAGTATTAATTTCTACAAATCGAGACTAGCTGAAGCAAAAGAATAAGCTGGATACTTCAAGGCTTTGAAACTAACACACTGCAGAGTTCTTGATAGCAAAGCATGCATGGAACAGTACTTCCTGTATACAAGGTCAACTAATGGCTGCAAACATTTCCATAAAGTGTTAAGTTCTCACCTGCAACACTGTGAACTGATAGTCAGCCTCAGCCAGCTTGATACGAATCATCTCCCAAGCCTCTGTTCTTTTGCACTCTTTGTCCAAAATGAAATATGCTCTTGGATATTCCCCAAGAAGTTGTATAAGATAGCGACTGGATTTATTATCCCATGGACCTGTAAATAATGGAAAATGTGAATGCCTCAATTATGAATAATTAACTAAATTGGTTTTGATTTAAGTCAGAATGGTTTTCAGAGTAACTAATGTGTGAGTGTAAGTAATCTACCATGGTCTTTAGGATCCCTCGCTGGAACTGTGATCGCTAGCAATTACCATCCTAGAGAGAACTTTGAGCTCATTAAAGCCCAATCTATATGTATGGCATTGTCCTGTCAACATTGACATACGAATATAAGACATGGATGTGGAATTGGCGCAGCATTTAAGAGTATGTGCTGTGGATATAAGTTATCTGTTACATGTGGTGTGACAAACCTCAATATATAAGCTGCTTATATCTATGTTTTTCCTCTTCTAAGACTTCTTTCATTGACACTATGGGCAGAGATCCTATGCCTATTCATCAGTTTCCATACTCAGCCAGTGATGAGTATTTATTTATGAATGGTGAGGTTGTCATGTAAAGCACTTTCAATCTGTACATAGTAGGGTGACCAAAAGAGGCTTGAGGACCATAGCTTACCTAACCGCTGGCTGTAGGGAGCATCGTGACGCACCCGGCGGCCAAAAGTGTTGTCCTTCATGAGGCGGTTGAGGTAAACAGGATTGTCATACATGTACAGATTTGTGGTAGGGATCTCCACAGCCTCCAACTGCACATTTCCTTCCATGTGTTGTGTGTCTTCAAGTGTGTGATCCAAGAGAGTATCCACCTGGGGCTCCTTAATGTTTGGAAGTACTATATCACCCTCGCTGCCTTCTGTGCTGTGTCCTAGCTGGGCCTCATGAGTTTGATGTTCCTGTGGTGCTGTGCGCTTCATCCTCTCTCCAAGGATGCTGGCCACTGCCTCCTCCATGGCGGCCTCGGACTCTCCAGCCTCCCATGTTCCTACTGCCAATGTAATTTAAGAGAATGAGAGAGAGAGAGAGAGAGAGAGAGAGAGAGAGAGAGAGAGAGAGAGAGAGAGAGAGAGAGAGAGAGAGAGAGAGAGAGAGAGAGAGAGATACTATGCATTCATGGAAAGATGCTTGTGTCTTACTAGATATGATATAATCTTTAATGATGAAAAATATATTATCTGATTCTGATTAATAATGCGAAGCACACCAGTTTTGGGTGAAAACGATAACAGTCCTCTTACTTTACCTATATGCACACATTCAGTAGACTGTGGCACATCTAGATTGGACGTAGTAGGCTGGTTGACCTCTGCAACCACTGTACTACCATTCTCCACTTTATCCACCTCAGCTACTACTTGACACTGATGTGCACTGAAATCTTCTGTGGATGGAAACAGCAGAAAACACTCCCCACACATGTAGGAAGTTTCCTGCATAAAGAAAAGAAAGAAAAGTTATTAGAATCATCAAAGTACTACACAGGATTTACTGGGCCAGGAAATGGAAGACCACACCAAATCACCAACACAATCATTGTCCAGAAACACTTGAAAAACAAATATAATGGAAAACATCTCAAGAAACAAATGAAAAGAAGTTAAAGCCTTGACTGAAAAAATACTGCAATGCTTATAAATGCCTTCTGGAATAGGTCTATTAACTAAACCTGTGACTCCAGCACAACATTTATTCTACTTTCCCTTCCAGCGAGTGGGTCGGGTTGGGTCAGCAATATCTTGGCTTTATAATGAAACACTATTTCTTGATCCTCCAGGCTCTGTCTAGTCTCTTTTCAAACATACAAAGCCACATAATACTATCAAAGGGACTACAAAGAACATTCACTTAAAGCACAAGGACATTTAACTAATTAAAGGAAGAAAAACTTGAATAAGGTAAGCTATCTGCCATCAGAAACCCTTCAAGTTCAAGTGGAAATCTGCCTGTAGTAAAAATACGTTAGTGTTTATTGTACCATGGAAGAAAGACAGCTGTCTGGTTACAGTGGAGACCCATCTGAGTTGTGTCATATTCTCCAATGGTATTCAGAGGTACGGTACAACATAATATAATGATACAAAGTCATGATATCGGGAATTAATTTACGGCGCTTAGTTTTATTTTTTGTCTCTCTCTTACCACAACTTCTTCTGGAACTTCTTCATACTCGTGAGTGTCCATGGGGATGTAGGAGTGAGTAGTGTTGAATGAGCATGTGGTTGTGTAGTGCCACCACCACACTACAACTTGACATCACACTGCTGTCTCACTGGACGAGTTCGTAACAATAACAAAACATTCGGTTCTGTCGCATCGCATTTTGGTTCTGCTTTGGTAACTTCCTCAGCTTTTTGATTGACTTGGAAACTCGCTCAATTATACATCACGAAGAAATACAAATGTACAAGTTCAAAAAGTCCTACACAAAAAAATATTTCCATTGTGATCTTCGTAGGATATACGCTATTAATGAAATATTACAAATGTGGGAATGTAATAAAAATAAACAATACTTCATGTCAAATGCTAGCACAAGAATTGTTGAAATAATACATTGCTAATACTGCTATATAAAGTTGATATAATGACACAACAGTGACCACACATAATTAGAAGATAAACTACAAAGGTCAGTAATGATGAGCTTCGTGGCGTAGTAGACTTATCTCAAACTTGTAAGGTGCGAGTTTCAGGTAACGTTATTAATGTTTATTATAACTACATGATTAAAAACTTGAAACTGAAGGTGTATCTTCTCTGCGCATCAGTAACTGAGTAAAATCATACCAGCTATGAGAATATTTTGGTTAAGATACAACATTGAAGCGTCGCAAAAAAAGAAGGGGATCTCAGTGGAAAATGTAGAATATGCATAGCCTACACCTTTACTTTCTTTTTTCTTTTATCTTTCTCCATATCTTCATCTTATTTCTCTACCTGCATAGTTTTCTTACTATTTTCTTTTTTCCTCTCCCCACCTTTTGTCATCTAGCCTTCTATCATTCTCTCATTTCATCCTATTTTCTATGTGCTTCCCTCTCGTTTCCTTCCTACCTCTATCTTTGCCTCTGATCCTCCCTTTCTTTTTCCCATATATTCTATTCCTTAGCTGTCTAGGTTTTATTACTGTGAACTCCTGACACATCTGCATACAAGTAGTACCTCTTCAGTTCAACTTCAAAGGCAAATCCTCCTTGACGTCAGTAAGGGCCTCCCCTCCCCCCTTTTCCCCCTTGATCCTCTTCTCTTGATCAGTTATTCAACAAAATTAAAATTTCGGGAAAGATTGATTTCTGACAAAAAGCAATACAACAGTGTCTTGCATGTGCAGAAGACACCTCATATAACACAACGTGTCCTTCGCAGTGAGACAGATGTAACACTGGAATAATACCAAATTAGAGGGCTAGAAAATTTTGTTTGGGTATAGTGGTATTTATATTTATTTTATATCTTAAACTAAACTCCTTTTGCCAACAGTCACAACATTTAATTTGCAAGGTAAATGGTTTCATTAGGATTTGAGAGGTTCTAACCAAAGATCTACGTAGAAACTTAAGGAAACAAAAATTTCAATATTACTAGATACCTCAATATATGGCTGTTCCTTCTCTAGCAGGATGTGGCAGATCATGTACTCATCTCAACTGTTACAAGCTAGAGGGGCTTTTCAACACCTTTTGGCAAATGGAACCCGAGGCCTCAGTGCCACAGTACATTGTTCTCAGCACCTTGGGTCACAGTCAGTTCAAAGTAAGCCATTATTATTATTATTATATCACACAATTTTGTATAACTATCTCTGAATTTTGTTTCATGTTATCATTTTCATGCCATATATAGTATTTTTTTGTTATGTGATGGAGTGGATCATCTTTACCTAGAAAACTATAAGTAAATTATAAATATATATCTTTGCTTCTCCCAGTTGACATTTAATTAAGATGGTTTAGAAACAAGTCTATGCACTACTACTACTCCTCTCCAAGGTTAATTTTCTTATTCAAAACTTGGGACTGCATTGTTAACCAGTCTTCTGGATTTTCTAATGTAATGTGATAATGTTTTAGGTGATGATGACGGAGCAGAAAGGGATACCATAGACAACTTGAAGCAAAGGCTACGCATTCAGTTTTCTCATGCCAAGCTTGGACATTTCACTCAAACTCCTCCACATCAGGAAAATCCCTTCACTAACAATGCATTCTTGACTTCTTACCTTACTCGAGTATTACCTCAACAAGTGAGTTGTTAATATTACATTGATGAACATTAACAAATTTCACTTATGATATCATTTCCCTATAGAACAGCTTTACTTACAGTGATACCTCTGCATAAACTTTAATCATTCATTAAAATTATAAATACAGCAATAGAATTAATGAATGATTTTATTGGCTGTTCATATATTTCTTCACCAAAGAAGGTATATCTTTTTATGTCTAAAGGTTCGGGATAATGTGTGGAGTGACCTCACCAGATTTGGGAAGAGAACCGTGGTGGACATTTATCCTTTAGGGAGATCATGTGAGCTCAACCAACCTTTTGTGAGGACATTTGATGCTTGGGGCAATAGAACAGATGAATTAGGTAAGATTATGAAGACTATTTTGAAAATTAAAAAATAGATTAATTGTTTAGGTAAGATAATGAAAATTATTTTGTCAAATTTAAAAGAGGACTGGGAGAAGTCTCAACCATATTTTGTTATCAAGTGATTATATTCATTTAATCTGTTTATTTAAAATGAACATTTTTGATATCATAAATGTTTGTATGACAAAAATGTCATATGCATGTGCCTTAAATTTCCGAACTTTTCCACTACATGTGACACTAAAATATGTCTGACATTTTCTATTACTTGAAAAGTTCACAGAGATAAGGATTTATAGATTGTTAGAACCTATGCATACAAGGACATGACTATATTTTCAGTGACATGTCAAGCATGGAAGGACCTCAAAAAAATATCTGCTGAAGAAGGTCTAATTGCATCTGCCTATGAAGGAACATATGGTGAATATGATCGCCTCTACCAGATGGTGAAGCTGTTCCTCTTTTCCCCTGTGTCAGGCCTTTACTCTTGTCCCCTTGCAATGACAGATGGGGCGGCAAAAACAGCACGAGTGAGATGCTTTTCAGTATACGAGAAGAGTTAACTAGTACTTGAAAGGAATACTCAATCCAACAATTATGTTATTTGAATATGCCCAAAACATAATTATGACTTACCCTTGGGGCAAATCACTTGTCACATTTTGCAATGAATGAAAGTTGTCTCTAATAACTGTTTTTCCACAAAGTGGCTTTCTATTCACTTTAACAGTCTACCATGGACACCAAAAATTTTAAGATATTTCCATTAGAGCCAACTTATTTTTCAGGTAATGAAATCTCCCCACATGCACAAAGCCTATCAACATCTTACTTCACGTGACCCTCAGCAGTTTTGGACATCAGGACAGTGGATGACAGAAAAGCAAGGTACACTTTATGATAGTATTTGCTGTGAAACAATAACATGCTTTCCAAAACAGCTTCATACTAACTTTTGTTTTCCCTTCTTACCCAGGTGGGTCGGATGTGAGTGGTTCAACAGAAACAGTTGCTGTACAACAACCTGATGGATCTCACCAGCTGTTTGGGTATAAATGGTTCAGTTCTGCCACAGATGCTGACATGTCACTCACCTTGGCGAATATAATCTCAGTGGATCATCCTGAACCAGTAATATTATTTTTTGCTTGTCCAATTTGTCAGTGTTTTTCTTTGAAGCTTTGATATAACTACTGAAATAGTGTCAGTTTGGACATCTTCACACAGTCACATTGTGTTATTACGCTTTATGGGAGACAGTATTAAAAAAAACCCATTTAATTGGGAGACTTAAAGAATCTTATTTCTCTTAAATGCATTTAAAGAGTTTTTTTCTTTCTCATCAAACATTTTTGAGAAATATAATACTTGCAAAATGTTAGGTACTTTACATTACATTTGAAATTACTCGTTAGAAAACTAAATTCATGCTTACTTTACAGAAGCCTCGTGGTCTGACCATGTTTTACTTGGAAACAAAAAATGATGATGGAAAACTTAATGGAATGGAGATAATTAAACTAAAGAATAAATTAGGTAAGTTTGTGAATTGTGGTGTCCACCATCAATATCATTTGGTTGGAAGTTGAGTCAGAAAGATTATTAAAGAAAAGCAAGTGAAGAAACAGACTTACAGAACCATATAGAGTAATAGTTAAGCATCAGAACCAGTGTATGATTAGGTTCACTGGACTTATAAAGGAGGAATTAGTGCAAGCATGCAAGTGTAGAAAGAGACACATCAGGGACATTTGTAAGAAAGAAAAGTAGTATGATCCTAAAGGCATAAGATGGGAGGAAAAACAATTAACATGGAGATACAGAGGCTCTAAGTGATGGCATATATGGAATATGGAAATGGAGTGAAAGTTAAAGGTTTAGTTAGAATGCAGGTAGTAAAGATGAGTTATACTAGAGGTGCATATTATGCAAACAAAATGGATGGTGCTTATTTATGGGAGGTTTTGTCTGGTAAGACTGAAGGAATGAATTGTGATGTGGTTGTCAAATACAGAGATGATTATGGTTAACTGGAAAGAAATTGAGAAAATCAAGATTAATTAGTAAAGATGTGCGTGTAAAAGGAAGATTTCCTGAAAAATGGGAGAACCTGTTTTAGAATACTCAGGTGAGAGGGAAGGAAGGAGGGAGAGGAATTGAGTGAGTAAGAATGAAATTATGGACTGAATCAAATAGATACTTCTATGGTTACTACTCTCTAAGTTTTAAATCACAGACATCAGAATAGGTAGATAGATAAATGCTCATAATCTTTTTTAAGACTGTTGAAGCAATTCTTGGTGATGACAGGCACTCGCCAGCTGCCCACAGCAGAGCTCCTGCTTGATGGCACTGTGGCACACCAGGTATGTGCTGAGGGGCGAGGCATTGCCTCTATTGCAAACATGCTCACCATCACCAGGATACACAATTCTATATCTTCATCTGCACTCATGAGAAGGTAATATGAAATGTGAGATTTTGATGGATTTTGTCTCAAAATTTTTTCTGACACAGCTGCAATATATGTCAGGTGCTTTTAATTGACAATTTTAGCATGTGTGTGTGGTGCAGATACCTTGTGGCACATCACAGAAGAAGGAAACGTTCCGGAGTTTTGACTTATATGTTGCACCACAACCCAACTCATGGTTTTAGCATTTCCTATACAATTGTTGCACTTCACATTTTGATACCTCCATAACTGCTAAACATTGAAAAATGTTCTTTGTCTCCATGCATCTGTAGCTGGATTAGATGTGGAGGAATGAGATATTGTAGTGGAGTATTTTTGCTTACTGTTGAGAACATGTTCAGATATGTGGGTAGGCTGTGGTGGCAGGCTGGCCAAAGACTATCGATCTATACCTGGCTTATATCCATATTAAAAAAGGGTAGCCAGGGAGACTTTACTCTCCCCTCCCCATCTGCATCCTGTCTTTATGCAGGACAGAATACAGTGGAATAGCTCCTCAAACCCATCGCTCCGTCCCTTTGGTTGCCTTTCATGAGCCGCAGGTAATACGTTGGTGGTATTCCCACAGCCCCCAACACAGGACAAAGTAGCAGGCACATAGGGATAATGTTGAAAATGGAACTATGATGATAAAATTATCACATTTGATGCATATAATTGACACCCAGAGTTACAATTTACAATAAAATCATGCTCACTGAGAATAAATAATCGAGATTGAATGATTATCTGTACTACAATAATGCTGTACTATTGATATTAAATCTTCCTTATATAATTCAATGTACATAATTTTTTACTTTGTCAGGATTGTACAACTTGCCCGTGACTATAGTTTACGTCGGTTTGCCTTTGGACAAGGTGTGGATTCCCACATTCTACACCGGCTGACTGCCTCCAGGATGGAAGTTGTTACAAGGGGATGTGAAATATTTACTCTTCATATGGCAAGGTAAGACTAACTCACTCCTATTATATTATTGATTTAATTCTAGACAAAGTTTTACCTACAAGCTCAATACCAACCAAAGCTCACTGATTTTATGTTTAATAAAATGATAAATTCCATTACAGGCTTTTAGGAAAAGAGGAAGTAGGTGTTGCTTCTCGGGAAGAATCTTTGGTGCTTCGAACTTTGACTCCCATTCTAAAATTCTTCACAGCCAAGAAGGCAATGGAGATCACCTCTGAGGGTCTGGAGTGCTTTGGTGGCCAAGGATACATAGAAGACACTGGTTTGCCTTCACATTTGCGTGATGCTCAGGTGATTTTTAAGTATTTTGCCAAAATCAATTTTTATCTTTAAAACATCACAGTAAGTAGTACTTCTATTTTTCAGCAATTGAACAGTGTTTTAACTTCTTAAAAATACATGGTCTCTAAAAGTTGGCAGTAATTTCCAATAAAAATAATATTTGAGATAACATGAACTGAACTCCACAGGTTCTGCCAATCTGGGAAGGAACTACAAACATAATGTCCTTAGATTTCCTTCGAGCAGTGACCAAGAGCAAAGGAAATGCCCTCACAGTCTTGCATGATGACATAAGTGGTAAATAATTAGTGGTAAATAGTAAGTAGGTGAATAATGATCATTAGTATGTATAGATCTATAGAAATGTTGCAATTTCAAACTTGCAAAACTTTGACAGTTCGCTTCTTAAAACTTCATAAGTTTTCATTGATCGCATGTTCTGTGGATAACGTCCTGGCCGTCACACACACACACACACACACACACACACACACACACACACACACACACACACACACACACACACACACACACACACACACACACACACACACATAGTAATGTTTAGAGTACAGGACAGTATTAAGTTCACTTCATATTTTTAGGTCGTGTTGAGCAAGCAAAGCGAAGTAATGGACCTCCTGATTTAGAAGACTCATGTCAAAAGGTGAAGGATGCCTTGAGGTGTGTTACTACCTTCATACAGCATCATCCTCACCTCATCCATGCAGCAGCACGAGACATTGCTAACTCCATTGCTCACATCTATATTGGTAAGTATGATTCACACAAAATTTATACTTTTGAAAAACAAACATAACATTGAATATGTTAATTACAATATTTGATATAAAGTTTTCCTTATGATACAGTCTGAAAAAGAAAAAAAGGCTAGATACGTGACAGGGATCTCCAAAACAGTAATTCATCACTTCAAAAATAGAGAGGAGAAAACATGAGTTCAATGACCCTGACTACAGCAAGCCCAAACAAAGCTTATATATATATATATATATATATATATATATATATATATATATATATATATATATATATATATATATATATATATATACATATATATATATATATATATATATATATATATATATATATATATATATATATATATATATATAGAGAGAGAGAGAGAGAGAGAGAGAGAGAGAGAGAGAATATTATTTTCCTAACTAACCATTTAATATATTTCATTACAGGTAGCCTTCTTGTGGATCATGCAGCATGGGAAAAGAGCACCTCCAGCCTGCAAGTTGCCAAGATGTGGTGCCACCAGCCTCTCACCTTCCTCACTCTCGACCAATACTCGGCTGACAACCACAGTCTAGTCATGGAAGGTTATGACTCAAATGAAGTTTATGGACCCATGTTTTAAAATTATACACTTATGTACTTAGACTAATCATAATTAGTTACAGCGTAATGGAAAAATTTTATTTTTAGTGCCTTGTGGTTTGTGTAATATATTTTAAAGCTATATATTACTTTGTGATCCTGTTGTGGATTCAACTCCTGGCCTGGACCCCTTATGTGTGACCGACTAGACAAGCTGTGTTGGGCGGGGTGCACCTGTCTTCTGCTCTATCGGCCTAGGTCCTAGGGGATAAGTCAGAGGAGTGTATGTGTATGCGCGCCTTGTCTCGGTTACTCCCCTTTAGAGGGATAACAGCCTGATATATAGATAAATAGATGTATATGGATTGATATATGTAAATCGTTTAATGCAACATTCTAAATTTTCTAACCATTCTAAGATTTGAATATTTATGATTAGTGCACCTTATTTTTGATAATTCTAGTTCTTACTTAAACATAGAGTTATAGAAATTATGTATATGAAGATGGTGACAAACTTCAATCACAAAACTATGGAATAATTGACCCTGAAGTGACTGTCTCCTCTTCAACACAATTATAAAATTTTCATGCTATATTTCCTATTTTTTTCCATGTTCCAAAACGTGTGTAAGCTTTTTTCATCTCTGTGGAATTATAATATGGTGTCTCCAAGGCGCTGGATGGGCATCGAGCGCCTCTACTAGAGTGGACAGAAGTGACAGATAGAGTTAGATATCAGCGAGTATATTAATTACGTAAATTTGGCTTTTGTGAGGTCGCATCTACCTTATGCTATACAATAAAGGCCTGGTTATGAAATTTATAAATTGTAAATTTGTAAGAGTCGGTAGAGAGGAGGATGAAAAAACCTATCTAAGGGTTGAGGGGATTGTAAAAACTGGGTGGAACGTCTTAATATGCATTTCCTAGGATGATGAAGGATGCAGGCAAACTGATAAGACATATGTGAATGGACTCAATAATAAGTTCGATAGATTTACCTTACTGAAAGAGATACAAAGAAAATAGTGGATGTGTGAAACAGGGTTAGCAGCAGAAAATTTATGTAAATGTGATGAAAGGCTTTAAGTAGCGGTTAGATAGATTTATGGATGAGGATGACATTACATTCAAGGGAGATGCCTTGTGTAGGCCACGTGGCCTTCTGCAGCCTCTGTATATTCTTGTATTCTTATGTTTTAAAAAATTACATATGTGTGTATGTGTGTGTGTGTGTGTGTTCTCAAACTTATCAGGTAATTAGTAACAAAATGAGTTTCATCCTTCCCTTTCTTCCATTTCCTAAACACCTAGCTAAATACGACCTTGAGTAGCACTGTGTTCCCTTTATTGGAGCACCACCTTCACTGAACGCTCCTCAAACCTTCCTCCACTACGTCAGTGTTTTTCAGTGGGGTTGGTGCAGTGAAGTAACTTGTTTGTCATGGCTTTCACAGGTTGGGTTAGTTGGTGGTTGGTCTGCTGGTCATGCTCGCGACGTGCGCTTCCATCCCAGTAGAGGTCCTCACTTTCGCTGGGGTTCGGCTCTAAAGGCACCTTATTGATTTGGACAAATCATTCACAACTGAATGATTATTTACTAGACATAAATTAATATATGTTTTTCAAGTACTTTACACATAGGTGGTTTCTGCTGTCTGGTAGTGTAGCTCGTTACTGGATGAAAGGTTGCTTTGCTTAGACTGTAATTTTTAGTCACTCAGCCAACCTTGTCTTTTCCATCACTTGAGTATCTTATGTAATTTAATTGAGATATTATTGATAAACAACAACACTTACTGTTGCCTTACTAGCAACTTTTGACGATGATGAGAAGACACCTTACGTTTTGTGAGTCTCTGATAGAGTACAATAATTCCATTGAACGTGATGTAACAGTGACATGTGTGGTTCCTTTCTAGGGCCTCAGTCTGAGCCACAATGTTGTTGGTGCCATGTACGTACATGCGTAGGGGCTGCGTGGTGGCCTTACTGTTATTCTCCAATGTATGCAACCACGTATGAGGTATGAGCTTACGTGAGAGTGTGAACATCAACATATGTTCATGATTACGCATGTCTATTTACGAATGTGTGTGTGTGTGTGTGTGTGTGTGCGCGCGCGCGAGCGTGCGTGCGTGCGTGCGTGCGTGCGTGTGTGCGTGTAGGTCCTTCGGTGGTCTCAACATTTAGAGGCACTGGTGCCCACTCAGCCCAATTGGTGGCTTCAGCTACCAGAAAGGGAAGACGCCATACACTTGCACAAGTTCCTTCAGCACCTTCTATCACTCCTCATAAGAGATCTATAATCATCTGAAATGTGTATGTGTCTTTTTATTTACTTAATTTTATTTATATTAAATTTTTTTCTTCGCTGTGTTCCGGACGACCAGTTGGCCAGGATGGCGGGTCGGACGGCCAACCCAGAACCGGTGCCTCCGGTCCTGCCGCACAACTTTCACTCACCATCAGTTACCAGTAAGTCTATTCTCCAATCCTGCCTCACTTTTACTCCTTCCTTTCTTGCAAGTCTTATTTGTCTTTGGGCGAAAACGCACTGAACTCAAAGTATACAAGGCATTTTATAATTCAAGAGCATCAGACTAGCGTCTCTTACACGTTATTAATGCAAGGACTGAATTCACATAATCTTGCTGAGCTAACTCGACTCACAGGATTGGTAGACGCCACGGAAGTGCCCTTATTGCCCGTGAGGCACTAGCTTTCTCATGAGGCATCCGTGCTGCCACGCTGCCCGACAGCCGCTTGTGCTGCCACACTGCTCATTCTCCTTGAGCTTATTACTAATCATGTGTATGAATATGGCACACTTCTGGAAGCACCTGTCTGAGGTAGTATGTAATTCTCGAGTGCCATCTCGCTTTTCCCCTCTCCAGGGATAAGACACTTCCCGCGGCTGGCGAAGTTATGGCACTCAGGGTGTGGATCTGTAACACATCTCTAACTTGACTATAATGTTTAGTGAGCATTAATTAGGTGACTGTGACACTGGTGTCACTGGATGGTATATGGGCCTCCTCGGCACTATGTAATGTGGGTGGTTGGGAAGTAACAGAAGGTTCTGCCCAAGAGCCGCTTCTGAAGGCGTTCCGATCCGTACAGCTGCAGGATTGATCCGTCACTTGAGTAAAAGAAATGTTTTATGTCTCCAGATTTGCATACGATTGGAAACAAACGATAGCATGGACAGAAGGCTCAGTGAAAGAGAAGGAAAAATCCTAACTATCTTGATAAGTTAAAAAATTACGTTTTCATAACGATTTGAAAAATTTTAACACACACACACACACACACACACACACATATTACCTACATGCACGACAATTGTAACGGGTCACACAAACCATTCTTCCGGGTCTTGCTTCACAATCTGCCTATTCTATCACTTTAGGCCACCACCACATGTCAGCCCCATCCCCACCTCCATCACCACCACCACCACTGACGAAGAACAGCACCCAGATAACCCACATACACCAGTCCTCGTTGGAAAGGTGCGGAGGTGGTGAGGCTGAGGTGGCACTGGCAGGGACGAGGTGTGCAGTGCCTTAGCAGGGTGGTGCAGGGAGGGAGTGGATCGTTGCGTCACCTTCACCACCACCTCAAGCGACAACACCACCATGCTAACCCGCTGTTTATACCTCTACCTGTAGCTATACCTCCTCCTCCTCCTCTTCCTTGCTCTCACACACGTTCAGAGTTGTACTACTTCACTGTTTGCGTACATTTGTATTTATCTGTCAGTGTATGTCTTTCTATGTGTTTGTTTTTCTGTTTCTGTCACACTCTTCCTCTTTCTTTCTTTCTCCTTTTCTTACTTTCTTTCTTTCTTTCTTTCATTCTTCTTGTTCTTGTTCTTGTTCTTCTCGTTGTCTTCGTTACAAAACACTGGTCCCAACCCGCGAACCAACGACAGACATCCATTTCGATTTTGTACATTACAACATCTTCCTTGTGTAGAATGTAACCAACTTGCAGTACTTATATATCATTTTGCTGAAACTTGCACCTTTCCATATCTTTACATTCATAAAGAACTCCCCATTCCCATCGTTGTTATGGTGTACTGGTACTGATGTGTAGGGCAGGATTGAAGAACTTCTCCTTAATATGTATTAAGAAACTTTTATCCTATGGAGGACACTGCAATTTTTTTTTGTTTCCTACTGTCAGTTATGACTTTTTTTTTTTTATAATTATCTTTCATTATAATTCATTTTCCTTTTATGTGTATGGTTCCTGTGCCCCTTACAGTTATTAACCTTGCTGGGGCTGCTGATGGCTAGCCTGGTGACGTACTGTACCCCTTTGTGTTATCATTGTGTTATCATGACCACCACTGCGTCTGTAGTGGTGCAATAACCTAATGTTACGTGGTGAATACTTTTCTGATCCACTGTAGGAAGTCAGGAAACTCACGGATGAAGAATTAAACACCAGAGCGTTGTTCCCGTAAGTTAGATATTCATATGATAGGTATTAAAATGGCTATCACCGCCAGACTGATCGAACAAAAATATGACTAGACTTCTGAACCATTAACGATGATTAATTCACACACACACACACACACACACACACACACACACACACACACACACACACACACACACACACACACACACACACACACATACACACACACACACAGGGTTACATCTGGAGTGAAGGGAGTCTGAACATCTCAACAATTCGTGACCCGGTCTGGGAGAGCGTGCTGCCCGTGGCGTCACTGAATTACCTATGATAAATCTGATAAACGTCCACACACTTTCACTTATATGATAAGGAATAGTGTAAAAAGGAAACTGGAGAACAGACTGAGAGACGAGGGAGGGAGGAGGTGGTGGTGGTGGTGGTGGTGGTGGTGGTGGTGGTGGTGGTGGTGGTGGTGGTGGTGGTGGTGGCGGCGGTGGTGGTGGTGGTGGTGGTGGTGGTGGTGGTGGTGGTGGTGGTGGTGGTGGTGGTGGTGGTGGTGGTGGTGTGTGTGTGTGTGTGTGTGTGTGTGTGTGTGTGTGTGTGTGTGTGTGTGTGTGTGTGTGTGTGTGTGTGTCTATCTCTCTCTCTCTCTCTCTCTCTCTCTCTCTCTCTCTCTCTCTCTCTCTCTCTCTCTCTCTCTTCGACACCAGCTCCCTCCAACACACACCCACACCCACACACACACACACACACACACACACGGTATCTCATCTCACCCGAGGAGGATCACAATACAAATAAGATAAGAAGACAAACAAACGAGGTCCTACTGCGAGGTGGTGTTCGCGGTAAAGAAAGAAGAAAAAAAGATCCATTGTTTCCCTTCAAGTCCCTTCCGC
>JAPQNM010000004.1:10791904-10799404 GCA_029783475.1 Metacarcinus magister
CAGGCTGAAGTGTTCTTATGTGCCACTCCCAGGGCGCCTCAAACACACACATACACACACACACATTGACCATATTTAACTTTTCACACACTCTCTCCTTTCTTATTCTGAAAAACAGCACTCCAAATACTTAATTAATTGTAATTTTTGTTTTATTTCTTAGCCTTCAGCAGTTTTTTTTTATATCAGCAATGAAGTGAATGTTACCTCAAACTACTATAATGACACCTTGCCATGCTTGCCCTCGGAAGTTAAGATTGATTTCCATCACCATAAGCGACGAAAATGTTCATTGTATTTTCATCATCTACTCACTCGTCGTCTCAGCCAAACATATCACACCAACACGCCACCCAAGACACAAACGAAAATGAATCCCCTTGACTTGCAGGGCGTTGAGGCAAGGTGGTCCAGGCAGTACTATCTCGACGATGCTGCCTCACCTTCACCCTCACCAACAGTCACTATTAACCATCACTATCACCACCATCACCACCACGATGCTGCCTCACCTTCACCCTCACCAACAGTCACTATTAACCATCACTATCACCACCATCACCACCACGATGCTGCCTCACCTTCACCCTCACCACCAATCACTATCAACCACTACTCAACCATCACCACAACCTGTCATCTGTATGCTATCCGTTATGCGAGCCCCACACCTCTGCCCCTAAGAAGAAAAAAAAGGTATGTGCCTAAAAAATAATGAAGAAAATCACGTGATAAGAAGGAGAGAGAGAGAGAGAGAGAGAGAGAGAGAGAGAGAGAGAGAGAGAGAGAGAGAGAGAGAGAGAGAGAGAGAGAGAGAGAGAGATACAGACTGAGAGAGAGATACAGACTGACAAACTTCATTACCGCAGCGTGTGGTGGTGTGGTGAAAGCCCTTACTACCATGGTGCATATGCCAGCAGCCTGAACCACCGTGAAGTATTAGTTCCTCTGTACGCACTAACATGGGATTGGAGGAGTGCCTCAAAGCTAACTGTCTGTGTCATCCCATCTTCTACTACGGCAAAGAAACCTGTGACTGCAATGACGGCGGAGCGACAGGAGGAGGTGCAGACGAGATTAAAGATTCGTGAGATACCCCACACACACACACACACACACACACACACACACACACACACACACACACACACACACACACAACACACACAATCCGGTGTACATAGGCTACGCCGCGGCACATGAAACAGACGGAAAAGAAAAATGAAAGGAAGAAGAGGAGGAAGTTAAGCATATTTTGTGAGGGGAGGGGCGGGATGAGGGAGGGAGGGAGGGAGGGAAGCGGAAGTGTTGCGCCATGAGTGTGGGCGGAAGTACACAACCCAGACAGACGCCTTGGAGGGAGTGTTGAGGTTGTTGCTCTACTCCAGCGTCACTTTCCTTGACTTCGACCCTCACGTCCTCCGTCATTTCATTCTTCCAACGCCGATTATCATTCCGTTTCTGTGGTTAGTTTATACCAAAAGCGTCAGGTTAATGGGGGAAAAAAAAATATATAAAAAGTAATAAGTAAATAGTTTTTCTACCGTGAGACATTCCATGAGAATAAATCATGTATTCTTTAGTTTATTTTTATTCTCGTGGTGTTTCGTCCTTCCATGCAGGCGGTTTGAAAAGGTGAAATTCGCATCCACTGCTCAGGTACACACACTACGAAAATTACGACTCAAGTGTGAACGCGGCATAATACTTTGGTTCTCCGATTTTTGCACGTATGAACTACCACTAAGGTATTATTTCTTGTGTGCAGCGGGTTGGCAAAAAGACCAAACATCACACCGACTTGAGCCATTTTAGTCATGCTGGGAGCAGTAGAGAAGGCAAATAACACAGCAATGGTTATGATGCAAAAACAGTTTGGTTTGTGTGTGTGTGTGTGTGTGTGTGTGTGTGTGTGTGTGTGTGTGTGTGTGTGTGTGTGTGTGTGTGTGTGTGTGGTGTGTGTGTGTGTGTGTGTGTGAGAAAGAGAAGAGAGAGAGAGAGAGAGAGAGAGAGAGAGAGAGAGAGAGAGAGAGAGAGAGAGAGAGAGAGAGAGAGAGAGAGAGAGAGAGAGAGAGAGAGAGAGAGAGAGAGAGAGAGAGAGAGAGAGAGAAAATCGTTGTAGTGGGGGCCATACAACAGTAAGAGATATATTCCAGTAACGCTGCTTCGCCACTGTTCACGCGGCTACATAATTGGACATGATCGACACTATTCTCCTCTGGCAATTGAATATAAATTAATGTCATTACCACTTCAGAGGAGCAGCGGTGCGATGACGCGGGGGAAATCGATTTCATGGCTGTGTACGCAATGTTTAGGAGAAAAATATGATGCAGGTTGTGTAGTGGGAGCGTACTGGAGAACACTACCTTGACGCTTGGTAAGGCGGCTCACAAGGCAGTGGTGGACGACGACGTGCAGTCACTCGCAATCACTGAATAACATTACACAAAATCGTAAACAATCGCGGAAAATAATAATAATAATACAAAAAAAACATATATTTCCATGCCCCATCATTTCCAGCACGGGTGTGAGTGTCTTGTCAGAAACAGGTCAATAAAACGTGCATCGTGTGACTCAAGGCGTCGCGTTCCGCCCGCTGACTTTCTTTTTAGGCCAACCAGTGCTGACAGGATGCGTCGCCGTCGATTGGACGTGGATGGAAATCAATTTCAATTTCATGCATACAAGGGAAGTGATGTTTGAAGGACGTGTCTTTCATAAGGAAGACGCAACACGGGCTGGGGCAGAGGGACGGAAGAAAGGGAAGGGAAGGAGGACGACAGGGGCCAAGTAGGGAAAGTTGGAGATGGGGAGTAGGATGACCGTACATTAAATTGGGAAGGAGAAGAAAAAGACATTTGAGCTTTCCAGAGGACGAAGAAGGGAATGCAGTTTTTTTATTTTGATGATGAAACATTGAGTACTTTAACCAGTGTGAGAAAGAGGACACGGTCAGACCTCAGCGGATGTATCTTGTTCTAAGGTATCAAATTTTGTTTCGGTGAGTTTGACGGATGAGGGAGTGTGCGTGCGAGTATGGAGGGAGAAGGTAACAACAGGCTTGAATGCAGTGAACGGTGATGGCAATGATTCGGTCAAACTGAACCTTGGCCCGTATGCAGGTGTTCCCAAAGAAAACATCGCCTCTATACCTTTCGTGTACCACCACAGCACTACTCCCCTACTTTCTGAGCTAAGGGGTAAGGGATGGGGGAGGAAGGGGAGCCTCAGTTGTGGGTCATCTAAGAGTGGTGGTGGGGAGCCGGGGACTGCTGGGTCACGTGTAAAACTCGACCACTTTCCACGATGAAACATGATTATTAGAAACATGTGTGAACAAAGGTTTGAAGATAGGTGAGGGTGGCGGCAAATATTTTTCGTTTTTTTTTTTTGACTTACAGACCAGCAGTAAAATAAAATGTATATTCATATTCGTCCATCTATCTATGTACTTATCTGTACACATTAACTTAGTGGTGTGGTATGAAGGAGGACAGATAAAAATGTAAAACCTAATCACCAAACGGTCACTTTCTACATTCGTTGAGTCGATTGAGTTTATATTACGAAAGAGCGAGACGCAGTAGTCATTCCGGTAGACAAGAGGTAGTATAGTGGTGGCCAACGGGACTCCAGCAACAAACAGTGTTAAGAATGCATCAGTCCCTCGGTGCGGCGTTGTGGCGTGGGAGCGAGTGAAGCGCTGCGTCACACGTGCCGCACTGAACACCGCCTTCTACTTTTCACCTTCACTCTCTTTACGGTTTCTCTTGACCGGGCCCTGTTCGGCTACATTACCTAAGCAACAGGTGGGAGAAGGTTACGCTCATGCTTCATTACCCTAAACCTCCAGCCAGTGCGAGGCGCCCCACCAAGCAGTTCAGACTATTGGAAAAAAAAGAGGATGATTGAGGGGGAGCTCGCCTCCCTTAGTCAAGTTTTTACATTTACTTGTTCATGCAACAATCATTCTTTAAACTTATTTATATTGTATACAAATAATGATGGTCATTATGCTATGGGCCAATTTAGGTCTAGTTTGGCCCCGGGCCATAGCCTGGCCACGCCTCCGCTTCTTCAGACATTCAGGATGCAAGTTGAGGCTCCTGTAACCCTGAGGCGATGCTGCCGCCGGGGGCCGACGTAACAGGTCAATCTCACAGTGGTTCTCATCAGCAATCACGAATGAAAACTGTTCTATCTGGAATTTTTTTGCTCAGTTGATATTCCTCCTTGTACCAACAGTCCAGCTTTCCTGCTTAGCTGCCGACATTAAATTGTGTGGCACAAAATTATGTTCACAAGCCTCCAGAACACTCGAGCGGAAATCAAAGCAAAGCGAACCATTAAACTCATCCTGGGAAATTCTAATCACTACCAGCGTCTCGTCACTGAGGCCCGCGGCGGCTGACACACTTTAGAGACAGCAACTTGACTCAACGGTTTGCCATAGGGAATGTTTACTGAGAAGGTGCCTCACTGGACCGACATTGCGCGAGTATGACGCAACGGGATCTCTCTCTCTCTCTCTCTCTCTCTCTCTCTCTCTCTCTCTCTCTCTCTCTCTCTCTCTCTCTCCTCTCTCTCTCTCTCTCTCTCTCTCTCTCTCTCTCTTCTCTCTCTCTCTCTCTCTCTCTCTCTCTCTCTCTCTCTCTCTCTCTCTCTCTCTCTCTCTCTCTCTCTCTCTCTCTCTCTCTCTCTCTCGACAGTACATTTACATAAGTCTGTAAGTTTGTAACATAGATGACGCAGAGAAGAGAGCAGCATCCGGGAGCTTCAGGACTGACCAATAATGAACGCGAGTTACGGTGACATCACCAGCTTCGTCATACTGTAGTATCTGATTGGAGGAGTAAAACATGACGCCACTACTTCTCCACCAATCAGAGGTTACTGTGAGGTTTCTCCAAGGTGTTGACGAAATTGCGCAACGGCCAGCGACTGCACGGAGGTTATTCGCCATAATGACACCCAACTAAGTCCCCTTTCACTACTGTTTCCTTCGCGCTTGTTACAGGTAAATTTCAAAGATTTTATTTTCCTTTTTCGGTCATCGATCCAAATTAAGGCAAAATGTAGGTTTTTTTTCACGTACTTTCCTTTATTCATTAAGGTCCGGGATTCCAGAAGCAGAGTCTCTTGTATATTGAGGTCACTGAAGGCGAGATTCCTTGTATGTTACTCGACCGAGGCTCAAAGGTAACCCACTGACACAGTCGTGAAGGAAGCTCATGCCGCTGAAATTTAGGTCAGTCGGTGCAAGGAAATACTGCGGCTGAGGATGTGACTTGGGGAACAGGGGGTGTGGCAAGGGGGAGAGTGCCCTGCTGAGGTGGGGGCCTGTCACAGACTTGGATATCTAGTGAAGGTTCAAGAGGTTGGGTTGTAGGCAATACGTGAAGCATTAAAGGCTTTGCAAAGGTCTCGAGGCTGACGTTGGCTGAAGTATAAATCGAGGACTGCTTCGTGACCTGGGAACGGGGATAAAACCCCACCGATGGAATGGAACAGTAGCCGTAGCGCGGCCTTGAGTCTGGGCATCGCTCCCACCGCCAGGTACAGCGAACGGGAGGCAAAAGTAGGTTAGTGAACAGGTGGGCCTGGGAGGGGGCAGGGGAAGGGTCCAGGGGAAGTCCATTGTTTTTATGTATGTGACCTGGAGGTGCGGGCGCTGGGACATGTGCGCCGCTATGACCAAGTGTTGCCTCCGATGGTGTGTTGACGTAGGTGTTGCGTGTGTTGAAGTAAGTGGTGATGGTGATGGTGATGATGGTGGTAATGGTGGCGACAGTTGGTGGGGAAAAAAAGCAAGGTAATTGGTAGAATAGTATCGCACAACTAACAGCAGCAGTAGTAACAGCAGCAGCAGAAGCAGCAGCAGCAGCAGCAGCAGAAGCAGCAGCAGCAGCAGCAGCCGCAGCAGCAGCATACATATAATATATTCACTGTGTTGAAACCCGTTAAAATCGTTTGAAACAGATCGACCGTGTCTTGGCTTTTTTACCGTCATATAACGGCTATCAGATCTGCAAAGATAACAAATCTGCATCTCCTTGTCCTCTACAAAACACCACTTCACAGTCACTTAAAGTGGCAGTATCACATGGAGACGATTAAAATGTCTTGTTTTCTGCTGGCTAAATAAATAAATGAACACACACACACACACACACACACACACACACACACACACGCACAAACTAACAACCAGAATTGCACTGTGTGTGTGTGTGTGTGTGTGTGTGTGTGTGTGTGTGTGTGTGTGTGTGTGTGTGTGTGTGTGTGTGTAGCTTCATCACCACCATCTCAATTTTTCCTCACTGACTAAAGATAAAGTACTTGTAAATTTATGGAACGATGATTCTCAGATTGTACCCAGACAGTAACGGAAGAAGCAGTGATGGTGGTGGTGGTGGTGGTGGTGGTGGTGGTGGTGGTGGTGGTGGTGGTGGTGGTGGTGGTGGTGGTGGTGGTGGTGGTGGTGGTGGTGGTGTTGTAGAGTGTAAACTGAAGGGCTTGTTAAAGGATTGCTGGTAAAAGCCTTATCAGGGCTGCTCACTGAGAACACGTCGACCTGGGGCTGGGTTGGGGCTGGACAGGACTGGAGTGGGGGCATGCTATTGCATGTGCTAGATACGGGCTGTGGTTTGATTAATATGGAGGCAGAGGTGGATTGGCTTGGGCTTGGCTAGATAGACTTTTGGTTAGTGGAAAGGGATGAGTTATATCAAGACTGAACTAGACTGGATTAGAGTGACCTGGATAATATCTAAAATGTGTCTGAAACTGAGACTGGATTGGGGATAAGAATGGGCTGGACCGGGGTTTTTGCTGGGCTGGTCTTTGGCTGGTCTTTGGCTGGGCTGAACCTTGGCATGTGGTGTGGTCTGGGGTTGTGGTTGTGGTGGGGCTTAAGTTGGGTTGGCATGAGGCTTGGCGTGGCACTTTTTATGCCAGGGGTTGCAGTGGGGCTGAAGAGGTGGAGGTCAGCTGGGCGGTAAGACACGTGGCGGGGACAAGAGGCTGAGCGTCACTCTCAGTATTGAGGTCAAATGCAATAATCTGGAAGGTCCATCACCAGCAGTAACCACCCCACTCTTCCTCCTCCTCCTCCTCCTCCTCCTCCACTGCTGCTGTCAGTTATCATCGAAACATCAACTAGATAGAGAGATATAAAAATGAGTAAAGGATGACGAAGAACATGAACTTTCTGTGACTACGAACAATTGATTTGAAGCGGTGCCAAAGCACCAGACGGTGGTAGTAAGGCATATGTAACTCTCCGCCTCGCCGCCTATACAGGGTGGAGGAGTGAAGGGTACTGCCAGCTGTAGGACTCCCACTTCCTTAAAGGCGTGGACTGAGTTCTAAATTAAGTCAAGATTTCCAGCTTGATAAGAGTCTTGCACAACAGCCTCGAGTAAATGGAAAGGAGATATAGAGAGGGAGGGAGAGAGAGGAGGGAAAGTTTATAATATTTAAAGATTTTCCTCA
>JAPQNM010000004.1:10801904-10806904 GCA_029783475.1 Metacarcinus magister
CGCACCAACACACACTCCAACAACAACAACAACAAACAGTAAGAACAGAACAACCATCATGATAACAATGACCAAAACAATAATGATAATGATGGCAATAACAAACGAGAAAAAGTCTGTTATTTGATCATTATTGTCATTATGATTATTGTAAAAGTACAGACATCTATCTCTCTGTCTATACTCTGTTTATTCGTCCAATTGTCTGTTTTGTTTTCCTTTACTCCTTAAGACAACAACACATCTTGGGACGAATCTCTTCTGAACCTTCTCTCTGGTTTTCTCTATGGGTATGACTTTCAATATAATGTGTTCTTGTTCGTTTGCCTCATGTAAGAAAAAAAAAACTGTCTTAGCGCTGTAGTGCCAGGTAGTGCAATGGGGAGATTAAGATGCAGGATGGGGTCGGGGACGTGGGGGGGAAGTGTGGTACCCTACTGAACGCGAGGCCTCACCTGGCTGTGTGTATTGGATGGAAGCTTGTTATTCTTGACAAACACAAGCCATTTCCTTAGTGCGGTGACTACTAAGTGTCCAGCAACAATACCCACCGCCACTTCATCAAGATGCAGACAGTGATGCCCAGACTGGCCGGGGACCACGACACTACCCACATCACGAGGCAGTTTTTCATGCGACGCAGCGTTACGATGCACGACAGGACAACAAATAATTCCAGTGTTGCGCCGCGACCACACCCACTTGTCCATATATAAGCGAGGCAGAAGGTGCACAGGAGTGTGTGGAGTGCACACATGACATGGGCAGCATTTCACAGCCTGCCATCACTATGCAAATACCCGCCCGCCAGGATAAACAAGCCAGGCCAGGTCAGCACAGGCAACGATCACAAGCATCAGTCGGAAAAATATGGTGAGCGTGGAGGTGGAGTGGGTGGTGCTGGCGGAGAATGAAGACCCGAGGAGGAGGTGGCACGGGTGGGAAAGGAAGGTGGGTGGTGTGGGATGGGGGGGAGGTCATCATGCTCCATCAACCTCACTTTACAAATATATCTTGAGTCATCAATCACTAAAAGGTTGCAAAAACCAACAGTGACTTACTCTTTTTCCGGTTTGCGCTACACACTTGAACTCTACACCAGTGACTCTGCCATTCCGTACACCTTTCAATCAGAGAATAAGACAAAAAGAGTCAACCCAAAGTGTTCCCACAGTGGCAATAGTGTCGAGTCACTGGTAAATGCCGGGAAATGTGTCAGTAAGGCCAATTCCGGCAGTAAGGTTGTTAAGAACTGGGGTAAGCAGGAGGAGGAGGAGGAGGAGGAGGAGGAGGAGGAGGAGGAGGAGGAGGAGGAGGAGGAGGAGGAGGAGGAGGAGGAGACGAAGATGAAAAAGAGTAGACCATAAAAAGGAAAAACAAGAAGAGAGAAGAGGAAGAAGAAACAACAAATGATCTTTAATTTCAGATAACAATGACAATGTATTTCGTTTTTCTCTACGTCGCTTGATGGGCCTAAGACTTTTTTCTTTCAGCAGGAGTTGTATGTTGTGTGAATGTAAAGCAGAGAATACGATGCGTCTTTTAATTAAGTTTAATCTGTACGTACATTACACAGACAAGGGATCTCTCAGTTGAGGGAACACAGCTAACCCACGACAAGGAGAGGGAGAGAAGGATGGAGTCATGAACAAAAATACCAGTTGAAGAAAGGAAAGGAAAAAATATAGGAAAGAAAACACTGAAGAAAAGAGAAAAGAGAAAAAAAGGAGAAAAGTGAAAGTGTATAAAGAGATTTTGGAGGATACGAGAAAAAAGAAGAAAGGAAAAAGGAAATAGAAAAGAAAAGACGGATAGTAGAGAGAGATATATAGATGTTGATAAAGAGAGATAAAGAGATAAAGAGATGGTAAAAAAAAAGTTGCTTCTAGTTCCGATACTAAACAAGGAAGGCAATTAATTCTCTGCCATCATTCCACACAGGGTGAAGTCCTCTCTTCCTTGTATCCACAGGACGCTTTGGCTCGGCACCTCACCACTCGTGACGTCCTCAACTAAAACTCTTCAAGGCAGTCATGCACGACCACTCCACCACCACCACCACCAGTACCACAACCAGTGTCCCCCGTCAGGCTCTCAACTCCCTCCGAGGCCCCACTTCTCCACTCCACCACCACCATTACCTCCACCACTTCCTCCCTCCCCCGTCCTCCTCCTCCTCCTTACTACTTTCTAGCACGTGATCAAAATGCAGGGCGCGTCCACTACCAGATTTCATTCCCGTGTGTCCAGCTTATTCGTCCATCACCTCCTTCTCCTCCCCGTTCACCCGCCCTCTAATTATAGCATCAAGTGATCATTGCGCACGTCAGAAGTCTTTTATTATACCTGTTAAACTGCCGCATGACTAACGCATGGCAGTGGCACGAGTCACATTTAGTTGGTATGATATCATGATGAAGTTATAAATGTGACAAGACGATTTAGATAATAAACTGGGTAAATGTAACGTCAAGCCCAGCATAAAGATATCATGCTATACGACAGTGACTAAATGGGCAAGGTTAGCTACTAGATGCTGATGATGCGAGATGGAGAGGGAGAGAAATTTAGCTGAAGCCGTGGTCCACTGATAAAGCCAGCCAAGTAGTTTCACCATTTTTTTCTCTGGTCCACACGGGCGATGCAAATACGTACGCCAGACTCACTCACAAGGCGCTGCAAACACGCTACACTCTTCCAACATTGACTCAACACGCGAGAAAAAGAAGAAAAAAAAAAAGCTGCCTCTGAAATCAGACGGCAAGCAACCAAAACAGAACGAAACCCACAGACCACTTGGCAAATAGAAAAGATTTACAGGAATAATGTGCGAGAGGTTCGGTTACATGCATTATTGAGTAGGTTAAGATAATGTGCTAGCAGGTAATAAAAAAAAGAAACGCATTGAGGGAGACAAGAAGAAGAAGAAGAACAACAACAAAAGGAGGAGGAGGAGGAGGAAGAGGAGGAAAAAGTAAAAACGAGGGAATGAAAGTAACAGTAAGTACGGCCCAACCGTTTCGCTCTCAACGCAACGTATAAAGAGAGTGTATGCGTTCATGTGTATGTGTGTGTGTGTGTGTGTGTGTGTGTGTGTGTGTGTGTGTGTGTGTGTGTGTGTGTGTGTGTGTGTGTGTGTGTGCCATAGATAGATAGATAGAGAGATAGAGAGAGAGAACAGTAAATGGGTTAAGGACTCTTGAACAATGAATCTCAGAGAGTCAAGAATCACAATAACCACGTAGAATCACAAATATTCCAGCATTTCCCCCCTGTCACCGCCATGCCTCTGCGGCGGAAGTGAAGAACGCACTTAAGAGTAGATGAGCTGGCAGGTGACGGGCGCTGAGGGTGAGTCAGGCAAGTGATGTCCTTGACCAAGTGCGGCAAACGATATATTCTCAGTACTGGCAGGACCTTCACGGCGCCAGTACTTGATCAAGTGAGTCATAGCGGGATATGGTCGGGGAAATGGGAATTAATCCAAAACTTATTACTGTCTCGGAAAGAAAATGCAGATCAATTAAATGACATAAAGTAAATTTATGAATATTCAATTACAGAAGAGTAAATAATGTGTAAGAAGATGAATCATACGACTATGAAACCAGTACATCAAACTTGGGATCTTTACGCCAACTAACGGTGTCACTAACTCCTGTCTTGTGAACTTCTCAAAGAGCAGTTCAGGTGCGGGATAAACAGAAAAAACAGGCCACAGAACTTTGATAACTGCCAGATAAATACCAAAAACTCAGGATTCCTACACATTGAAAGTGAAGGTGAGTCTATGGCTACTGGAAAATCAGTAACTTTCTAAGAAAGTGTAATTAACAGGTGAAACCCCGTAGACTACCACAACATAAGTCGAGTGTTCCATGGTATCAACCCACACCACTGACACATCAGTTAAGAAGTAGTGGAAATAAAGTTAATACAAAGTGCCATAGAAATCCGATGGTTTCGTACTTTTGTACAATTGAACACTTTGACAGGTGAAATATACATGTACGTCTTATTCACACAAATGTTCGCATACTAAGAAACGCACCTGTAAAGAATTACTTTAGTGTGTGTGTGTGTGTGTGTGTGTGTGTGTGTGTGTGTGTGTGTGTGTGTGTGTGTGTGTGTGTGTGTGTGTGTGTGTGTGTGTGTATGTATGTGTGCGTGCGCGCGTACACGCACCGAAGACCATTTGGCTCCACCAGTTAAGAGGGACGGACAGCACAGGGTTCTGAGCCGCCCCGGAGAAAGTCACTACCCCGCGGCCCCGTATTAGGCAGGAGTCATCATGTTTTCAGTCTATACTGACCACTGCACAACCTCTTTTCGGGACTCTTGGATACAACCCATCTCAGCTACAGGAATGATATGAAGAAAAAAAAACTTTCTCTCGGGAGTAAAGTTTTTTGGTGTGTGTGTGTGTGTGTGTGTGTGTGTGTGTGTGTGTGTGTGTGTGTGTGTGTGTGTGTGTGTGTGTGTGTGTGTTGGTCTAGGTTTGCCAAGAAGCCTTGAGGGCACTGGATGCTGTGAGTGGAGTAGTTGTGAGTCTGTTTGGTGGATCATGAAGGATGAAGGGCATGTGGAGGTGAGTGCGTGCAGTAGGAGTTTATAATGGAATTTAGAGAGTTTGCAGAATGAAACATTTTTGAGGCACGATTTTTGGTGATTAACATCGATGGGAGCTCATATAGAGGGTGATCGTTTCAAATGTAACTAGGCGTGAGATGCATGTGAGTGGGCGGGGAGATAGTGTGGTGCCCTGACAGGCAGGAGACAGGAGAGGAAGGTGATGGGTGTTGCAAGGTCTGCCGTGGTGCCCGGGTCAGCTGCTCCTCGGCCCCTCCCGGATCTTAAAGTCCGGATTCTTGTTACCTTCCGCTGAGAGGCCCCAGAGTGGGGCTTTACAGACAATTTGTGTCACTTGCTTCCCAAAGGAAGTGTTAATACACCTACCTCACTATAGGGAACATGAACATGAGGAAAAGACCAAATGTATA
>JAPQNM010000004.1:10811904-10814404 GCA_029783475.1 Metacarcinus magister
AATACTTGGAGCGGCTTTGGACATACACACACACACACACACACACCACCCACCCACACACACCACACACACACACACAAGCACACACAGGCATAAATGCAGGAGGTCCGTGATAGTATGTGGCGTCAAGGTGTAACACAAAAGTTTTCTTCAATGCAAAACCCTCGCAAGTGTTGTGGTTTTTTAATAAAACGACGGAGGCCTCGAGGTGCTCCACCACCACCACCACCACCACCGCTTGGCAAACAGGTGTCTCCTCGACAAACGAGTGAGGTGTGTGAGGTGGGCGGAAGAACCTGCTCATGCCAATGCACCTATTTTGGTCTCAGATGACCGGTGCAACAAAGAGGAACGCTTTCTCCTGCCTGGCTCCTATGGGCGTGTCCCTGAAGGATGTGCTCCTTCCACTACCTCACCCACACTCCCAACCCGCCCGCCCACCCTACCCCAGCACCAACCAACCAACAAATGCATCACAGCCTCCCTTAAAAGAAAAAGAAAACTAGCACAAACCTCAGCTTTACCCCCTCTGCCTCCCCCTTCCCCCTCCCACCTGGCCTCTTACCACCAGATGCTCGAGTAGGAGTTTCACTTTCTTGCGTGGTAGTGAAGTTGAATAGCAGGAAAAGTCTCGAGGTGTGTGCTACGTCATATTACTCGTGCTGCTGCTGTTGCTTGTGATATTTCTGCTGCTGTGTTGTTGTTGTTGTGTTGTTGTGTTGTTGTTGTTGTTGTTGTTGTTGTTGTTGTTGTTGTTGTTGTTGTTGCAGCTACTACTGCTGTTGTAATTATTTTTGGCTATTGTTAGTGTTACTTTCTTGCCTTTACTATTCTTCTCTCCTCACCTGGTGACCGACTTCCTAATTTTCTTTAGTTTGACAGTTTTTTGATATTCCAAAAATATATTTTTTTCCAAAAAAAGTTTTGTACATTATTATCTCAATGTGTTCGCTACTCTTGATCAATCACTATTTTTGCACTTTGTAGTTGGTGTGTTGCCGTTGTTATGGGCGGCGTCAGGTTGTTGCGATGTCCTGAGGCAGCTTCTGTATGCTGGATGGCTAAGGCGATGAACGGGTGGTACACACTGGCAGACCCGGGGAAATATCTGGAAAATCTCGTCCTAGAAGATGCTCTCTTCGTCATTTCCTGTTATTTCCATCGCGTAGCCACTTCTCAGCCCACCTTGCATCCACATGACCGTGACACAGGCAGGATGTCTTGGCCAACATGAGATTTTTCTGTGGTCCAAGTATGGCGTCATGTTTCGGTCATACTAGCCGCCTCCAGGGTGAGGGAGGCGACAACCTTTCATGGTGTGTTAATGCACACACTATTAACACAACACCTGGAACGAGACGTTCATGTTTATTTTGCATTGTCGCAGGAGGGTGAACACCTTCATCCTTGTTACAAAACAAAGCTGCTTTAGAAGATTCTACAGAGTATGTAGTACTAATTCCTTAGTGTTTTTCTTCACCCTACGAATATCAGTCTCCAGGGTGATTGGAAACAAAATAGTACAGACGACCTTCATATATCCTTGCATTGATAAGAATCTCACATGTCGCCCACCGTTTAATTATCTCCTTCCCTCCTCCCTCTCACCCTCGGTCCTTCCTCAGCAGCCCATCAGGCGTGCCTCGTCCCCCGCAACACCCAAACCTTTTTCTGAGGCTGCCGAGCCAACCCTCTGTGGCAGCTGGTGATCATAAATTCAACAGAAGAAGGGAGGGAGGGAAGCCCACACGGCAGCACTCACACCTTCGCACCCCAGCAACCCAAACCCACGTTGACATTCCACCCTACACTTCCACCTACTCCAACTTGCACCAACACACCCCTCCCCGCTCACCCGATGTCTTGAGAGCAAGTCAATCAGCCGAGACGAAGAAAAACGTGTATAAATAATGAACCGCCACATGTAAAAGTAATTTCCGCTTTGCGTTATAACGGAAACAAAAAAAAGAATAAAGAATGAAGATTAATGGAATGCTGTTGGAGTTGGAATCTCTCTCTCTTTCTCTCTCTCTCTCTCTCTCTCTCTCTCTCTCTCTCTCTCTCTCTCTCTCTCTCTCTCTCTCTCTCTCTCTCTCTCTCTCTCTCTCTCTCAAGACACAAAACACGCCGCTATCATCAAGGTGACGCAAGAGTCTCGGCCGCCGCGTATTAAGGGTCCGGTCGGATTATTAGGCTTTTTTACCGTCGTTTACTCTTACTCTCGTCCTCCGCAACCTCGACTTACTTTCTCTCTCTCTTCTTGCTTCTTTTTTACCGTTCCGTTCCTTTCCGTTCCTTCCTTCCTTCCTTCCTTCTTTCCTACTTCCTTCTCTTCTCTATTACTGATATGCTCTTCGACTTTTTTTGTTTTTCTTTGCCTCTTTATTCACCTGCTTTTGTTTTTTTTGTTCTTAAGTCGCTCTGCTTATGCTGCTGCTTCAATACTACTGCGACTACTACTACTACTACTACTACTACTACTACTACTACTACTACTACT
>JAPQNM010000004.1:10824404-10826904 GCA_029783475.1 Metacarcinus magister
CAAAGCCTCTCTCCCCCCCAAAGAGCGCCGTGAAAGTCTGCCTCCCTCAACACTGCCATTACTCACAAGATGTCTGCGTTATGGACCTCATTGGTGTGACAAATGAGTAACGGCAGGTCGGTGGGCTGGCCTCGTTAATTTTTTTACGGTCTTGCGTTCACTCTAACTGGGCATTACATGGAACGAACCAACACAAGAACTTGTGCACATTACTTTCGAAAGGCGGGTCGTGGCCTCTTGCATGCTCCTTTTAGTGTCCTGGATGCGACCAGTGAGAGTGAAGCCAAAGCACATTGCAGTGGCAGGACGGGTGGCGCACTCGGGAAGGCACCGCACACAAAATAATGGCATGAAATTATCAATTGAAGCAATTTCGTTGAATGTTCCTCGCTGGCCGCCTCCAATGCCGACCCTCCTCCTCTCCCACGGACAACAGAGGCTGAACAAAACAGTCTCGCTGTCTACAAATCCCAGTGCATCGGACAAAACAGATTAAACATCAGTGTATACCTTTCCCGGTCTACGAGGTCCGGAACACACTGACTCAAACAAGTCTTTCCCGGTCACTCGTCTATAGATCTTGTATGCAATCTAAACGTCACATGAGTTTGGGAAATCCAGGAAACTTTTTTTAATCTCATTCTTTCTTTATCTAATTGAGAGCCAAGACCACAGGAATGTAATGAGATAGACACACACACACACATAACAAAAAAATACACAGTGAATTGATACACATGGCGATCATAATGAATGGAGCGAATCGTGGGAACCTCTTCAAAACTAACCACTATCTCTCCTCACCCGTTCACCCCGTTACTCCACCACCACCACCACCACCACCTGTGCATCCCATCCCTCTCCCGCTAGCACCTTTATTACACAAGAAACACTGCTCTCGTACGACCTTGAGGGACTTGGCAGCATCCCTCTCGCTCACTCCTTCCCCTCATTCACAGAACCGCCGCTGCCGCCGCCGCCTTCCAATTTTCTCCCCTCGGCGATGGAAATGAGAGGTAAAGGTCCAACAAATGATCACGTTCATTACGGAGGAAGAAGTGTAAAAGGAGGAAGAGCTGGCAGTGACACATTGCGACGGGAGGGGAAGAGCAAATAAGAATCTAATTAGAGAGAAAAAGAGAGAGAGAGAGAGAGAGGATCCGTCCTTCAGTATTCTCATTGCACCTTCCAACCGCTAGTAATATCCTTGGCTTTACATAATGATTTGTCTCTCCCAACAACTCAAGGTCGCCCAAAAAATAGGATGCCACGTACCCGAAAATGGGGAGAGGGACCACCACTTAAATCCCTTCACCCCACTCCCCCCCCAAACCCGCCCCCCGTCCCGTCCCTAACCAAGACGCTGCAGGAGGGACAGGAGGATAGAGGCAGAAGAGGGTAAGAGATGATGAGAGCCAAAGGGGATGTAAGGGTGAAAGGTGAAGTCTAGGCGAGGGGATGCAAAGATAGGAGAGAGAGAGAGAGAGAGAGAGAGAGAGAGAGAGAGAGAGAGAGAGAGAGAGAGAGAGAGAGAGAGAGAGAGAGAGAGAGAGAGAGAGAGAGAGAGAGAGAGAGAGAGAGAGAGAGAGAGAGAGAGAGAGAGATTAGAACTATTTGTATATTCATATAATTATTCACATTTGATTTATTCTTAATATTTCATCTTTCACTTTGTTCCTTGTCTTTATAAACACACACACATAGACAGGGCAAGAGATGGATAGACAGACATATATATACAGTCAGACAGGGAAAGAGATAGACAGACAGACACACAGACATACAGACAAACCGCTTCCCACATATTTAGTTAAGCCTCTCGCTCCCTCCTTTTGTTATCCCTTCCCCGTTATCTTTAAACTCATAAAGAAGAGTAAAACAATGAACAGAACAAATAAAATGAAATAGGAAAGAACAAAAGACAAAAAAATAAAGTTAAACCAAATATATTAAAAAAAAAAAAAACAGAACCAGAAATAGGAACACACACACACACACACACACACACACACACACACACACACACACACACACACACACCATAAAATAAAATAAAACATTTAAGTTATATATTCTTTTGAAGCCAAACGAAATAAATCACTAATACAATGATTACGATCGACATAAAAGAAAATCAAGACCAACAGAGACAAGAGAAGAAGAAGAAGAAAAAAAAGAACAACAATAACAAGCAAACACAAGGAACACGGAAGCAGGAAGAACATCAACATCAACATCAACATCATCATCATCAGCAGGACAGAACATCATCACTACAGAACACGGACACATCTACCTCCACCGGGCACTCAAGTATTAGTAAATCTTATGTTCTGCTTGAAGTGAAGGACAACATTACCACCGTCACTCTAACTGTCTCTACGCACGCAATGAAGGAGGAGGAGGAGGAGGAGGAGGAGGAGGAGGAGGAGGAGGAGGAGGAGGAGGAGGAGTTTGATGATGATGATTAATGATGATAATGGGAAAGAGGAGAAGGAAG
>JAPQNM010000004.1:10829404-10861904 GCA_029783475.1 Metacarcinus magister
CCTTTCCCGCTATAACCTGTGCTGCTCTCTCGTCTGCGTTACTAATGCTTGCCACACCCAAAGACCTCCTCCTTCCCCATCCTTCAATGTGCTGCTAATGATTTCAAGTTCCGGGTAATCAGCCTCTACTGTTTTTCTCTCCCCTTTTGCTAGTGGAGTCATTACATTACGTCGCATTACACGCATGAAGTGGTAAGGGGCGTACATTTTGAGGTCGTGCAGCACATTGCGTCATGTCAGCAGCAGTACGTGACCCCCGGCAAGGGTGTGGTGGTGAGAAGCCTCTCCCACCTGTCCCCACCGTCACTTGATCTGTCGAGTATTAATTACACTCTGGGACGGTGCACCTATGGTCTGTTGTACCCTGTGTGTGTTATTTGGCCAAGGTTCACTCTGGGTCAACTTAATACTCTCTGATCTGGTTTATTATTTGTTTGGTGTATATTCGAGGAAGGGTGTTTTTCTTTTTGAAGGGGGTACACGCAAGTTTTCCCTCCTCTGTGATATTGTTTCCGTCGTGGTTTCCTTCATTACTTTCTTCGCTGGTCTACAAAGGGAAAACCTTTAAAGTGTTCCCTTTTTTCTTCCTCTTCGTCGTCATCCTCGCAGTCCTTCTCTCCCTCTACAAATAAACTTTCCATATTCAAATGTGTTCAGACTCTTCACCGTCTTTCATATATAAATATTACCGTGGCTTCGAGTCTTACGTGGGACGACAACTTTCCACATCTCCGCGAGCCCCTTCAGCGTCTCCTGAGTGTAGTATTCCCGCCGTGAATGTTTGGTGAAGGTAAACAGTTGGGAGAGGGGAGAGGTGGGCACCAGACACGGCGGGGCGGCGAGCCCGACACACTGCTTCACAGACCCTTGTTTATCCTTGACCGAGTGGAGAGATGGGCGGCGATGACCACTGTACTGTAAATACTCTTACTCTCCCTTCTAGTGCAGCAGGACAACACGACCACCTCAACTTTCTTTCTCTTTTCATTAGCGGAAATGTTACATATCAAGAACAAAGAATCTTTTATAATCCAATGTCACTGACCCCGTAATGATGAGGTTGTAAGGATGAGGAGGAGGAGAAGGGGGAGGAATAAAAGAACTTGCAGTAAATATATATATATATATAAAAGACAAGGAGAGGACGCAAGGCGTGGACCGAGGTAGTTGTCACTTTAAATGTCGAGTGTTTTGTTTTCACTTATGGCTCGATTTCTCCATCAGTTGGATTTCCACAACGTTCGTGTCACTCAGCGATGCTCCACCGAGGCCACGCTCTCATGTGTGTGTGTGTGTGTGTGTGTGTGTGTGTGTGTGTGTGTGTGTGTGTGTGTGTGTGTGTGTGTAAGACTTACTAAAACAGAGTACGCAGTACACAGCCTCGCCCCAGACACAACGCCTGACTAGCACACAGAGACGTAAGTGAGAGTCTGTCAATAAGTCATAAAAACAAACATAACATTACACAGTGCAATAAAGCGAGGCCAGACAAGGACGCGGAGGAAGCCGGAAGGAAGGAACGATGAGAGGGAGGGAGGGAGAGAGTGGGGGATGGAGGGAGGGAGCAAAGATGAGAGTGAGAGTGACGGGGAGGAAGAGGAGTAAGGGTGGGAGAGCGGGAGGGGGGTGTGCGGAAGGGGGTTAGGGAGAGTATTGGGTAGGGAGAGGGAGGGGGAGTCTGAAGACTGCTCCAGCCACGTGATGTTGTTGTGGGGATGAAGAGTCGCGTATCAGCCTGCGCCCTAAGCGTCCTTACAAACAATGCTGCCACCACGACGGAGGGACGCGACGCAGGCAACATGACGGGACATACTACACCTTACAGGAGACGTGTCAGGAGACTGCGGCAAGCAGGGCGGCGTGTGGCAGGGGGACGGGGTGAGTTTGAGGGAGGCAAGGGGTAGGAAGGAGTGAGATAGGGTGAGAGTGGGAGGGTCTCCGACACCTTGTGGAGTAAGTAATAAGCAACAAAAAGCTGAAGAGCGGAACTCAGTCACCTTCAAAGGTCGGTCACTCACTCGCTGAACCTCCCTCTCACTCACTCTCACCCGACTACTCCTCTTCCTCCCCCTCCTCCTCCTCCCACCCGCCTCCCTCATACAGCGACCAGTCATGTCTGAGAGCGTGTTCTAGTGATCAAGCTTCCACAATTTATTCCCCTCGCGTGGGCAGTCTGGCCTCGCTTTGTTGCGGCTTTGCATTATAAAAATAAACAGGCTTCTTGCCTTACCGATGCTGCTCTCTCCTGCGTGGCGGCCCGCCGGAAGCCGCGCCAAGGACTGGAGCACAGCGGCGATGTGTGGTGCTGAGGAAGGCAAGAAAACATGATCATTATATCAACAATTACATCAATGTTCAAGATCAATAATCAGTAATGATAATAATAATAATAATAATAATAATAATAATAACGCTAATAATAATAATATAAACAATAATAACAATAATGATAATAATGATCATCATTATCAATACTGTCATTATCATTATTATCATATCTATAATTTAATTAATTTCCTTTTCATTGTTATCCTTTTCCCCAAACAAGTGCGGTGCAGGCCAGAGTGTCGCACAGTATGATGAGGAAGACAAGCAGATCACACCTGGTTCACGCTAACATTCACACACACTCGTGCACCATCCAAGCCTCACTTGTGCACACTACACCCACACATGCTTGTCTAGCTTACAGGTGCCCGCGGAAAACACACCGTCTAATTTTCGAGTCTGTGACCAGTTCTTTAAAAAAAGAAGAAGAAAAAAACAAATGAGGAGGAATTCCCAGACCCACCTTCCCGCCTTCTCCCTCATGCATCGTAGACGTCCACTGCTTGCTGGCTGGCTTGCACCACGCACGCACTGGTCAATGAGGTCGCATAATTCCATTTCATCTTCAAATTTGTCCGTTTCTTTCTATCTTCCCGCAACATTTCCCCCTCTCACCTTTCCTTCCCTTTCCATCCCACCTAGACAAAGACACTGCCTCCCTTTCAATGGTGCAAAGAATCCTCGGCCTTAGAAAAAATGACAGGAATTTGTTTCGTAATTTCACGGCTCGGACAGCAGCGCCGTGCACGCCGCGCACCTCGGCCGCGGAACTGGGTCGGCAGCGTCACCCAAGCGTGTCCCGCCGACCAGCCCGGTGGGAATACGTGGCTCCTGTGGCTATCTCTTTGCAGGGAACGATGTTGGGAGGTGGAAGGGAAGGAACGAAGGCTGGTGGATAAGGGAAGGAAAGAGTGGAAATAGAGGAGAGGAAGGTATAACATAGAAAGGGAAGGAATAGCAAATGAATATACAAAAGGTAAAAGATTGAAAGAGAAGATGATGAAGGAAGGAATTGGATAAAAGAAGATGAGTGTTAGTGGGATGGAAGAGTGGATAAAGGGCAAAAGCTAAGGAGGAGAATATAATGAGGGGGAAGGAGAAAGAAGACAAAACAGTGAATTAAAGAGATTGATGATATAGTAGAGTATTCACGACATTTAAAGACGTCTTAAACATTTGCAGTGAAAAGAATGCGATGTTCTTCTCTCTCTCTCTCTCTCTCTCTCTCTCTCTCTCTCTCTCTCTCTCTCTCTCTCTCTCTCTCTCTCTCTCTCTCTCTCTCTCTCTCTCTCTCTCTCTCTCTCTCTCTCTCTTTAACTTGTCTTTTTCTCAATTCACTCTCGTTGTTCACTTTCACTTCAGTACTTTCCTCCTTCTCTTCCTGCTCCTCCTCCTCTTCCATGTCTTTGTTTTCAGCCATTTCTTTTTATTGTCTTAAATTTCACAGTAGCGTCGAAGCGTTTTATTGAAGTTATCGTCTATATAATTTTTTCTACCTGTGCTAATCATTTCAGCCACACGCTACACACGGACGGTCGGTCTTCTTGTAAGAGACAAATTCGCGCCAAGCACTGATGGCCCGACACCTGCCGTCCATCAGATAGCTTCCATCACACCAATAAGGGATGGAAGTTAAAAGAGAGAGAGAGAGAGAGAGAGAGAGAGAGAGAGAGAGAGAGAGAGAGAGAGAGAGAGAGAGAGAGAGAGAGAGAGAGAGAGGAGAGCGAGAGCGAGAGCGAGAGAGAGAGAGAGAGAGAGAGAGAGAGAGAGAGAGAGAGAGAGAGAGAGAGAGAGAGAGAGAGAGCACATCCCTTTCTGTGGCTGCCTTCACAATAAAGTGTTAGCCACCAGAGGGCCATGAGTCAAGTGTCGAGGTCATGTCAAAGGAGAAGGAGGGTCACCAAACACTGCCAAGGGTCCTGGGACCCTACTACGTCCCTGGAAACAAGCCTGGATTGACCCTGAGGAGTCTGACAGAGTGTCCTAAACTTCGTACTCCATCCTGAAGTCGTAGGGAAGGCCTGAGGGGCTGTACTGGTGTGGAGGTCCTTGGGAACGTTGGGTCTCAAGAGGAGAGGAAGGGTATAAAAGGAAGATGGGGGAGGTCGTGAAAGAAGGAGAGGATGGGTGGAGAGGAGGAGGTGGAGTGGAGAGAGGGAAGGGGTAGAGGATGGCGTCGGGGTGGTCACGTAGTGAAGGTTCAAGAGATAAGCCTCGACCTTCCCATCATCACTCGCAGGCATTGAGCAAGGTTCACTTTTACTCGGACGAGCTTCGAGTCGCTAATTCGAAAGTCACTCAAGTCGAAGTGAGTTGGTGCCCTGCGGAGCGTGACCAGACAACACCACACTGCCTCGACCCCTCAGGTGTGGAGTACGACAGTAGTTCTTGTAGCATCGTATGTACTGCCAGGTGCGAGAGGGAGTGAAGGAGTGAGGGAGTGTCTTGAGTTTTTATTGCGAGAACCTAATGGAACCTTTTAATCGATTCATCACAGTTTCTCTTAACTGACGTGCGGTACACCATCTTGCACGCCGTCCAGCCTCCCCTTCCCTTCCCCTGCATCACTCTCCCTTCCTCCACACCTTCCACCTTGTATCTGCCTCCTTCTCTCACATCAATCCGCCTCCAATCTCTCAAACCTAAATTGACATTCGGCATTGATAATAAAAAAAACCTGCATTATTGAAAGCAATTTTTGGTGTGAATAGCCATTGGCATGTGTGTGTGTGTGTGTGTGTGTGTGTGTGTGTGTGTGTGTGTGTGTGTGTGTGTGTGTGTGTGTGTGTGTGTTGCAGGATTCAAGGCCCCCAAAACATTTTATATTTATTACATCATACTCGTGTACCCAACATGCTTTGGTCAAACCTTTAAATACAGGGTGTGTCTTCTTCTAAATCATATTGGTAAAGTTCTTGGTAGATTCATGTATGCGCAAAACGAAACATCAGACACACATACACATACACACACACACACACACACACACACACACACACACACACACACACACATTTGTTCCACGTCTATACATCTGCACCTGAGGGAGCTCTCATAGTTTACCTAGACGACCTTTCCTTGAGGGTCGACTCTTGAGGATTGCAACGTGTGCTGTTAGAGGTGAAAAGGAAGGAAAGAAGGAAGGAAGGAAGGCAGGAAGGAAGGCAGGAAGGCAGGAAGGAAGGAAGGAAGGAAGGCAGGAAGGAAGGAGAAGGGTATGATGGGGAGTGGATAAAGGAAGGGGGAGAGGAGGTAGAATCGATGTGATTGTTTACTTGATTATGACATTAAAAAAACTGCTGATACATAGTACAGGAAGCAAACAGCAAAAGGAAGAGAAGAAGGAAGGAGAAGGAGGAAGGAGGAACGAGGAAGGAGGAAGAGGAGGAGGAGGAGAAGGGGGAGGAGGAGGAGGTGAAGGAGGAGGAGGAGGAGGAGGTGGATGAGGTTATATCAGGTCTCTCCTCAAAGCCTCATGATAAGGTAAAGTATATAAAGTGCGTGTCGACTTTAGTGGATCGTTCTCCCTTTACCCTTGCTGGCCCCGATGCATCACCTGCACCCTTACAGATTTCCCTAAAGCCGTGTAAAGAGCATTCGAATCTCCCTTCCTCACCTCCAAACTTTATTACGGTGAGAGACTGACTATTCACCGATAGAACTGCATGGCACGAGGCCGCGGGTGTGGCATGCAGATGAACGCGTTACACTGCCGCTGTTGCTGTTGTGAGGGCGTCCTCTTCCCCCTTACAATGTCAACCACCCGTATGTATGTCACACCGCCGCGTCACATTCAACCATATTGTTATCTATTCTGTTTGCCTTCAATGACCTATTCACACCACGCCACGCACGGCTCTCCCATCCATACTAACTCGTGATGTGTTTCAACGGCATCACTCTGACTGCAATGCAAGCTGCTGCACGTGTTAATCTGTAAACAAATAGTACAGTTTCAGGCCCTGCAATGGGTGAACGTCCTCTCTCACCCCGCAGAGACCCACGGTACCTCCAGTGTATCCCCATACCTCCCTCCCGTCGCCCACACCAGCAGACTCAAAGCCCCACGTCCTCGCCAGCAGAATCCATCTCAACCGCAGCTCAGAAACTTTTGAAACATCTTTTTACATTTTCTTAATTTGCAATTTATGAGGCAAGAAAAACTGATACTTCGTTCCTTTAGCACGTCATAGCCACCCTCACATCATGGTCGTAGCCATCGTTATCTTGCACCTTCTTCACCAATGTGCTGTTGCTGTCGTTCTCGCTGCCATGTGGTCGCTGGTGGTGTGATCACTACGTCGTAGTTTTTGGCGTCATTACCACCTTGCTGGCTGAGGCTCGTGGGGCCCAGGCTGGATAACGACCTCTTGGGGAACTTGCTTTGAAAAGGTCACTTGCTCCTCCTGCGGCTGAACTTCCTCTGTGACCCAGCCAGAGGTCGTGTGTGTGTGTGTGTGTGTGTGTGTGTGTGTGTGTGTGTGTGTGTGTGTGTGTGTGTGTGTGTGGTGTGGGGAGGGAGCAGGTGCGTGCGTGTGTGCGTGCCTGTGTGCATGCATGTGTGTGTAGGTATGTGTGTGCGTGCGTGCATGTGTGTGTGTGTGTATGCGTGCGCACATAATGCACCCAACACCCACATCCCACATCTATAATGCATCACAAACTTCCATCTCACTTACACAAATACCAGCGCGCACAAAGAACACACACACACACACACACACACACAGAGACACATACACAGCAGCCCGCCGCCCACACACGGCCTTCGAGGTGTGTCCAACAGTGTTCAGAGTGAAGACGGGCGGTGGTTTACCTTCGCCTTAGTACTTCCTCCTCACTCCCACCTCTCACACACTCTCTCTCTCTCTCTCTCTCTCTCTCTCTCTCTCTCTCTCTCTCTCTCTCTCTCTCTCTCTCTCTCTCTCTCTCTCTCTCTCTCTATCTCTTTCACACTTTCACTCTTACTTCCCTCCGTCCCTCCTCCCTCGTCCCCTCCTCTGCTTCACTCTCACTCTCTTCTTCCTCCTCCCTCCTCGCGCCTCCCCCACTCTCCCTCACTCTCACTCTCTTCCCCCCTCCTCCTCCTCCTTCCTCCTCCTCTCCCTCACCTCACTTCCTGCCTCGCCCACCATGCTGCGGGGGGAAGATGTGATTTTATTGCATTGTAGGAAATACTTGAGTTACTGAAAGATCAACTGAGAGAGAGACAGAGAGAGAGAGAGAGAGAGAGAGAGAGAGAGAGAGAGAGAGAGAGAGAGAGAGAGAGAGAGAGAGAGAGAGAGAGAGAGAGAGAGAGAGAGAGAGAGAGAGAGAGAGAGAGGTAGGAAAGTAGGCAGGCAGACACACAGACACATACAAACAGACAGACAAATAAAACATCAGATAAATAACAAACATGATTATAAGCAAATACACACACACACACACACACACACACACACACACACACACACACACACACACTCACAAGAATTCTGTCTGGGAGGAAAAGATGTTGACCTCCTCTTTTTCCTCCTCCTCCTGGACACCTGCTTCGCCCTTACCTACTTTTCGCGGCTCTTTGTCCAGCGGGAAGCGGGAGGTCAAAGGTCAATGCACACACAAAATTTCCCTTTTCTTCGTTCAGGCAACAGCGCGTGGGAGGCAAACGGCATTTCCTCTTTCAACCTGGGAAGACTTATACAGACAGACAGACGGACAGATAGACAGACAGACAGACAGACGGGCATACGTGTTTGTTGCTATGTCATCCAGGGAAAAGTAACACACGCCCACACACACACATACACACACACATACACACACACACGTACACACACACACACGGCATTCGTTCATGTATACATCCACACTTACTGGCAAATCACATCGTAAATTGTGACGAATATAATCATGAGTATAATAAAAACCAGAACAAATACTCGCTTGGCAGGTAAGTATGTAGTATGAAAGCGTAAAATACCACGACGACGTAACAACCTGAAGAACCTCCTTACTTGATGAACCAAATTACTCCTCAAGTGTTCTTACTAAATGAAGGGAACTGCATCTCTCTCTCTCTCTCTCTCTCTCTCTCTCTCTCTCTCTCTCTCTCTCTCTCTCTCTCTCTCTCTCTCTCTCTCTCTTTCCTACTAATAGTTCAGGGTTCCTGGAAGCGATGACAACGAGAAGCAGAAGAGAAGGAGATAAAGAAAGAAGTAAAAGAAAAATAAGAAAATAAAGAAGAAATGAAGGACACGGCAACAGCAATGATAATAAAAATAAAAACATTAACACACCAAACACGAACAATTTGCAACAATAAACAAGCATAATAACACGCACACACACACACACACACACACACACACACACACACACACATGAACGACTCCGTCACGTCGGCAAGACAAAGTATGTGGAAGGTCGTAAAGGAAGGAAGGAAGGAAGGAAGGAAGGAAGGAAGGAAGGAAGAAGGGAAGGAAGGAAGGAAATAATGAAGGAAAGAAGGGAGGAAAAAAGAAGAGGGGGAGAGGAGGAAGAGGACCGTTTAGAGGTGATGTACGAGAGGCGGAGTGAGGAAACGAAGCTTGTTGATAGAGAGATACGAGAGGGATAAGGGAGGCGGGGAGTAATAAATGGGAGGAGGAGGAGGAGGAAAGGTGAGAAAAAGGCAAAGGAAAGGAGTAAGATGCGCACAAATAAAAGAGGGAGGAGGTGGGAGAAAAAAATGGAGGGCAGAGAAGGAGGGGGGAGGAGGAGAAGGAGGAGGAGGAGGAGGAGGAGGAGGAGGAGGAGGAGGAGTACCATCCCCTCCCTTTAAATGATGACAATGCAGTAATTCCTTGCCAACTTTAACCTCAATCCGCGCCTTGCACAACGCCGTCGCCTTCCCTGCCTCTGCCCCGTCTAGTCTGCTCCCTCCCTCCCTCCTTCCCTCCTTCCCTCCACTAGCCAATTCTTCCTCACTCTCTCCTTCTTCCTCTTCCCTAACGTCTCTCTCCCTCTCCTTTACTCTTCCTCTCCATTTCCTTCCTCCACTGATCTCTTCCTCATCCTCTAATTCTTCCTCTTTCTCTCTTTCTCGCTCTCTCTCTCTCTCTCTCTCTCTCTCTCTCTCTCTCTCTCTCTCTCTCTCTCCGCCACCGCCCACTCCCTCACACTTTCTCCTACACTACCCTCTCCTTCACTGTCTCACACACACGCACACACACACACACACACACACACCCCGTCATCCACACACCATCCATCATTCCTCTCATCCATCCCATCCTTCTGTCTAAATAATAACATACAGTAAAAAAAAGAAAGAAATATAAAGAAAAGTAGACGAATAATTAAGACACAATAAAGAATAATAATAAAAAAAAATAGAGAACAAATATAAAAAAAGAAAATACGTTTAGCCATTATGAAAATCTAATAATAAGGGTCTCGCGTTCATAGCAATTTCCCTCGACAGATGGAGCCGCAAAGATAAGTAGTTGCAGCCTTCACTCACTCACTGTTGTTTTTGGCGAGGCGACTGACTAACACAGGGAAAATTTCAATCGTGTTTGTTTAATTTTTTTTTTCAATTCTTTCAACGTTTTTTCTGATCATTTTTCCTTATTCTTCTTCCTTCACTTTCCATGCGCCTTCTTTTTTTTCATTCTTTCATTCCTTCATTCAGCCATTAATTGTACCTTTTTCTCAACTTCCTCCAGATGCCTACGCAACCCCCCGCCCCCTTCTCTCTCTCTCTCTCTCTCTCTCTCTCTCTCTCTCTCTCTCTCTCTCTCTCTCTCTCTCTCTCTACTCTCTCTCTCTCTCTCTCTCTCTCTCTCTTTAATGTCTTTGTAACCTTCTTTTATCAATCTTTCTCCTTCTCTGCATTCCTCTCCCTTCCTTCTCTCCTCCTCTCTTCCGTCTCACCTCTCCATCTCCCTGTCTCATCCACTCTCCCGTCCTCCCTTACTTCTCAGAACGCTATAATATAATATGACGAGGCTGGCCGATCACTTACTGAGACCGTGATTACGCGAGAAGGGGTGGAGGGAGGGAGGAAGGGAGGAGAGAGAGTGAATAAAGGAGAGAAGAAGATATAAAGTGAGTGAAGATAGAAGATGAAATGGAATGAATATAAGGAAGGATCAGAGAAGTGAAAGTGAGGGAGTCAGAGAAGGAAGAGTTAAAAGAGAAAGGGAAAGAGGCATGAGAGAGAAAGAGAGCCAGACAGAAATAGCAATTGCAAGGAGGTAAGAATGAAAGAAAGAAAGAAAGAGCAAGATATACAAAGGACGAGAAGGCGACACAAGGGATGGAAGAAAGAGAAAATTAGAGAGAGGAAATGAAGGAGGCGAAAAGAGGATGGACATGAAGAGATGGATGCATCGTTGTCATCTCTTTCTTTCTCTTTAATTTCTTTCTTTCTCTCTCCACGTTCATTCATTTTCATTCTCACTTCCTTTACTGTTTTTCTCTTGGTTCCATCAGCAAGACACGCATTCTAATTCTCATGCAGATTTCTCTCTTCATCCAACGTCTTGTTTGACATTAAACACCATTTTGCAATAGATTTACGACGGCTTTTTGCGCGCCTTTAGAATCTCGTGTCGTGTTGTGTTGTGTTGTGTCGTGCAGTGGCTCTCCCCTCCTGCCCATTCCTGCCACTCCCTTCTTGACCTCTCTACCAGAAGCGACACTTTACTCCTGCTGGTCATCTCAACACACACACACACACACTTTCCCGTCATGACCAGCCAGTCAGCTCAACGGTAGGTAATCAAGATGCTGGTCAGTCTTGCGTACAGTTACCCACCATGCATTGCAGTCCTTATGTGCTGACTAAAAGGAGCTGCCGCCTTGTTTATTCATGCACTTCCACAACCACCACTCCTGCTACCTGCTTGCCTGCTTACCTGCCTTCCTGCCTGTTTGCTACTTCCCACTGCACCATCAGTATCTCGTTCAGTTCCATCGCCTAGCTGACTTGCCATGGTGGGCGGGGCTACACGTCTCCCGCCCACCTTCCCCTCAATGTATACGGATATAATTACTTCTCTTTTATCAGCAGAAAACGACGTGGTAGTAGCGATTCAAGCCATCTGTGGAGGTGCCTTTGTTGCGTTACCTCGACAAGCACGCGATTCTAGCCCCTCCAGCACGTCGGTATAAGAGTGAGAGTTTGGGGTGTGTGACGGGGGAGGGTTAAGTCTCTCGTGCCTGGTTTTAACTCTCATCTCGGGCTTAGGTGGGTAGGAAAAAGTAGGTCAGAGCTGGGGACGGACGGGGTGGGAAGTATTGTGTGAAGGGGGGTGGGCGGGGGGCGGGTGGCACGGCATGGGCAGGTTTGTGGGTAGGTGTGGCGGGAGAAGGGAGGACGGGAGGAAGGGGGATAGGAAGGAAGGAAGGAAGGGAGGACGGTGAGGAGGAGGAAGAGATGGGTGAGGAGGTGGAGGAGAGGAGGAGGTTGTTGGGTACCTCACACTGGCATCATTACCCATGCCGTGCCACCACCACCGCCACTACCACCACCACCACCACCACCCACCACCACCACCACCACACCACCCACCACCACCACCACCACCACCTTTCTTCCCCTGCCACTACCCCTTCCCTCTAACCAGTCACTTTTGCTGTTACATCCTTCCCTCCCTCCCTCCCTCTCTACCTCCCTCTCCGTAGCACAGGTGTACTCTTAACCCCTTCCACAGCCTCGCCTCCCAACCACCACAGCACCACAGCACCACAGCATCACACCAGCGCTGCTCTGTTCCTTACTCAACCACACCACGCCGCACCACCACCCACATCCAACTCCTTTCCACAATATTCATGCGGGGAAACAGGAAAAAAAAAAAAAAGAGGCAGAGTCCTTTTTTTCTGCATAATTACAGCTTTTCCTTCACGTTTTTTTTTTTTCCTTTTCCTATATTTTCTGGCAGCCATTATCCTTCCTCAGCTCCTCTCCTCTCCTCTCTCATCCTCTTCTGCTTCTCACACTCTCCCGTCTCTGTTTCTCTCTCGTCATCTCCAGGTGGTGGTGGTGGTGGTGGTGGTGGTGGTGGTGGTGGTGGTGGTGGTGGTGGTGGTGGTGGTGGTGGTGGTGGTGGTGGTGGTGGTGTTGCCCGGAGGCGGCTCACACACCTTCACTTTCTCTGGTTTTATTACGTTTAATCACTGGAGGAGGAGGAGGAGGAGAAGGAGGAAGGAGGAGGAGGAGGAGGAGGAAGAGGAGGTAAGAGAGAGAAGATAGATGAGCAGAAAGAGGAAGGGGAAGTTACGTGAAGAGGAAAAGTTTTAAAAAAGGGAAGAGGAAGCAAGATAAGAAATAGAAACTAAAAGAGCACGGATGGTTTGGAATGGAAATATGAGAAGTGGAAGGGAGAGAAGGAAAAGGGAAGTGGAAGGGAGAGAAGAAAAAAGTAGTGGAAGGGAGGGAAGGAAAGAGGAGTAGAAGGGAGAGAAGAAAAAAAAGTAGTGGAAGGGAGTGAGGGAAGGAAAAGAGGAGTGGAAGGGAGGGAAAAGAGTAGTAGTGTGAGGGAGGGAAGAAGAAGAGTGTGAGGGAAATGATATTTAAACGCATTCCAAGAGGGCGGTGCTTGTTTTCCACGTGTTCATTAATGTGTATGGGCGAGGCACGACACTGCATGGTGGTGCCAAGGCTGCCACACCACCACCACCACCACCACCACCACCACTACCACCACACTCCACTACCGACCCTACATTCACTCTTCATCATTGCAATCAACAAACTCTCTCTCCTACTCTTCCTTCTTATTATTCCTTCCTTCCTCCACCTCTCTCCTCGCCCCAACCCTCTCTTCTCCACTCCTCGGTCCCCTCCCACTCCCTCCCCGCCCCTCCACACTTCCTAACGGTGCCACCTGATACCTGACCTGCGCCTTGCCTTCCCACGCCTCCTGCTGCCGGAGGTGAGGTCTTCCTGAGCTCAGTGTACTCTCGTAATTTAAGCTCAATATTGTATTCAGTGAGGTGGTGGCCCTGAGGCTGACTATCTTAATATTCTTTTAAACATCCTGAATACTGTTGGTGGTGGTGGTGGTGGTGGTGGTGGTGGTGGTGGTGGTGGTGCAGCTGTTTCTATTAAAAATATTCAAAAGTTAATTGCTATTGAGTAATTTATATTCCTCTCGTAATGAAGAGTCACGCAACATTATACGAGGAGTGGACTTGAGAATGGTATGAAATAAATTTGTCCAATCCTAAAATAAGTCACTTTAAATCTCTCATTAGCTTGACATTCTGTGTTATATATATATATAGACTTCACTTGACAGACTCTTGGCGTGGACATTACACAACATACATATATACATACATGACACAAACTTATGAACAAATAAAAGAAAAAAAAATGCAAGTAAGTACGCATATAACCCAACACACACACACACACACACTTGGACAGACTCTGAGAAGCGCGTCTGTTGTTTCAGGGGAGATGGCTGGCTGACCTCTTCCTTCCTCGAGGCCTGGACACACAGACCCCACAGACCTCAAGCTGAGTAAGAGAGATACAGAGGAACAATAAAAAAAACAGGAGAGATAGATAGATAGATAGATAGAGAGAAAGAAAGAGAGAGTATAACTAGGTGGCAGGAACAGAAACACAAGCGAATGGGCAAGACAAGCTAAGAAGCGGAAACAAAAGAGGGAAGGAGAGCGTAGGACATACAAACAGAGAGAGGAGAGAGAGAGAGAGAGAGAGAGAGAGAGAGAGAGGAGAGAGAGAGAGAGAGAGAGAGGAATGAAAGTTGTTATATCAGAAGAGGGCTAATTCTTCGCATGAGTAACAGCTTGTCACCTTGGGGAACGACTGGACTTGAAGTTACTTTGATTTTCTTGATGGTAACAGTGCTCTAGGGTGGACGGTGAATTTCATCTCTCCTCCTCCTCTCCTCCTTCCCTTGTCTTCTTCTTCCTTTAACCCATTTTCCTCTGCTTCTTGTTCTTGTTCTTGTTCTTCATCCTACTCTTCCTCCTCTTCGCCTTTCCACTCCTTTGAATATGTGTTATATATATCTTTGTATCTCCCCCTTCTCTCTCTCTCTCTCTCTCTCTCTCTCTCTCTCTCTCTCTCTCTCTCTCTCTCTCGTATTTGTTTACCCTCATGACCCTCCTGTCTCCTCTTCATCTTGTTTTTTCCCATCTTTCCTTTATTTACCAGCTGTCTGCCCAACCAGAAATTTAAGAAGCTTCTCCCCATTTCTCCTTTCTCCTTTCCTCCCCCATCTCCTCTTCTGCCATGCCTTTACCACATAACTTCCACCTTTCTCTCTATATCTCCCTCCCTTCCTTCCTTAATTCCTACCTTCCGTTTTTCTTTTCCTCCGTTTCGTCTGATCTGAATACTTTCTTTCATTTATATATTTTTCTTACTTTATCGCCAAAAATATTGCTTCCGAGTATCTGTTTCCAAAAATCGACGCTTGAATTTTCCGCAACCTTTTTCGCTGCGCTTTTTTTTCTTCTGTTAATCATGGAGGGGGTAGTTCTTGATGCCATGGACACAGGAGGCGTGTTGGTTTGGGGTGGAATCAGGGAGACAAGCTGATGTGCGAGGAAGGGGAGTCAATTCTATATGTTCAAATATTAGTTTATTTATATTTCTTGATCGAACGTGCGTGTGGAATTAATTTTTTTTTATTTATTTATTTTTTCATAGAAGCTGGGGATTCAATGCTTTTACCATTTCTTTGATAGCGGTTGTTATAAAAAAGAACGAGAGAGAGAGAGAGAGAGAGAGAGAGAGAGAGAGAGAGAGAGAGAGAGAGAGAGAGAGAGAGAGAGAGAGAGAGAGAGAGAGAGAGAGAGAGAGAGAGAGAGAGAGAGAGAGCCAAACACACACACAGAGCCTGGGATTGTAATTACAAGCCTGGGATGTAAACAGACTGAAACAAACAAATGGATCATGGGATTCTCAAGCACGGATCAAAGTCGTTCGTTTGTTGGTCTGATGCAGCACAAACACTGCCGGGGGAGGAGGTGAAATGAGGCGGGAAGGAGGAAGAATGGATCCCTCAAACACGTGGAAACATACACACACAAAAAAAAGCCAGTGTAAATCAATAAACAACAATAATAATAATAATAATAATAATAATAATAATGATAATAGTAATAATAATAACAATAAAAATAATAACAATAACAATAACAATAATACTAAGGTCTGGTAACTGCCACTCAAAAAACATTGAGTTCCACCGCGAATCCTAAGAGAGTTGAAGATAAGCCTCGCGGTCACCAAAGCTTCACAAACGGTCGAGCAGCGCCGCCCCATCCGCCGCCCTGCCCCGTAGCAGCGGCCCTCAAGCCTTTCACCACCTGATGTCACTTTCCCTCTTGCCTGAACGTGGCCGCCGGCAAGGCAGGACAATAACACTGCTCCCCCAAAGGGTCGTGGAGGACGGTGTGCGGGGAGGAGGTGGAGTAAGATGGTCAGGTAGAGGTAGGGGGGAGCTGTGGGAGAGGCAAAGGTAGGGGGGAGGAAGGGGTGATGGCCAGGTAGAGGTATGGTAGACAGGTGGGAATGAGAGGTAAGTGTTGAGGGCTACGGAAGAAGGGAGAGAGAGGGAAGGTATGTATTTAGGTAGACGTACGGAAGGAACATTGAGGCAAAGGTGTGGGTGATGGAGCTAAGGTTGGGCTGGAAATACACAACACAAGGGAAACACGAACAGAGAGATTACAGGGGAAGACGCATGAAGAGGAAGGTAAGGCTTTGTTAGGAGGGGGAAAAAAATATACGGAGGGAGGCAGTATATGGATCCGAGGGGGACAACTTTCTCCCCCAGAGGCGCTGACGTCTAATACCGTATGAGGACAAAAAAATATATATATGGATCACAAAATCAGATGCTTCGGAGCTTCCCTTCAGATTACCATAATTCAGGGCGGCAAAGCATTTCCCAGAATGAACACAAAGCCACGAAAATATATTACATCTTTTCTCTCTCAACACCACGTTTCTCTCCTACGTAATGGTGCGGGGGAGGGATGGAGGGAGAGAGAGGGAAAGAGAGGGAGGTAGAGGATAAAAGAAAAACACGAGGAAAAGGTCATTGGAGAAACAAGGAGGGAGGGATGTAATGTTCCTTGTGGCTATTTTCTTTTGTTTTTTCCTCCGCAGCTTGATATAAATTCTGCAGCTCACAGGTGGGCGAGGATTACCTGAGGACTAACCTATCTCCTCCGTAACCTTTGTAAGCCCCTCACCTGTGCATCTGTCCGCCCATCCCATTGCCTTCCCTGAGACCAATAAACACTCGTGAACAATAACCAGCACATGCCAGTCTGTCAGCTACATTACCCACCACCACCACCACCACCGCTATACCACCACACAGCCATCTTCCTACCATTCTGCTTCTATACACGTGTAACAACTGTAGTGTAATCTATTGGAGAATCACCCTTTGCCTCGCCTCAGTTACTCGTGGACTGGTTAAGGCTATGTCTCGTGCATCCCGTAGCTCATCCTCATCTTTCATTCATCTGAAATCACGTCACAAAACCAGTTCCTTTATTTATATACTAAACCTTTAACATATTTAGGGCGTGCACAAGGTTACTGGTGCCTCTTCTGTTTCTCTTGTTGTTTTTCAATGAGGGAATCCAACACCTAAGATGAGTTGCCTACCGATTCTCTCTCTCTCTCTCTCTCTCTCTCTCTCTCTCTCTCTCTCTCTCTCTCTCTCTCTCGTGCAGTTCAAGTCTAACGGGACCCAAATTAGGTACATACAAACCTAATAAAGCTAGATACCTGTTTAATGTAAATGCCAGATGAATTTAATCTTCATGTAATATCTCTGAATACATTAAGAGTTCATCAATGGAGCTTAAACACAGGGATACACACTCTTGTTTCTCCCCTTCATCACACACACACACACACACACACATACACACATATACTTGGATCAGTGCCATCACCACCATCTATTCCTCTGTCACCGTCACCCAACGCCGAGATAACGCCACCTTATCTATACCTAGACCCCCCCACCCACCTACACTCCCATCACCACACCACCACACTACACCAGCACCACAATGGAGTCTCACCACCTTCTTTGGCGTTGACTTCTTTCTTTCTTTCTTTCCTCGTTCATCACAGCCACCAACATCAATACTGCTGCTGCCACCACCACCACCACCACCAAAACAATAACAATAACAAGAACAACAACAGTATTAGCTAATGATTTACGTTAATAATGGAACATAAGAACACACACACACACACACACACACACACACACACCCTGCTTCCTATCGACACAGTTTTTAGAGACTCTGTATCCCCCCCCTTACCCACCATCCCACCCCCCTCCTGATAACGCCAGAGGCCTCATAAAGGAATCGTCCGTGATTTTTACTTACTTGTTCTCAGAAAAAAAAAAACACAGACTTCCTTCACTCTCTCTCTCTCTCTCTTCCTATTTTCTTTCTCTTCTTTCTTCTTCTTTCGTTTATTCTCTTCTTCTCTTCCCTTCCCTGACAATGGTCTTAACTCCCCTTACCCTGCCCCCTCCCCCCTTAACTTCCTCTCAAACTCCCTCCCTATTTCCTTTCCTATCTCCTTCTCCTCCTCCTCCTCCCCCTCCTCCTCCTCCTCCTCCTCCTCCTCCTGCTCCTCCCCTCTTCCTCCCTCCACTCAATGGTTGGGTTGTGGAAGAGAAAGATAACGTAGTCAGAGATGATGGCATACAGGAGGAGGAGGAGGAGGAGGAGGAGGAGGAGGAGGAGGAGAGGAGGAGGAGGAGGAGGAGGAGGAGGAGGAGGAGGAGGAGGAGGAGGAGGAGGAGGAGGCTTACATTAAAGAAGAGCTTGTTGTGAGGGAAGGAAGAATACAAAAGTAAATTAAGAAACAGAGAAGAAAATGCAGAAAGAGGGTTGAGAGAGGGGAGGAAAAAGGGGAAAGCATACTTACAAGGTGTTTGAGGTGCAGGAGGACACAACGAGACCAAGCAACAGAGTAAAAGAAAAAGAAAGAAAGAAAGAAAGAAAGAAAGAAATACCAGTGTAAGAAGAGATTAATTATCAAAGAAGAATGTGAAGAAGAAAGATAAGAATACAAATGAAAAAAAAAAATAATCAGAAGCAAAAAGAAATAAAATGATCAAGAAGAAAGATAAGAATACAAATGATCAGAAGCAAAAAGAAATAAAATGATCATGAAGAAAGATAAGAATACAAATGATCAGAAGCAAAAAGAAATAAAATGATCATGAAAAGGCGATACGACAAGGAAACGAAATCAAGTGAAAAAAAAAAAATACACAATTCCGAAAAAATCTATTCATTCATTTATTCTATCATATCTATTCATTCATTCATTTATTCAATTAACTACTTAGGCCTTATATTCATCAGGTTATTATATCCTTGAGGGAAAGGCAATAAATAACAAAGCAAAACAAACACGATGAAAATTAATACAAATAACAATAATTTAATCAATCAATCTATTTGCATTCTGTTCGTTGCTTAGTGAGAGAGACGGACATGAGCACAGTGGCAATGATCCACCAACATCCAATACTGTCACCCTCTCACCATAGTCTCTCTCTCTCTCTCTCTCTCTCTCTCTCTCTCTCTCTCTCTCTCTCTCTCTCTCTCTCTCCCTCCTAAAGATAAGGTAGCAGCATCATGTTTTTAGTTTCCTGTTGTGATCTCTCTTTGTTCTCCATACATAATGCAACGATGGTGCTATTTGTTCTCCACTGTTCTCTACTGTGATTCCTGTGGCTGGCTGTATCTTGATGAACGTGTGGTGAAAGTGTGTGTGTGTGTGTGTGTGGTGTGTGTGTGTGTGTGTGTGTGTGTGTGTGTGTGTGTTACCGCTTTCGCTCACCACGTGTAAAGGTAGCGCTGAGACGAGAGACGAGAGTAATATAGAATGGGAGAGGGGGAGGGAGGGAGGGGTGTATAGGTAGAGCATAATGAAAAGGAGAGTAATATGGGGGAAAAGAAGGGGAAAAAGGGGAAGTTATGAGGGGATGAAGGACGAAGAAAGACGAAACACTCCTCCAAGTTTTATTAATCTATCTTTTTTGTTGTTGTTGTGTGTGTGTGTGTGTAGTGGTGGTGGTGGTGGTGGTGGTGGTGGTGGTGGTGGTGGTGGTGGTGGTGGTGGTGGTGGTGGTGGTGGTGGTGGTGGTGGTGGGTGGTGGTGGAGGGAGGGGTAAGGGGGCCATGACGATGAAAACCAAAGTTTGAACCGTAAAAGTTTTGCTCCTCCAGATTACGTCTAGGAATAGCCTGCAGCTCCTCATGTTCCCTACACGAAACTCTATATGTAAGAACCCTATAATAAGTAACATAATAAGCTTATTTTCAATTCTCTTTTACATTTATTTAACCATCACACTATTTTAGTCTTTATATCCTTTCCCTCATATCTCTCAAGGGTCACGGGAACCTAGCCTGACCTGACCTTAGCATGGCCCGGAGCTAGGGTATTGGTGACCTCGTTAATTAAGGACTAACAGGTTATGTTTCCTCAGGTGTGGAGAAGCTGACCCATCTCTTCCCCCACCCCAAAGGACCCCTGGACACTACAGCACCAGGGTAATTATGCAAATCTCAGCCCTTACTCTTATTGTATTTCTCCTTGCCTCTTACTCTTTTAAATACTCTTACTTACTCCCTACTCTTACTCTTACTCTCCCTCCTTCCTTGCCTCTTGCCTTGTATTTCCTTCCCTGTTATTATTTCTGCCTCACTCTCTCTCTCCTCGCCTCCCTATCATCCTAAGTCTCCCACCTTCTCTCCCTCTATCAACTGTCCGTCAAATTCTCTTCATATACATCCTTGTCTCTCCCCTGTTCGTCCCTCCACCTGTACCTGTACCTTGCCTTACCTGACTCCCTCATCCGCCTTACCTGCCATCCTCACCTTTACATCCTCTTTATCTTTCCTTCATTTTATTTGCTTGTGTTCACCCTCCCATCATCCTCGCTTGTCTATCCCATTCCATACACCAACCTGTAACATCCCTTGCCTACTTTTACCTTACACTATCACCATCATCATCATCATCATCATCATCAGTTCTCCCTTACCCACCCTCGTCCCTATCTCCAATACCAAGTTTCCACATACACGTAATATTACTGAAACAAAAATTACACTTAAAATAATTACCGCGTTAGTTGGCTTCAAGCAAGTTTTAGAGACAACACACACACACACACACACACACACACACACACACACACACACACACAAGGACGCCGCCACCCCACCCAAAAAAATCCAAAACAAAGATAAATAACTAATCACCAAGTAATCGCCAAGGAGCTCAAGGGGGAGAGCGAGAGAGCGAGAGAGAGAGAGAGAGAGAGAGAGAGAGAGAGAGAGAGAGAGAGAGAGAGAGAGAGAGAGAGAGAGAGAGAGAGAGTGGGGGGGGGAGAGGTAATAAGGATGGACCGAGGGGACATTATTCCCAGGATGTAAACAAAGACAACCCCGACCCTTGCCTCCTCTCGTGACCTTTTGTGATGCACTGAGGGTCACCCGCCTCTGACCCCCTGCAGTTACCACACACCGCCACCTGCTTCACCCCAGGGACACCAGGAGGAGGAGGAGGAGATGGAGGAGGAGGAGGAGGAGGAGGAGGAGGAGGAGGAGGAGGAGGAGGAGGAGGAGGAGGAGGAGGAGGAGGAGGAGGAGGAGGAGGAGGAGGAGGGCTAAGAAGAGTCAAAGGGACATTCGTCATTCCGACAGGAAAGTAATTGCCCATTTCACACACACACACACACACACACACACACACACACACACACACACACACACACACACACACACACACACACGCACACACACACACACACATTCTTAAGTCATTCTGCAGGTCACGTTGATAGGTTCGTGGAGACCAAGAACATTTTTAATTCCCTGGTAGGCTGAGAATCAACATTTATTTATCGGAGAACAAAATTTATGCGTCACGTGCTGGGCACCATAACTCAAAGGTGGACGAAGAAACAAATGAAGATTTCCTAATTCCACCACCATCCCTCCCCCCAACTTTCTCTCTCTCTCTCTCTCTCTCTCTCTCTCTCTCTCTCTTCTCCTCTCTAACAGTTAGGAATGATACAAAGAGGAAGAATGAGAGAGAGAGAGAGAGAGAGAGAGAGAGAGAGAGAGAGAGAGAGAGAGAGAGAGAGAGAGAGAGAGAGAGAGAGAGAGAGAGAGAGAGAGAGAGTGAGAGAGAGAGAGAGAGAGAGAGAGAGAGAGATATGGGGGGGGGAGAAAAGATAAATAAAAAAGCTCAACTAGGATGGTAAAGGTTAGGTTAAAGATGGATGAGACGGAGGCAGGAGGAGGAAGGAGGAAAGAGGGAGGAAGGAGGTGGAGCTGAGCTAAGGGATGGAGGAAGGAGAGAGAGAGAGAGAGAGAGAGAGAGAGAGAGAGAGAGAGAGAGAGAGAGAGAGAGAGAGAGAGAGAGAGAGAGAGAGAGAGAGAGAGAGAGAGAGAGAGAGAGAGAGAGCGAGAGATTCAGATTCATAACTTTTATTCACAATCGAGAGAGCGAGAGAGAGAGAGAGAGAGAGAGAGAGAGAGAGAGAGAGAGAGAGAGAGAGAGAGAGAGAGAGAGAGAGAGAGAGAGAGAGAGAGAGAGAGAGAGAGAGAGAGAGAGAGAGATATGAACTAGCACCAAAGTACTCGATAGTGAAGGACGGGAGAGGGGAGAGGGAGGGGCAGGAAGGAAGGGCGAGATGAATGGAAAGTCAGAGAAGTGGAATGGAAGGAAGAAGTAACAGGAGGAGGAGGAACACATAGGAACACATAGGAAGAACAAACAGCAACAGGCCTGCTGGCCCTTACGAGGCTGTTTGTGAGTACACTATCTAGTCTAGAGTGAAGGATACAGGATAGTAAGGGTGAAGGCTTCTCTCCCCACCCATGGCTGGCAGGGAAAGGAAGGACAACCAAGACCAGACTGTCACTACTGTCACTACCACTACTGCTACCACTACTTCCTGGCAAGCGATGTCAGGCCACTAGCGACGTCTTTTGAATCGACATTTCGTAAGTTAGGTACATCAGGATGAACTTACTCAAAGTTTGCTACGTTAACGGATAGTATTTTAGTTGTGGATTGGCTTCTAAATATTTGTCAAGTCTATTTTTGAACGTAGTAATTGTTTTACTGTCGACGACATTGGCGGGCAGGGAGTTCCAAACGTTAACGATCCGATTGAAAAAGAAGTGCTTGGCTTTGTTTGATGTGAATCTTTTACCAGTAATCTTAAAAGAATGATGTCTTCTTGTTATATTTGATCAATCAAAAGTAATGTAATCTTCTGTATTGATATTATCGAATCCTTTGATTATCTTGAACATTTCAATGAAATCCCCTCGCATCCTTCGTTTCGGTGGTAATGGCAGGTTAAACATAACTTATTGCAAGTATTAACCCTTACACTGCCGAGGTCTTTTCTAAGTGTTCGATTTATAGATTTAAAAAAAAATGATGATTTTATTCAAATTTTTTGTTATTAATGATAAAAATAAATATTAATGATAAAAATAAATATTAATGATAAAAATAAATAATAATGATAAAAATAAATAATAATGATAAAAATAAATATTAATGATAAAAATAAATATTAATGATAAAAATAAATATTAATGATAAAAATAAATATTAATGATAAAAATAAATAATAATGATAAAAATAAATATTAATGATAAAAAATAAATATTAATGATAAAAATAAATATTAATGATAAAAATAATAATAATGATAAAAAATAAATATTAATGATAAAAATAAATAATAATGATAAAAATAAATAATAATGATAAACAAATAAAAATTAATGATAAAAATAAATATTAATGATAAAAATAAATAATAATGATACAAATAAATAATAATGATAAAAATAAATATTAATGATAAAAATAAATATTAATGATAAAATTAAATATTAATGATAAAAATAAATATTAGTGATAAAAATAAATAATAATGATAAAAATAAATAATAATGATAAAAATAAATATTAATGATAAAAATTAATATTAATGATAAAAATAAATATTAATGATAAAAATAAATAATAATGATAAAAATAAATATTAATGATAAAAATAAACATTAATGATAAAAATAATTAATAATGATATAAATAAATATTAATGATAAAAATAAATAATAATGATAAAAAATAAATATTAATGATAAAAATAAATAATAATGATAAAAATAAATAATAATGATAAAAAAATAAATATTAATGATAAAAATAAATATTAATGATAAAAATAAATAATAATGATACAAATAAATAATAATGATAAAAATAAATATTAATGATAAAAATAAATATTAATGATAAAATTAAATATTAATGATAAAAAATAAATATTAGTGATAAAAATAAATATTAATGATAAAAATAAATAATAATGAAAAAAAAATATTAATGATAAAAATAAATATTAATGATAAAAATAAAGATTAATGATGAAAAATAAATATTAAAGATAAAAATAAATATTAATGATAAAAATAAATATTAATGATAAAAATAAATATTAATGATAAAATAAATATTAATGATACAAATAAATATTAATGATAAAAATAAATATAATGATAAAAATAAATATTAATGATAAAAATAAATATTAATGATAAAAATAAATATTAAAGATAAAAATAAATATTAATGATAAAAATAATATTAATGATAAAAAATAAATATTAATGATAAAAATAAATATTGATGATAAAAATAAATAATAATGATAAAAATAAATATTAATGATAAAAATAAATATTAATGATAAAAATAAATAATAATGATAAAAATAAATATTAATGATAAAAATAAATATTAATGATAAAAATAAATATTAATGATAAAAATAAATATTAATGATAAAAATAAATATTAATGATAAAAATAAATATTAATGATAAAAATAAATATTGATGATAAAAATAAATATTGATGATAAAAATAAATATTGATGATAAAAATAAATATTGATGATAAAAATAAATATTGATGATAAAAATAAATAATGATGATAAAAATAAATAATGATGATAAAAATAAATATTAATGATAAAAATAAATATTAATGATAAAAATAAATATTAATGATAAAAATAAATATTAATGATAAAAATAAATATTAATGATAAAAATAAATATTAATGATAAAAATAAATATTAATGATAAAAATAAATATTGATGATAAAAATAAATATTGATGTTAAAAATAAATAATGATGATAAAAATAAATAATGATGATAAAAATAAATATTAATGATAAAAATAAATATTAATGATAAAAATAAATATTAATGATAAAAATAAATATTAATGATAAAAATAAATATTAATGATAAAAATAAATATTAATGATAAAAATAAATATTAATAATAAAAATAAATATTAATGATAAAAATAAATATTAATGATAAAAATAAATATTAATGATAAAAATAAATATTAATGATAAAAATAAATATTAATGATAAAAATAAATATTAATGATAAAAATAAATATTAATGATAAAAATAAATATCAATGATAAAAATAAATATTAATGATAAAAATAAACATTAATGATAAAAATAAATATTAATGATAAAAATAAATATTAATGATAAAAATAAATATTAATGATAAAAATAAATATTAATGATAAAAAATAAATATTAATGATAAAAATAAATAATAATGATGAAAATAAATATAATGATAAAAAATAAATATTAATGATAAAAATAAATATTAATGATTAAAATAAACATTAATGATAAAAATAAATAATACTGATACAAATAAATAATAATGATAAAAATAAATATTAATGATAAAAATAAATATTAATGATAAAAATAAATATTAATGATAAAAATAAATATTAATGATAAAAATAAATATTAATGATAAAAATAAATAATAATGATAAAATAAATAATAATGATAAAAAATAAATATTAATGATAAAAATAAATATTAATGATAAAAATAAATATTAATGATAAAAATAAATATTAATGATAAAAATAAATATTAATGATAAAAATAAATATTAATGATAAAAATAAATATTAATGATAAAAATAAATAATAATGATAAAAATAAATATTAATGATAAAAATAAATATTAATGATAAAAATAAATAATAATGATAAAAATAAATAATGATAAAAATAAATAATAATGATAAAAATAAATATTAATGATAAAAATAAATATTAAGGAGGAGGAGGAGGAGGAAGAGGAGGAGGAAAAACTATAACCCAACACCTAGACTTGAGTGTTGGAAAATATTATTGATCTTTCCGGGTTGCAATGAGGCAATTATGAGGTGGAATTTCCTTTCGCTGTTTTTATCATTATCATCATTTTCTTGCTGTAGTTGTTGATATTATTGATTCCTTGTTCTCCTTGTATGATAGTAATAATATTATTGATACTGATAATAATAATAATAATAATAATGATAATAATAATAATAATATCACTAACTTCCTTCCTTCCTTCATTCAGGGAAGAATCCAAATAATGTATAGAAACTGAAAACCCAAATGAAACAAGTAAACAAAGATCAAGAAAATGAGAAACTAAATAAAGGATAACCCCGAGGGCAGAAAATAATTAAAAAAGAGAAAAAAAAGCAAATAATAATAATAGAAAGAAAATCACAGCAAGCCTTAATAAGCAAAAAGACAAAATAAGCTTAAACACTAAAAATATAAGAAAGATGTAATGAAAATATTGCGTGCGTCACATCCCGTTTGAGTGGGAAGGTGAAGATAAGACCAGCCAACACGCCCTCCCTCCCTCCTTCCCTTCCCTTCCCTCCCACGACTTCACCAGCCACACGCCCACGTCATCCTCTCTCTCTCTCTCTCTCTCTCTCTCTCTCTCTCTCTCTCTCTCTCTCTCTCTCTCTCTCTCTTGTCTGCCTTGCGTTGATTACACGGCTTATATAAAAAGTGTGGCGCCTTTTTGAAAACTTAGTGGTATATTATGACAATTTTTTTCTTAACACGTGAATCTCAGCCAACTATTCCATATGATGAAGAAAAATCTTGGTGACGCAACTAAAATGTGACGTTATTAACAGAGAGGGTAAAGAAAAAGGTGTTGTGTTTTTATATAAATCAAGTGTAGAGTTGTGGTATAATATTAAAGACTAATACTAATACCATGATGTTATGTCAAATGAATGCAGTGTTTAGTTTCTTATCATTTTTTTTATTTTTTATATAAAGTTTCGCAGCCAGCATGATTTCTTGTTTTATAATTCTGCTTACCATGAATGTATATAATAATGAATAAGTCTGTGAGTGTGTATTACTTCATCATCAAACAACGGTAAAGGTGTGGATACTACTACTTGTGTAAGGTGGTCATGCAGGCATCAAGTATATAATGGACTGGTAAAGCCGTGTGTTGTCTCTATAATAAGGAATATCTGATTTTATATTCCCAACACAGACTAATCTACATGTATGCAATAACATTATGATCAACACCGTAGTTCCGTGATGCTCTCTCTCTCTCTCTCTCTCTCTCTCTCTCTCCTCTCTCTCTCTCTCTCTCTTTCTCTCTCTTCGGCACCATGCTCGCCCTGACCAGAACGAGTCTCCTCATTCAGGGCGGGAGGCCGTCACCCCATCACGCAGGAAGCACCTTCACCACACCAACACCACACCACACCACCACCACCACCACCACCACCACCACACCAGCCCTTAACAAACTGGACGAAGACGATTTCCCTCCTCCCTCCCCTCATCTCCCCACCATTGAAAGGCCGCCTGGTAAAGACAAAGGCCACTGTTGCTTTCACTCTGCTACTAGTTCGAAGATGCTGCTGCTGCTCATGACTCCGGGAGATGAAAGTTGTGAAAAAAGGTCAACAAACTGGCATCGATTACTTATGTAACTTCACTTCCCGGTTCCGCTTATTGTTATGCGATGCCTGTGTGTGTGTGTGTGTGTGTGTGTGTGTGTGTGTGTGTGTGTGTGTGTGTGTGTGTGTGTGTGTGTGTGTGTGTTTGATAGAGAGAGAGAGAGAGAGAAGAGAGACAACAACAAAACACTTCTTGTCGTGAAAGATGAAATTCTGATGTTAATTAAGTGAATAATACGCTTCCTCATTCCTTTACTAACTTTGAATATAGCACTAGGAAAAAAAAAAAATCAGTTGTCCTTGTTGAGTGTCCTTGTTGGGTGTGGGCGTGCGTGGCTCCTGCTTCCCATTAACACTTGCCCTACCCACCTCAAGGCAAATGATCATTACTTCTTTCTTTCCTTCCTTTTTACGGGTAATAATAAATACAATCTCGCGATACTCAACTCCTACTTTTTCCTCCTCCTCTTCCTTCCCTCCCTAGGCATCCACACCGTTACCTCACTCGATAATTAACAGGTGATTATGAGGCAACTGAAACGCACACACACACACACACACACACACACACATGAACCAAGCCAAACGTACTCTGCTGTAAAAATCAGATACGCTTTGTCACTCCCCATTCCCTGCAGCAGACACACAAAGACTAACACTGACCAGCGAGAGCCTCAGAGGAAGCAGGGAAGCAAGGAAGGTACGTTTGTGTTCGCAGACTTATGTAAGGGATCACACACGGATGCCTTATTAATTAGGAGGCACCTGCTTACTCCCCTTGCTAATAACAGTCCATGCATGCCCTCACAATACTTACTCCTGCCCGTAAGTGGAGTGGACAGCAAAAGGAATCTACAGAACAGGTCATCAGCAACAGACACAACGAGAAAAATACTGGTCTGCTATAATCAAGTCTGGATGGTACGAGCTCATACTTAGGGTATAAAAAAAACACAAATCTTCATGTTTATTGATTGCTAAGAACTCTTATGATTCTAAACCAACAACAGAATATCTCAGCGGATCAAAATGAGTCATAACTTGGCTGATACTTCAAAGCAAACTCTGCTCAATCCAATCAGCTTGTAGTGCACCGCCAGCCTTCCCTCACGAGCACATCATCACCACACCCGCCGGTCACCATCACCAGCCGGGTAATGGACGCCCATAACACTGAGCAGGGTCCTCGGTCCAGTGATCGTGGTGGTATATCTTGATAACAATACAATTATCGTTTGGCTTCATGTGCTGTGATCTATAAAAGTGGCGCCTGAAAGTCTACAGGTGAAGGGCGGAAGAAAGACGTGAGGCTTCTATAGAGAAGGGAACGAGAGTCAACACGTCAAGCTTAGCAAAGGAATAATGGAACACAAGGCACGGAGACCTGCAGTGTGGCGCCTGTACGTGACCTAAAGAGTCCAGGGCTGCACACACCTGCCCGGGCTGTGTTCTGAGGGGCAACAGTCGTGACCAGGTGCGGGTGAGGTGTCTCGTAAAGTGTGGCGCAATGCACGGCGTCCAGACTAATGGGACAACCACGCCGCTTCAGAAAACTGCATAACACACACACACACACACATACACACACACACACACACACACACACACACACACACACACACACACACACAGCCACTCTCACCCTCGCCAAGTACGTCACATTTCCAACTGAAAAAAAGAAAAGAAAAAAAAGTCTCAACTATTACGAAAACAACACATCATTTTAGTAAAGTGAGCCAGGCAAGATTACTTCCTGTCCATGTCTCTTTCTCTCTTTCTCTCTCTCTCTCTCTCTCTCTCTCTCTCTCTCTCTCTCTCTCTCTCTCTCTCTCTCTCTCAACACTATCAAGGAGGAGGGAAGGAGGGCACATCACGGTGTCAACAACCTTTCCTCTATGATGCTGGCAGATTACATACCAACATACATTAGGTAAACACTTCTATCCCTGAAGGTTTGGCTCCTCAATAGCAGGCGATGCGACCTTAAAACTAAGAAAATAATCACCTCCCAGGCCAGGAAAACATTTAAAAGGGTTAATCGTTTTCATGTCGTAATTTTCCTCCTCCTCCTTCTCCTCTTTTTTCTCATCCTCCTCCTTCTTCTTCTTTTCCTCCTCCTCCTTTCTTTCCTTAGATATTCTCTCACTTCTCCTTTTTATCACAGCAGTTCATTTTGAAATCGTTTTTACTATTTATAATGCTGTTTTATGGACGTGTATTGATGTGTGTGTGTGTGTGTGTGTGTGTGTGTGTGTGTGTGTGTGTGTGTGTGTATGTGTGTGTGTGTGTGTGTGTGTGTGTGTGTGTGTGTGTGTGTGTGTGTGTGTGTGTGTGTGTGTGTGTGTGTGTGTGTATGTGTGTGTGTATGTGTGTGTGTGTGTGTGTGTGTGTGTGTGTGTGATGCCAATTTTCAACTTCAGAGCAGCTCATTTCATTCAGTAGTTAACTCACAATTTCCCTCACTCACTGATTGAATATTCGAAGCTTCATTTCATGCCTGAGGAGCTCGATGGTTCACGAGGCCTCACGCTGTGCTTCGTTTTACTGCGACATCACCTCCTGAGTCTGTCTGTCTATCTGTCTGTCTGTCTGTCTGTCTGTCTGAGTGTTTTTTTTAATTCTTTTTTAATTTGTCTTTCTTCTCACGTAGTCAAACCAGTAAAGCTGAAGTAGTCTGTCTTCTTTCTCCTTCTTCTTCTTCTTCTCCTCCTCCTCCTCCTCCTCCTCCTCGTCCTACTTTTTATCAACATCGTCATCATACATTTTCTTTACTTCTTCTTCTTCTTCTTCTTGTTGTTGTTCTTTTATTATTTCTCTTTTCCTTCTTCTTCCGCCTCCTCTTCTGCTGCTTCTTCGCTTTCCTCTTCATCTGCTTCTTCGTTTTAATTTATTTCTTCTTCTTCTTCTTCCTCTTCTTCTTCTTCCTGAACGCTATAATCACAGTATTCCCAATTGAGCTTCTTCCTCCTTCGTCTATTCTCTGTCATCTGCTGTAGTACTGAGGGGAGGAAAGAACAGAGGGGACAGAGAGGAAGATAAGGAGGAGGAGAAGAAAGAGGAAGAGAAGGAGGAGATGGAAGAGGTCGTGTTGGAGGTGGCAATAGAGGAGGAGGAGGAGGAGGAGGAGGAGGAGGAGGAGGAGGAGGAGGAGGAGGAGGAGGAGGAGGAGGAGGAGGAGGAGGATGGCAAAAACATGCTACTAGCTTGTGTGAAAGTTGTCTGACCGGTGGTGGTGGTGGTAGTAGTCGGGATGGGGGGTTGGGGGGGTCCTACCACCACCGGAACTACCACCATCACTACCACTACCACTAACACCACCACCACCACCACCACCACTACTACACCACCACCACTGTCACCTGTTTCTCTCTCTCTTTCTCTCTCTCTCTCTTTCTCTCTCTCTCTCTCTCTCTCTCTCTCTCTCTCTCTCTCTCTCTCTCTCTCTCTCTCTCTCATGGTGTTGATCATAGTGAAGACAAGAATTTTTTTTCTTTATATCAACGACCTTTTCCTCTTTCATCTATTCTCTTTGTCTTGACATAATACTTTTTCTTCCAAGACCAGCGGATAGCGGGTGAATAACCTCCTCACTTAACCGGCCCATATTTTCCTCTTTTTTTTTCTTCTTCTTTCTCTCTCTCTCTCTCTCTCTCTCTCTCTCTCTCTCTCTCTCTCTCTCTCTCTCTCTCTCTCTCTCTCTCTCTTTATAATTCCGCATATAAGCAAGTTTTATTTTCTTCATGTTGTAACAAATTCCAGTCTCTACACTTTCTCTCACTCTCTCTTTTTTTTTTTTCTTCAATACTTCAATCAACAGTATTATCAAATCACCTTTTTTGATCCTGATCTTTGCAAGGCAACGCTCATATACACATAAAACCCTTGGCATCGAGTTATAAAGTTTGTAGGCTCGGAGGCATTTCAAGTGAGAGAATCCAAACCTATTATGGCACGTTTCACCCTCAGAGAACTGGGAACTTGTAGTAAAAGAGTTACGTGTTGGTAACTACGAACAGCACTTCAAGCCTTTAATGATGATGATGATGATGATGATGATGATGATGATGATGATGATGATGATGATGATACCGGTTTTTAGCTTTCACCCCAAAATTTTCCTCTTTTCCTTCCTACGTAGTGAAGAAAATATAAACATTTTCATAAAAGGGAAAGGCAAGGATGAGAATGAGAGGAGGAAAAGAAAGAGGAGGAGGAAGAGGAGGAGGAGAACGAGGAGGAGGAGAAAGAGGAGGAGGAGAAGGAGGAGGAGGAAGAGGAGGAAGAGGAGGAGGAGGAGGAGGAGGAGGAGGAGGAGGAGGAAGAAAAGGAGCATGCACCGAAGGGAATAAAGAGGCGCCATTCCAGTCCCGTGGGAATTAAGAGGATCACTCCATTACCTCCTTTCTCTTCCCTTACCCAGCAGCTAGGGAGGAAAAGTGGGGGGGAGGGGAGGGGGTACCTTCTTCCTTCCTTCCTTCCTTCCTTCCTTCCTCCCCTCCCTGCCTCTTTCCCTCCATCACCCATGCAATAACAAAGAAATGTTGACTTCATCTCTTGAAGCACCTGATTTTCCGCCAGCTATTTCCTCTTCTTCCTCCTCCTCCTCTTCCTCCTCCTCTTCCTCCTCCTCCTCCTCCTCCTCCTCCTCCTCTTGTTGTCAGCCTTTATAAATGGAATCATGACATCATTGAGTGACTCACGACTTAATGTTGTGACTTATGACGTGTGTGTGTGTGTGTGTGTGTGTGTGTGTGTGTGTGTGTGTGTGTGTGTGATGTGCTCTCCCTCTTCAGTATATTTATTTTTTCATTCTATCTCCTTGGCACCCTTTCCTCCTCCTTTCCTTCTTCATTCACATCTTTTCTTAGCTTCCTTCCTTTCTTCCTTCCTCCTCCTCTCCTTCCTGCTCTTCCTCTTATTCCTGGACATGATAAAAACGCTTGCAATCTGATAATGGTGAAATGTGAGAGAGGAAAAGAGGCTTGACAGATGGAGAGAGAAATAGAAAAGAAAAAAAGAGAGAAAAGAGAGAGAGAGAGAGAGAGAGAGAGAGAGAGAGAGAGAGAGAGAGAGAGAGAGAGAGAGAGAGAGAGAGAGAGAGAGAGAGAGAGAGAGAGAGAGAGAGAGAGAGAGAGAGAGAGATGACAAAGCAAAAGAAGAAAGTACAAACATACGATGGACGGCTGATAGGAGCGGGGATGAGGGAGTGGGGATAAGGGTGTAGTAGGGTTGGGGTATAGAGAGGGGAGAGGCGAGCAGG